>CM042182.1:38156481-38269281 GCA_023376005.1 Doryteuthis pealeii | reverse complement strand
GAAGAGAGATTAACACCCCAGCTGACAGGCGTGGCATAAGAAGAGAGAAAAGTCAACCATTCAGATAGAGTTAACACACTTCCCAAAGACATGAAGACCCTCACCACTGCCTTCTAAACGCACATTATGATACAAAAGGGTTGAGGCTTGCCATATGGGCAATAGGGTGTAACAATGCATCACAGGCGCTAGGGCTGATGGTAACCAGCCATTATCAGGACGAGTGCATCCTCCCGACCACTCATCTAACCTAAGTAAGGGCAAAAGTGGAGGAATTGTATGTCAGGAGGACAAGCTCAGCCACAGATTGCCATCCTAAGCATCATGGGTTGCTATAACGGCAAACAGATTTTTCACCTCTGCAAGGTGTAGTGGTGCATTCTAAACCTCTCCAGACAACAGGGTGCTGGTTAACATGCTAGGGCTACAGACCATTACTAGTGAGTTTGATTCTCACTGGGTGACCTAAAGCTAAAGCAAATATTTCATTTGCCATAGTAAATTCATATCTGATGCCCCATATTTGAACCTTGTGTCACATCCTAAGCCTGTGACAAACAGTTGGTTTGGTTGGTTTTGTTTGTTTTACGGATATTAACCTCAGTGGTCATTTAATGCGACAAAAGTTTTGAAAAAAATCAGATTCTTAATGGATAATACAATTTTTTTTTATAAATACATTTTTCTATAACCCATAGATGGGACCCTAACAGGTACTCACTCCGGGTCCAGATGGAGAACCAGGGAGCACTGGTGATGAAGGGTGGTCCACATTCCCCAAACATCCCAGAACTGGAACACAACCATCAGATGAGAGTTGTAATGTATTCCAGGACTGAAGACCCTCAGCCACTCACTTCTAGGCACCCACATATAAAAGGGTTTGGTTGGTTTGTTTTACGCATATCAACCTCAGTGGGTCATTTAATGCCGATAAAGTTTGAAATAATCAATTCTTAATGGGATAAACAGCATTTTGTTTATCAACTCAGTTTTCTATTCAACCCTATAGATGGGAACCTCTAACAGGTACTACCACTCTGGGTCAGAGTGGACGCAGGAGTAATGGTGATGAAGGGGTGCTCGCACATTCCCCAAAGCCTTCCAAAACGTGGAAACCTCACCATCAGATGAGTTTAATGTCATTCCCAGGACGATGGTAGAAACCCTCAGTTCCACTCAACCTTCTTAGCACCCATATGATAAAAATAGTGGTTAGGGGCTGGTGCCATAAGGCAATAAGGTTGGCGGAAATCATATGGTGCTAGAGCTTGACATGAACAGCTGATTGATCGGGAGGCCCTTTCTCCGACTGCTGCTTTGTCTTAAGGCCTAAGTAATGGTCTAAGTGAGAGTTGCATGTCATGGACTGCTCAGTCCACCTGGGTTTCTATTCTTAAAGCTTCGACGGATGCTATTTGGCAAGGTATTGTTGTATCTTGGTTAAAAAGCTATGGCTAGCAGATCAGTAACAAGTGAGCTTTGATTCTCACTGGGTGCCTCTATACTTCAATGACTTGTAACAAGGAGTGAATAGTCGGACCACTTTGGGAGATCGCCTTCATTTAGACTGCCGCAACGATCGCCATAAAGCTCACTATGATCGAATTAAAGTATGTAACCTGAAATATAGGGAAGATACTCAGAGTGGAGTATCTGTGCTTTGGTTAACAAGTAGTCTAGTAGACTCCCCAAAGCACCCTGGAACTTCAGGATGCAGTTTATGTACAGCCCAGGAAGACCAGTCTTTTTATTTGGATGGAGGGGCTGCTTAACAACCTCTGCAGGGGTTACAGGTCCAGTGTATCCCACCAACAAACCATTGTAAATTGATTGGGGTGACAAATAAAGCCATCAAGGCAGATGAAGCTGAAATATGAAAGCAACTTTGGAGACCCCTCATACAAAGACTACACTCCCAAATCACCTGAAATCTGGACACAGTTTAGTGTCATAGTGTGAGTATTGCACGCGAGGGAGCTAGGATCGTTTAGGGTTGTTGATGTGTTATGAGGATATCGTGTGTGGATTCTTGCCGGTGTGACATTGTGTTGTTAGGTTGTTGTGGGGTCGAGATGATATTGTGCATGGCGGAGTACTTGCTGTGGAGATGTACTAGCACGTGTGTGTGTGGATATGTAGATTGAGTGGTCCGCGTGGTGGATTGATATGTGTCGATATTGGTGTGAAGGTACGTGTATACAACAGGGATAGGTGTGTCGAAGGAGTAGTCTTGGTGTTGTTGAGGTATCACGTTTTAGGACATTTCTCATTCGCACTCTACACTCTGGATGTAGTTTAATGTCGGTACACAGGGAGCCCCTCCTTTTTATTGGGGGTGGAGTATCTTTTTGCCCTCTGCTTGGGATGCAGTCCAGTAACCCTCAATCAATAAGGGTGTCTATGGATCACTTAGACACCCCTCAATTCAGACACCAATGACCCTCAAAACACCTGAACTGCTGGATGCTGTTTAGTGTCCCATATCCAGTGTAACCCCTTTTTTTGGGGGGGGGGGAAAGTACATACCCCTCTGCAGGGATACAGTCACTTTGGAAAGTCCTAGTACCCTCAACCGCGAGGAGTCAATATCAACCACTATGGAGAATCCTCCATTAGACACTGGTGCACTTTAGTGGCATACCCAAGAGACCCCCCTTTTTTTAATTGGGGGGTATCTGTACCCTCTGGGGGGGGCACCTTACTTTGGATATTTTCGCAATTGACCCTCACAACAAGGAGTCAATAATCAATCATTATGGTGACCCGTCAATTCAGCAGCAGTTGCACGACTCCCCGCAAAACACTTGAATTCGTGATGAACTTTAGTGCAATACCCCTTGTTTTATTGGGGGGGGGGGTAATCCTACCCTCCTGCAGGAGATACCAGTCACTTTGGATAGTCTCAAGTAGCCTTCTCTACACAAGGAGTCAAAATCGAACTACTCTTTGGAGACCCCTCCATTTAGCAAATCCAGCGACGTCTGGATACAGTTTAGCTGTCATAGCACAGGGACCCCGTCCCTTTTTATGTTGGACGGGGCATCCTTACGCCCTCTGCAGGGGATGAGCAGTCACTTTGGATATTTCCATTTGCCCTGGCGAACATAGGAGTCAAATATTAAACTCACATTGGAGACCCCTCATTCAACGATGCAACACAACCCTATAGCCCTAAATAATCTCTAGTGTCAAACAGCAGGAGCCGGTCCTTCAACAAAAAGAGTCAAAATTTGACCATTTATGGAGACCCTCTTCAATTGTAGACGTTCGCACACGTGGATACCAGTTGTAGTGTCATACACAGGGACCGCTGCCTTTTATGGAGAGGAAAAGGTATCTTACCCCTCTGCTATGGATGATAGTCCCTTTGGATATTCCACTAGTTGCCCATCCAACAAGGAGTAATATGCAACCATTGGAAAGACCCGTCAATTTTAGACGTCCACATGCACCTATGTCCCTGACCTTCTGGACGAACTTTAGTGTCAAACCCCAAGAACACACGCCTTGTGTTTATTAGGGGTATTATAGACCCTGTTACAGGGGATGTTTATCAAACCTTGGAGTGAATCCAGTAACCCCTAAAGCTTGCAAGGGAAGTCAAGTACGACCACTTTGGGTACCCTCATTTGAGGATCTGCCACACTGTCTGGCATCGTTTAAGTGTTATACACTAGGAACCGGCTCCCTCGGTTTATTGGGGGTATCATTACCGCTCTGCAGCGGATGCTGTCACCTGGTGATAGTCAAGTGTACGTTGCCTGCAACCGCGAGGTGGGTGTCAAATATCCGGGACGCAAGGTTTCGTCAGCCTTGCATTTAATCCAATTGTCAAAAACATGATCCCTTAGTTGAAATAAACGTCAGCTATCATGGGAGAATGTCATAAAGAATTTATTAGTAGGGTATAGGCGGTTGTCACGAGTACGTTAAGCCTTGTTCAGCAAGGGGGAGGGTTTGGTTTAGCATCAAAAGAACCAAATAAAGATACACACTGGAAAAATAAATTACTAAATCCAAACTTTTGATAATTAATCCAAAACTTTTGTTAAGTTTGAAAACAAAAGTTCCATTTATCCTAATATAAGGTCAAAATGTATTGATAGACTATTCCAACAAAACCCGTAATCAGTATTTTCTTTAAATTGTTTAAATCTTTGAATGTTGATATTTATGTCTTCGCCCTCAATCAGTTGGGGAAATAAAGACCCAAAAACTAAAAGTGAAAAACGAAAATAACTAAACTAATATTATTAATCATAAAAAAAGTAAGGTGTTGAAAAACAAAAACTCACCTATTTTCAATTTTATGATTATGTTGAAATGGATAAGCTAAATACCCTCATCTCACCCGGATTTGATTTTTTACGAAGATGGTTAGATATTTTTGAAGTATGTAAATTTATAAATATGTCCATTTTTACCAATATAAAAAATATTTGACCAACTAAGAAGGTCTATATTGTTTCCTTTATAGCAGATAACCGGATTGTCTATATCCAAAAACCACGAGAGAATATCGTTACGAATGGGGGAGACTAGCAAAAGAAACCGATTTTCTAGAAAGTGCCAGACTATACATATAGTTTAAATAAAATAGTGGAATAATGAAATAATAATAAAGCAGAAGAATTGCTTTTTTGTCAAATATTTTTCTAGTTCTTAAAATAAAAATAAAAAATGTCCCTGTAACTACGGAGAAAAGGGTCACATTCTTTAAAACATCCGTAATGTCAAGGTATGATATATTTCTTAGTTATCACATAAATGAGGATAATAATTACATTAATTGTCAATTGTGTTAAAAAGAAGAATAATGAAAGATCATTAATAGTTTCTTTTAAATGAAAATAAATTTTAAAGATTGGTTAAAGTAAAATAAAACGTACTATTAGTGATGAATTTTAAGAGAAAAAAGGAAAAGTTAAGAAACAAAAAAGACCTGTCGCTGGTTTTTTACGAAAGTGTAAGATGGGTTCTTTTTTTTATATTATGGATTTTAAGAAAAAAAAAGTGAATTGGTAAAACTCCAAAAATGTTTATATAAAAAAATAAAAACATTATTAAGTAAAAAACGCAAAAGATAAGCAAATCAACAAAATCAAAATTGAAAGAAAAAAAAAGAAATCAGGTGAGGAATTTCTGATAGAAAAAAAAGAAAAAGGGCAGGAAGATGAAATTTTTTTTTGATAGTTTTAAATTATTCCTTTTTTAAAAATCCAGTTGGAAAATATCAATATATTAAAGTATGCACCAATTAGTTCCAGCTATCTAAAGAAATGTTCTTGTTAACATAGAAGTAGAACAAAGTTTTGTTTATATCACCAGACGACACCATCGTGCTCAGCAGTGTTAGTGCGACCATTTTCTTGAGTGCCAAAACAAGAGACTAGATTTTACTGGATTAATATATCAAGACTAGCCCCAACTGAAAGACACATGGGGCCAGGAAGTCGTTAGAAGTGTCTTTAACTGGTTGTATATTTAAGCGAATTGATAATAATTACCTTAAGAGTAGGATGCTCCACGCCTTTACGTCGCCATGACTTGATGTTTTGTGCCATGGTTCAAAACCAAGGCACGGGAATACCTGGAGAGAATGGAGGCAGCCTGTTTAACACAGTTCAAAAGCTGCAGATGAGAAAAAAAAGTTGGAACTTGGGCCCTAAAAACAACCCCCCGGGCCCCCCCCCCCCCCCCTCCCGGTGAGTTAGATAATTGCAGCTAGTATCCAGATCTCAAAAAAATACTTAATTCCTATTAAAAAATTCTAATAAAATTAAAACATATGATTTCTCACACAAATATACATCTATTAATCAGAAAATTAATTTTTTTGAAAAAAATACCGGCCGTGTTTAAAAAAAAAAATCTTTTTTTGTTACATCATAAAATCTAGTTCTTTGAAAACATGTAACTGACTGAGTTAGCAAAAACAAATAAAAAAGACACTATTTGTTTGAGATTATTTTATTTTGTGAGTTAAATTATTGTCAGTTGATTTATTTTATTTTTAATTTAGATTATTGAGTTAATGATGATGATGATAACTAAAATTAAAAAATTAAATAAAACAAAAAAAGTTGAATTAAAATAACAAATGAAAAAACGAAATGAAACGTAAAAAGAAGCGGGAGGTATAGTGACAAAAGGGGTAGGAGTGATAAGTTGAGAAGGAGTGAGAGGAGGAAGGAGGAGATTGAAAGGAACGAGATTAGAAACAAATAGAAGGAGGGAGGAGGAGGAGAGAAAAGAGAGAGCGAGAGAAAATCCCGTAACGAGACTTTGCGAGATTTGGTGCTAGGTTTGGCGATTTGGATGTTTTGGTCGTTTATTTTACTTGTCCAAAAAAATCTTCTTCATAGCGCCTTAAAACGAAAGGAGGGAGCTAATTATAAAAAGTCGGACGCCCACGGAGGATTTATTTACCCCTTTTATTTATTGGCGGGAAGGTATAATTTTTGTTTTTGTTTGTTTTTTTTTTTTTAAATTTGGTTAAAAAATATGCGTGCTCGTTATTTAAGTGTTATAACAAATTCCCCCCCATCTTTGTTTGTTTGTTTCGGCGGTCCTTTACCCTTAAGTTTTTTGTCCCACCATATTGTTTAATTTCCTCTCTGTTTCTACAATTTTGACTGCCTAGCATTTTCGTATTTAGTTCATTATACTCTTGAGTACTATTATACAAATATATATATGTATATATTTCTGTATGCGTGTCGTTGTGGCGGCTTCTGTATTATTTAGTCTTTGTCTTCTATGCTATCAAAAAAGAGGAAGAGGAGTTTCCTCCATCTCTTTAATATCTTTAAGCTTTTTTTTTTTTTTTTTTTTTTTTTTTGTTGTCTCTTTTTTTCAACCACTTTTTAATTCCTCCCAAAATGAATAGCCATTAACTCACCCTCGTTTTTGGTCTTATATTTATTTTTTGTTTTTCTGTTGTGTATATTTTAAAGGTAATCTAACCGCATTCGTTATTAAAACAGTTTTATTTAACTTTAAACTCTCTCTCTCCGATCTGCGATACCCCGGGTGCACCACCAAAATCGGATGTCGATTCCTTTTTTGTATTGTGTGTGTTTTATTGTTGTGTGATATATTTATATATATTCCTTTCTTTTTTTTTTATAATATCTTGTGTAATGAATTTAAAGCGATATACAGATAAAATACGATAATTTAAATCTCATATCTTTTTCTTGGTTTATCTGCAAATTCGACTAGTTTTTTTTTATTTAATTTTAATTTTATAACCTTTCCAAGTTTTGATTGAATTATTCTAGCTTTTTATATTTTTTTATATTAAATAAAATTATTAATCTTATAAAAATAAATTATATATTTAAATTTAATCGTTTTTATTTATTTTAATAAATATTTGCCAAGTTTTTGATTAAATTAAATTCTTTTTAAAAACTATTTTATATCATATATTCATAAAAACATATTTAAAATTAATTTTATTTAATTGTATCTATATTTTTATTAATGGATTATTTTTAATCTTAAATTTTTTTGTCTCTCTCTCTCTCTCTCTCTCTCTCAAAAAAATCGGCTACTTCCCCTGATTGAAAATTTCTTTTTATAGACAAGCTATGCGGAAAAAGTTTTTTTTTCTAATTACTTAAAATCCATTTTTCTTGTTCCTACATTTTTTTTTTTTTTTTTTTTTATCCACTTTTTTTTTTTTTTTTTTTATTGATAAAAGAAAAAAACATCAAATCAAAATTAATTAAATGTAAGGGGGGGGGGGATAAAAGGGTAAAAGTTTTTTGTTAGTGAAATAGGTCAACCTTTTTTTTCTTTTTTTTAAAAAGTTTATTTTTAATTAATTTAAAACCCGGTCTTTTCGAAATGAACTTCTTAAAACTACGCCAAACGACCTACTTGTAACTTTTAATTCTTTTTTAAGTAATTTTATCAAAACTCTTTCCTCTGTGTGTGTATGCATATATAATATATATATATATATATAATATAAAATTACACACTCACACACACATTTCCACTTTGTTAGTCTTTTTTTTCTTTTTTCTCCCCAGTCTCCATTGTTGGGTTATTCACCCACCCTAACTGCCTTTTTCTTCCGACTCCAACACTCGCATTTTATTCTTGTACTCACTTGTCTTATCCAGTCTTTCTTCTATCAACACAAAGACCTAATTTAAAACAAAGATTTATATCTTCACAAAACCCTTAAAAAGCTCCTTTTAAACTAAATCAAAATTATTTCCCCCAACTTTAAAAACAAGAATTAGATTTTAAAATAATCATCTTGACAGGTTGTTGCACCGATCAACTTAACACTTCAAATATTAAAGATTTTTCTTATATAAAGTTTATATTCGCCTAGCCTACTTAAAAAATATCTCATTACTTATATTTTCTAATCTATAATATTATTTAATATCTCCATATATTTATATATATATTATGATAAAACAATTTTTTATTTAAATCGGCGATTTGTATGTTTGAAAAAGAGTCGGGCGGGTACATAGTAACTAGAAAAGAGCTCGGCCAACACACACACATAAAACTGTTATTGGTCGTGGGACTTTTCAGGTTCCGTTATGCAAAATTACCGTACGATTTTTTCTCTCGGTATCCCCCACACCAGGATCTTGCTCCCACACCCCGGGACTCTTGCCCCCAAGTATACTTTCTTCCTCCCTTCCCAAGAGCTGTTAACTTCTCCTGTGTACCGCCCGACGTCAGTTTAAACGCAACTTCCTTTCTTTGGTGTGGTAGAGTATATAAGAGATATACATACATGTATATTTCTTTTTCTTAATAATGTCTGGTAGTGTAGTATTTACACTGCCTTGCAAAGAAAGGAAAAAAGGGCCGACTTTATTTTTTAATTTTTTTTTTAAATTCAAATTTTAAAATTTTAAGTCTATTGGCTGCTGTTTTTATTATATTACTACTCTCAATGGTTTAATTTAAAAAAAAAAAAAACTTAATTTCTGATTTCATATTCCGATCGGCCTTAATGATCTTTTTGCTAGACAACAAGCACTTGTCACTGCCCGCGTTCTGTGAGATTTGTTTGTATGTAAAGTTTACATTGTAGACCATAACCGCCACAAAAACAACCGGTATAATATAATCTATCTATATATCCATCCCATGCCTCACACTAAATCCCAAATATATATTGACATATATATACACAGCATATATACTAATATTATATACACACACTGAGAACCAGACTATATATATATTATTCCTACATGTCCAATACGACTAGGTCATTGGCCATATTAGTATCAGTATTATTTACCGTCGTATCAAACGGATTGATGATACAACACTTAATTTTTAGAAAATAATCTAGGAATCGTTATATAACGGTTATGAATAAAATGAGTTTGATTTCTCTAAACCTTGAGACTACCTAGTTCTTTTTTTTCTACACTCCCCCCACCCAATAATACTAATAATGCCTTGCAAGTTATATTAGCTTCTTTCTTTTCCTCTTTTCTCTCTTCTTCTCCTGTCCCCACACCTTCTTTTTTGATTGCTTGATCTCTTTCAAGGCTGCAGTGGTGGTAGTTCCTTTTAACAAAGGATAGCGGGCAAAACTGTCCACCATGCTGTAGCTGCTTTTTACCGCTTCTTCTTGGCCTCTCTCACTCTCACTCACTCCCCCTCTCTCTTTCACTCTCGGTGTGACTCTTTTCTCCTCTTTCTCACCCTCTCTAACTCTTTTACTAACTCTTCTCTTCTCTTTCACCATCTCTCTACTAACTCTGTTTCTCTCTCACCCACTCTCTTCTACTTTTTGCTTCCTCTTCGGTCTCAATCCACTTTTAACAAGTGCAATCATTGTAACTACTAGAATCTGCCTGTTTGATGAATTTTTAGTGACCAGCCCTTCTCCCCCCCCTTTTTATATATACCAAGTGCTTGCTTTTTTAGTCTTTTTAAACGGATTTTTAGTATTTTGCACTTAGTTCTATAATAATATTTTTGTTATTTTTTTAATATTCAGATAAGTCATACATTATTTTGTATTCCTTATCTTTGTATGTGATGACGACTAAGGTAGAAGTATAGTACTTTTATTGGTCCAGTGTCGACTTTATTATTCGTACTAGTGTTATGGCTTTTTACGCCGACATACTAATTTAGATTTTTCCCCCCCTTGTTCTTGGTGTACTCTTATTTTATCGTTAGTATTTTACATTTTTTAGTTTTTCTATAACAAATACTGAATATTTATTATTATTATTATTATTATTATTAGACTTAATTAATTAAAAAAACATAAACCAATCTTTTTTCGTTTTTTATTTAAAAATCATTCTTGTTCCTGGTATAAGATGTGTACTTTAATTTCATCGTTAGTGTTTTTATTTAATTTTTTTTCTATAACCAATACTGAATGTAATATTTTTATTAGACTTAATTAAAAAAAAAGAAAACTTAAACAAATCTTTTTATTTAAAAAAAAAATTTTTTTTAAGACTTTTTTTCTTGATTGGTTAGTTACTTAAAAAAAATTATTTTAAAATAAAATCCCGGTCTTATTTTAATTTCTTTTTTCGTACAGATAAAAGGCCGGACAATAAGACTAGAAGTTTTTCGTTCTTTTTAAGGCGGGAGGGCTTTTGGTCGTTCGGTAAACCACTTACCAGAAACAAGTCTACTAAAGTTCAGGTATTAAAAGACTAAAATCGATATTATTTATGTGTATGGTCCAGTTTGTCTACCTACATAATTGCTGTCCGTCAAAATAATTCGTAATAATTTATTTAATCATATAAAAAGAAAAAAAAAAAGCAATCACCATGTGGCATTGCCCCCCTCCTCCATCGGTTAACGTAGAATATTTGCTAAGTTATTTTGTTTACCCCCCACCACAAAAAAAAATGACTTAAACATTTTTTAGATGAGGCATAATCAATTTCGTTTTTATTTTTTTATTTTCTTAGTTTTTTTTTTTTTTTTTTCAAAAACAGATATATTTTTAAATTTGAAATATACAAATATATATTTTTTACGATACTGCCCAAAAAAGTACCGCATTTATAATTAAAAAAAAAAAATTAAATTTTAGCATAATTTAAATATAATCTTGTGACCAGATTAACTCTCTTTTTCGAGATAGCTGTGATTTGCAAGACAAAAGCTTTTCAGTGTCCCCTTAATATTGATCTTGATTGGCCTCACCCCCTCGTCTTTATATGTGTGTGTGGGGGGTGATAATAGTAGCTCTGCTACTGCTGCTGCTTACTTCGGCGCGCCACCTAGTACAATGGCATGGATGGTTGAATATTTCCTTTTCAACGTTGAACTGTTAAAAGTGTGATCTAGGTCATAAGGAAGTGAAATAGAGGCTTTTTATTTTAGATTTTCTTGTTTTTTCGGCAGCCTTCATCCTAGACTAAATATTAAGCAAGTCTATTTGCAGGTTATTTTTTTCTAAATCTTACTCAAGCATTGCTTTTTGATGGTATCTTTGGTTTTTCTTTTTTGTATTAAATTAATAATTAAACCGGCCTTTCAGGTTTTTGTTCATAAAGAGATTTGGCACCTCTCATGGCTACAAAGGCAATCCAACGCCAAGTAACGGCCGGTTAATTCCCTTATCGTTTTAAAAGACTATTTAGTTTGTAGTGGTAGGAATTATATCTAGTTTGGTAATTTCCTTGCTAGTTAACTTTCTATTTATTTATATTTATTTATTTTTATAAAACGAGAACCATTTTGTTTTTTTTTATTAAATACATAGTTTAGATTTTATTAAAAGTATATACATGAATACACAACCGGTGCTCTTTTTGACATAAGATAGTAACATTTTAAAATTTTACTGTGTATTTATTTATTTTTTTTACTTATATGTATTTTGGTAATTTCCTTGCTAGCCAACATCCTATTTATTTATATATATATTTTTTTTGAATAAATGGGAAACTTTTTATTTAATACATAATTTAGATCTTATTAAAATTATACACACACGCACAACCGGTACTTTTTTCACATAAAAATACTTTTAAAAGAATTTTTTTTATTACTGTGTATTTATTTACGTGTACTTTGGTTATTTTCTCACTAGTCAACATCCTATTTATATATATATTTTTTATAAGTAAACGTTTTTTTTATATTTATTTAATAAGTCTAAATTTGATTAGAATAATCTACACACACACACACACACAATCGGTTCTTTTTCACATAAGATACTTTTTTTTCTGTCTTTTTTTATTTATTTATTTACATGCACTTCGGTGATTTCCTCGTTAGTCAACAACCTTTTTTTCAGTAAAATAGAACCTTTTTATCATTTTAAATGCACAGTTTAAATATTAAAATTAAGTACATGCACACACACAATCTGCTTTTTTCACATAAGGGAACCTTTTTGTCCTTTATCAAATACATAGTTTAAATTTTAAAATTACACGCACACACAGACACAATCGATGATTCTCAAATTATAAAAAAAAATACAAATATTTTTTTCTATATGAAACTTATTTTAAAAAAATTAAATCTGGATTATTTTAAATAAAAATCTTTTTTGATATAAAGATTTTTTACTAAGTAGATTTTTATAAAATTTACTTTCTAGATTTCCGTTCTCCTGGGGTAGCGTTTTTTTTTCCCCACAAAGCCCAAAATTAACCCCTCTTTTTATTAATTTTAATATCGGATTTTTTTATTAAAAAATATTTTTGCTTGAAAATTAGTTTATAATTAAGTTTTAAAACATTTTTACAATATTTGAATTTTTATTTATAATTTTTAAAATTTTTTATTTATATTTCTAGAAATTTTACAATTGTTTATTGACCCATTGTTTGTTCAAAGCTTTTAAAATTGTGAAATTATATCAAACTATTCGTAAATCCATGGAGTTTCCGTTGAAATAACGGTTGTTCATAGTGCTTTTATTTAATAAAGAGTGAACGATTTTTTAAAAACTTAATTTATTGATATCAAATTTAAACGATTAAAAAAATACAAACCTCATTATCATTCAGTTTTAAATAGGACTGCAGATTGCTTTAAACATTTGAAGTATTGCTCTAATAGATCTCGCTATTATGTGCCGTTTTTTCTAGTGTACGATTATCTAGACATAGAATTTTAGACTTCCTAACTTGAAAGCGAACGTTTTTAGGGTCACTAGTCGGAATTCTTGTTATGGTTTTGTCAATAAATATTACTCTCAGAGAATCATTTTTTGGGTGGGGGCAGACGTACCCTACTAAATACCAAATCGATTTCCCATTATTTGACTGTAAGCACTTTTAACAAAATAAAAGAATCTGTATAAATTTCTGTACGGTCCTGAAAAATACACCCCCGATAGGTGTTAAGATTATTTAAGTATTGATAGCATTGTTTAGGATACCGTTTATAACCCTAGAAAAATATAAAATCATGGCCGTTTTCGGGGAATTCTAAAAATTTACCTTTTATCAAAAAATAGTTCCCCTTCTGCTCTTTTTATTTATTTATTAAATATCTTATAAAAGTAAAGAAAAAATGTACATTTCTAAATATGAAGCTGGAAGAAAAATATTTGGATTAGCGAGCTTTGAGTTAACTGATATAAGTTGTTTATTTCAATCTAAACAGTAAACATGTCAAATTTCTTCTCCTCCTTCTCCTCTTGCTACTTTCTTCATCTAAAGATGCAAATATTCCTGTAGAGTACAAGAATAATGGTCATTTATATAAGATCTTTTTTCTTTCTTTTTTTCTTTACTCCTTACTATTTTTCTTATCTTAAAAATGACTGCTTTTTTTTAATTCCTAAAAATATAAGTATTTAAAAAAAAAAAAAAAAAAAAAAGCCTGATTAGTCCCGTTCGTCACTCGATCGAAAAAAAACATGAACGATTTGTTAAAAAACCCCAAAAAAACAAAAACAAAATCCGTTTCTAACGATCTTATCGATCGACTGTTTTATTTTGTTGTACTGATTTTTATACATTAGAAATTTTGAATATTCAAATTTGTTTTAATGTTTTATCTAATAAAAATGCAATCCGCTCAATAATGCGTGTCGTATATTGTATAACCAAGCCTAGAGAGATAGAAATAAAATAAATTGTACGCAGGTTAAAGATATATATGATCACCTTATCATCCAGGCTTGCATACTTTTTTCTCCCCTTATAAAATTGCGATTATTTGAAACAATGTTTCTGCCATTTTTAAAATCTTAAACATCCTCATGACGTCACTTTTCTGCAGGTGTTGTTAAAAGCCTCGCCTGGCCACCTATCTCTTTACGACTAGGCTATTAGAACTTTTATATATTTTATGTATATATATATGCATATGTTTATATACGTATGTATATATATATTTGTGTATATAAATATTTTTCTTGTTCTTCAACCGTTTTGATAGAAAACTACCTACTTGGTGTATTTTCATAGTAAATAGATATTTAAAAAAAACTGTTATGCTAGCAATGACTAGAATTTGTCGCTACATTCTACGCGCTATTATTTTTTTTTTTTAAATTTTTATTTTTATTTCTTTATGTGACGACCTTGACGAGATCTATCGAAACGATTTTAAACATCAAACTGATTAAATGGCTACGTGAAGATGATAGAATTTATGCGTAGTGATCAGTATACTACCTACATATACAGTACACGTGTTTCAATAAAATAAAAATATTCACTTTGTTTACTAATATATAGATACATTAGTAAACAGTGAATTTTCAGGGTTTTTAAATATATAGCTTTGTGTATAATCTCATCTGTCTATATTGAATGCTTTATTTATAAATATAGCAAATCATACAAACTATATACTTGTTTACTAAGCTTAGCTCAGATGTGACACAAGGCCAAATTTGTGGGCGCCCAGTGAGAATCGAACTCAATAACAATGGTCTGCGAATCTAGCTTGCTTTAACTATTACACCATATGAGGTGCCCGGTTATTTACTAAACGTAGCTTAGATGTGGTACAAGGTCAGAAATATGGGGCACCCAGTGAGAATCGAACTCGCTAACAATGGTCTGCTAATCTAGCTTGCTAACCAATACACTAAGGCACACATACACACACGCACACAGTTATACTTTTTATTTTGCTTTGGCCAAATTTTTATTCTACAGAAGTAAAATTTAAAATGATTAAAAATAATTTTTTGTACACAATTAAGTCTTAAGCTTTAAATTAAAATGTTACTCTAACCTCAAAAGCTAAACTTTTGCTTACTTTTTACTAAGCACTGCCAAAATGTCGTCTGCTTCTCATTTTAAAAAATTAATTAAAATTAATTAAATCGATTAAGGTCAAATTTTTGTATAAACTGAAAAGTAGAAACATAATGAGCATCAGTAAAAAAAAAAAAAAAAAAAGTATATTGCACATGTAATTTATTTTTAATACACTTTTCCTTTTTTTTTTTTTTTTTTTTTTTTTTTTTTTTTTTTTTTCTCGGTCAATTTTGCTCAAATATATCTTATTCATTGATAAATCAACTCTAAAAATTTCATTAAAGTCGGATAATTCTCTGATTTTTAGTAATTTTTTTTTTCAAACGGTTTGTGGGGTGTATTTTGTAAAATACGGATTTTGCGGCAATTTTGGCAGTGCCTAGCCTTTAGTTTTTGTGCAATCAATACCATACAAAGCAATTTTAACTAAATCTAAAAATTTATGTAGTAGCATAATAATCAAATTAAAGCATTTTCTCTTATATTTTCTCAAGCAGCTGTTAATTATTTACGCAAAATGATAAGGATTCAAAAATTGTCACCATTTCTTTCAAGGTTATAACGATAATTCCCGGTTCTTTTTCTTTCTTTTTAATAATGAACTCTGGATATATTTTTTAAAATCTTATTTAAATGTATTATCTGTAAATTTGGGGGTTTATGTTCTTGGGTTGACTGTATATTTCATTGATCGGTATATTCGTGTGTACCTATGCACTTACAAAAAGTGCTCGATTTGTTGTTCAGTGCTTTTTGTGTACTGTTTGAGTGAAAAGAAAATACCTATCCAATTTTATTCTCATTTCTTGGTTGAGAGATTATATATATATATATATATATATATATATATATATATATAATGTGTGTGTGTGTGTATATGTATGTATATATATGTAAATATTTAGCAGTTGTTTTATAGATGTTAAGTAAACAAAAGGCTAGGTTAACAGTTTTTGTTTACATTGAATTGCCATTATTTTAAATTTAATGTCAACATTATTAAATTATGAATGGTTATTTTAGACCCCCCTTTATTTATTTATTATTTATTTTTTAAGTACAGCATATATTATCGAATAGATTTTAAATTATCTTTCTTTTACAAAAATGTGTAGCTTGTAAACAAACATTAAATTTCTTTTTTTAATTTTTTTTTTACATTTTTTCAAATTGATACGAAGCTAATTAGGTTGGAATTCAAAAGTGCATAATGCCCGTAAAATTTTTGATCATAATAAAAAAACGGCGTTTGGGGGTTATGCTTCCTAAATAAAGGTATGTGGTAGCATCTTGTTTTTAAAGCCTTATTGTAAATTTATTTATTTATTTTTTATAAAAATATTTTGTACATAGTTCAATACTCTCATAATTGGTTTTTAGTGTGATTTTTAAAATATTTTTCTCTAAAATGTTCTAATGAATATAATTAGCCTAATGATATCAGAACATTTTAGCGTCGCCTAATGACGTTAGGTTACGCTGTATTTAGACATTTTTCACCGTTTTTTCTTTATGAAAATAAACATTGTAGCATTTTTTGACTAGTTTCCTTTTAACGGATGTTTAACTTAGCAAGGGGTATTTTCAGATGCTGTGGGTGTGTGTGTAAAATATCGTTTTCTTCTCACATTAATTTGTCGATAAAAACTCCTTCAAGCCACTATACGGTTCATAACTAGCACGGGTCACTTTTTCAGCAGGCGCCACGTAGCGTATTTTAGGGCAGGATGACAGTATTCGAAAATACCCTTAGCAGGTTATAAACTCCGAACTCACCCCGCCCTTAATTTGGATTAACGGTTAAAAATATACTAGGTAAACTGTTCCCTCGACCAGAGCAGATTAAGAAAAAAAAAAAAAAAAAATCATGCTACTAAATGGCGGGTTCAATCCTCGCTGTTTGCCCCATGCTTGCGACCTTGTGTCACATCCTAGTCGTGTCGAA
The DNA here is from genome assembly GCA_023376005.1 of Doryteuthis pealeii. Taxonomy (NCBI): domain Eukaryota; kingdom Metazoa; phylum Mollusca; class Cephalopoda; order Myopsida; family Loliginidae; genus Doryteuthis; species Doryteuthis pealeii. Next base: position 38,252,115 of record CM042182.1, on the reverse strand, counting down.
CGGGTTGGGTAAATACCTAATTCTAGAAAAAATATTTGCAATTAAATCTTTTTTAAGAAATCAATCTACGTTTTACGAAATTGTGGGCATTAGTGTAATTAATAAGAAAACTTACTAGTGAGTTTGATTCTCACTGGGCGCCTCATATTCCATTATTGTGCCAATTAGTAAATTACTCGGCGCATGAGTAGCACAATGATCCGTGCGGTAAAGTGAGGAGCTGGTGGTAGGTGTGGCTCTCCACCCCAGACCCTAAAACGATCTCCTTGGTCTAGCGCTAGAGAAAAGGAGATAGACTCCCTCGCTGTATGGCTCATACCAATATTAGGCCGCCCCGACGACTTTTACTTACTATCAAAGCAAGTAAAAGCTTTATCAATTTAGAATGTTTTTGTAGTAGGAGAATTGTATATCTAATTTTAAGATGCTTGTAAAATATACAACTAAACGACAAAACTAACCCGATAAAGAAAGGAATAATAATTTCTCTCTCTTCCCGCCCCTCTTTCTTCCCGCCAAGCGCCTCTGTATAAATTTTAAAGGGGAAGGGCAAATTGGTTCTGAATTATTGAGAATGGCATTAGTAGGTGGAGGCGTCTTTATTTGAAAGGAAGGTCTTGCCATTATTGGGAACTCAAGATAGACGACTGTGTCGGAGCGGGGCGGGGGGGGGCTTTGCTTCCTGGAAACTAACTTGTAATGTTGATTCTGTGAGTTTGTGGGAGGGGTTTCATATAGAATTAGCCGGCAAATGGAAGAGATGGTTCACTACTGCCCATGTGGCATTTTAGAATTATTTTTTATTTATTTTTTTATTTTTTTTAGCGTTAGTTCCTAAAAGATGAAGGCCCCATTTTTTCCCCCTTTTTTTCTTCAATGGCGGTTCTCTATGTAAACATTTAAATATGGTGGATCTAAAAACATTTTCTCGCATTGGAGATGGACGTGTAAGTTTTACTCTTACATGACTCGTGTGTGTGTGTAATATATATATATATATATATATATATATATATATATATATATATATATATATATATATATATATTACACACACGTGGTGTAATGGTTAGCTAAGCTTAGTAAATTACTATGCACACACTTTCAATAAGAAAAACTTAACAAACCGTGATTTGGCTATTATAAATTTATTTCGACCGGTCGAATCGAATTTATAATAGCCAAATCACGGTTTGTTAAATTTTTCTTTCTTATTGAGTGTAAATATTCCTATGTACATAATTATCTTACATTGAGCTTAAGGATTTGAAATAATCTATTATACTAAAGCTGAGTTAATTAACTTTTGCTTCCTAAAGGATTTTTTACTGTTTAGTGACACGAAAATTATACTAAATTATTCCTTACTTTTAGGATTGAATTATGTTTGGAAAAAATTCTATTTTAATTGGTTCTAATTAGTCGTAATTTGCAATTAAGTAAAAAACCGACCAATCTCTTTCTTTACTGTGTCCATCTCTTTCTTCCCCTCTATGTATCTCCTGACTACCTCCTCATTTTATTGTTAGTTTCTCTGCAGGAGAGAGAGAGAGCCGGGAGAATTTGAAAATGTATTTCTGATAAATTTTTGCAACCAGTAGCTTGAATGAGGCCAAACCTTTCCTTTTTTAGAAAGCTAACAAAATGATTTTAAGGTTTCGTCTGGCCGTATTTATTTATTTGTACAGAGGATATTGATCCCAAATAGAATCATCACCAACATTCAAGTCAATTGGATATTTTTACCTGTGTGTTTTGAGTATAGGTAAAAGAAACGTTTAATCAACCAACCAAATCTAAAATTCTTATGTTTTGTGTGTACATTTAAACCATAAAAAACGGCTCATCACACACTTATAACTTTAATGCTCTTAAAGATTAAATCAATTTGCAATTAATTTTGTCGGGGTCTGCGTTCGCGCTGAACGGAAATTGTTTTATTACAATTCCTGATTCCTTTTTCTTTTTTCCTGAATAGAAGCATCGATATTATGTTCCGCGAGAGCACAATGTGTTCACGGATCGTCTACTTTGAAAATGACCGTTTCTCTTTGTCTTGTAAAAAAAACTGGTAATGGTATTTGTGTGGGTGTAGGGTATGAAAAGTTTGGGTAAAAAAATCGCCAGACATGTAGAATCTGAGCTTTATTTTCACACTTGAAAAAGTTTTCGGCATTTATTTGAATAAAATGGACCTAGTTGGGGGTTCACTCGAGGCCACCCCGCCCCGCCCATATACTTTTTTTTTCTTTTTAATTCTAAGTGACTGACATTTGGCTGGGTCTCGCTCCCCCCCTCCATTTTTTTTCACGATGTTTTTTTTTTCTTTTCGTTCTGATTTTTTTTTTTTTTTTTTTTTTTTTTTTTAACATGATCTCATTACGAATAGCAGTTTTAAATGTCATAAGTTGCCTTTACCGTTTTTTTTTCTTCTTTCAAATTTAGAATTGGTAAACTGCTGACCCTACTTTCTAAAATAACCTTAGAGTACAAAACCCGAGTCAACCAACATACCAGGGGTGGGGTGGGGGTAAATGTGCTAAATTTTAAAATTTACCACTTAAAAAAATACTTCCATTTCAGCAGACTTCGTGTAATACAATTTTTAAAACAATTAGGCGTTTTTAGAAATTCTTTTCATTTTGAATTTTTAGAAACCACATGGACTCGTGTATTGGTCGATGGTTGATACCCCCCCACCCCCAGTTTAAATTTTACATCAATCTCTAATAATAAACGCGATTATCAATGTGCCACATGCACTTAAAAAATAAATAAAAAACAACTTTACTCCTAGAGACTGTAGTCCAACACATCATATGATTTTTAAATCGGGCCGATTCCAAGAGCAAATTTATTCCAGGTGGAATCCACAATCCTGAAATAGTTGATTCTCAAGTTTTAATTACTGAAATTGTTTTCGGCATTTTTTTTTTCTTTCCATGTAAAAGTGTCCAAACTTTGTAGGCTGAACTTGCACAAAGGTGTCAAAATTAGGGTGACCCAGAAAAATGTCGGTATCAGCCATGCAGCGAGGGAGTCTACTTTTCACTAGCGCTAGACCAAGGAGATTATTTTAGCGTCTGAGGTGGAGCGCCACACCTACCATCAGCTCCTTACTTTACCGCACAGATCCCTGTACTACTCATAACGCTGAGTTGGCGAGGGCCGGTATCGAACTAGGAACTTAATTCAATTGAATTTTTACAAAATTCGCTCAAATTTCAAAACCATTTTAATTTCTGTATGTTCTGTATTTGAGTGTATGCTCTGAGATTTGAAATTCGTACAAATTCAATCGAACCTCTTCCCTTCTTTTTTTTTTTTTTTTTTTTTTTTTTTTTTTTTTTTCTTCTTTTTAAGGTGGGAAAAATATCTACGTTGATTTGCTGACAAACAAAAAAAAAAAAAAAAAAATTTAGAAATACGCCTGAATGCTAAGACATAGCGTAAATTAGGGCAGGAGGCCAGGACGACAAAAGATTTAAATTAGCCAGTGGTCTCTGTTGAACTAAGGGAACTGATGATCACTTAGGATAAGGGAGACCACCCAACAATGCCTGAAACATGAAGTAACAAAAGTATTAGAGGTGTCTACATCTCCCCCACCGAAGGGGCTTCAGTCCATGTGAGGGCAGTTAGAATTCCTTGAGACCCGGCTTGTTGTGTGGTTGTAATCTCCTCAATGCCCGGGGCATGCTTTGTGTCAATGGAGCACGTTCTGTTGAGGTGGTCGAGTTGGTGCTCACGTACTCGGTACCTGGTTGTGATGGCTCAGGGTGGACAAGGGGTTCATTCGATCCAGGTACAGAATTCATTGAGAGGCCTTTGGGTGATTCATGAGGGTTGATGACAACAGTAGTCTCTGCCTGGGTATTCATGGATGCTGAATTTGTGATTGGAACTTCTGGATAAAGTGAGACCACCCAACAATGCCTGAAACATGAAGTAACAAAAGTATTAGAGGTGTCTACAGTCTCCTAAAAACTCTCTCCAAGATTTTGACCCAAGAAACTTAAAATAATGATTTGCCTTTTTGTCTGCAATTAGGTGATTATTTAGTCAGAGCATTTGTTTGTTGGCCATTTTTAATGAGGAGACACCTGAACTCGTCCAAGAGCCATATCTACCTGTCACAAGATTTTATCCAGTTGGCCTTGGATTTGAGCATTCGGTAATTTATGAGGAAGTGCGTTCCGGTCTCCCGCCTTAAAAACTGCTACCCGGTGACTATCAAAATAACAACCCCAGCTCGTCGTAATTCTTGTTTATTTATCGTAATTTGTTGTAATTCTTGTTTAGATATGAAGATGGATATATAGTTTTGAATAGACTGAGATAGATAAACAAACAAAATAAAATAGATAGATACGAAAAAATGGAGATAGATAGATATTTTCTACAAGTAAATGTATTTGGGGGGGGGTCGCTTCTTTTTTTGTCGTAATTCTTGTTTATTTAAACTAAAAACAAGACATTAAACAAACATAAAAAAATCTTAGTATTTAAAGTAATATAGATAAATATGAACAAATTGAGATAGATGGATAATTTTGAATAGACTGAGCTGGGTCGTTATTTTAATAGTCACCGGGCAGCAACTCTTGAGACAGACCGGGACGTACTTCCTCATAAATTACCGAGCATTCATTTGAAATACTAAATGGTCATCCTTAACTTGTTCCTTGTAAATTCCTACCATAAAATAAACTGAACCCTCATTTTATGTCCGTGTTTTTGCAATAAATGTTCTATTTTTCTTACACCCGTTATTTTACAATACTGAATATATTTTCTTTACAAACATTAATTGCGAGTATATTTAAAACATTTATTGCAAAAACACAGGCATAAAATGAGGGTTCGGTTTATTTTATAGTAGGAATTTACGAGGAACAAGTTAAGGATTACCTACTAAATAGTCTGTTCTTATGTCATGCAATTAGCACGGATATCCATGACAATCTCTGGCTAACCTTCCCCATCATTCACTGCTTCAGGGAGGTCCTCTGCGCAGCATCTAGTATCCGTGCAGAGCTGGTGAATGTAGGTCCTTGCTGGGTGGCCCACATTAGCATGTCCTTATGTTGGTTTCCACAGGAGAATATCACTTATGATTCCGTCCTTACTTCTCCAGCATGTCTTATTCGTCGCACTCTGATGGTTTGTAAGATAGGGGGAAAGTGGCCGTACAGCTGCTTTCTTGAGGGGTATTGTTTCCACGACTTGTTCAAGATTGCACGCAGCATTCTTGTGCAGCTTCCATCTAGCTTTGTTAGGGTCCTAGTGGTGCAGCCATACAGCAGCACTAACACAACCACAGCTTGGAAGGATTGATAATCTGCTTCTCACTTTTAGTTAATTTCAATGTTCCAACATAATTTTTTTTTTTCTTTTTTTTTCTCTCTCTCCCCTATCAGTTTCAGTATAATTTGCTATGAAACTATTATTTTGTGGGGACTTTCGCTGCATTTTTTTGATTTAATTAATAAAAAAAAAAAAAAAAAAAAAAATTTTTTTTATTCTAATATTTATTTCCAAGTTGTAAAATTTACTTAATATTGTTGCAAAAAATCACGTTAAACAATCGCAGTAATTAAAATTTGATAATCTAAATGTGCTCATGGAGTCGGCCTAATTCCATGTAACCCAATGTACCATATTATTCAGATGGTGACCGACGAGTAAATGCCATTGTCTATCAGAGCTTTTCTGAAGGAGAATTAAAAGACCTGGCACCATTATTGGTAATGGGAATAATCAATCAATAAACCTCTATTTAAAAATTGACCTTGTGTCACATCCTGCTAACAAGTCTCAAACTAACTTGTTCCAAATGCTACCAGACAAACAGGCCTTTTCAAAAACATGAAACGGGGGACCTCTTGAATTTTCTTTAAAAAAGAAAGAAAAAACATTTTTCATAAAGATCTAAGCAAATACTATCATAAAAAAGCCTTACTCTAAAGCCCAAAACCCCCTTTGGAAGACTAATTCTAATTACTATGTAGCCAGATATTGTACACCTAGAACAGAACTTCTGAAAGTAGTCCATAGAAACTCCTGTGAAGGAGAACATTTTGGCAGGGTGAATAAAAACAGTGTTCCGCAGGGGTTGAATTTACTATTTTGTATTTATAAATCTCTTTATAACAGCTGAATTATAGACTAGTTGCCAGATATCATACTGATATCGATAGCTTTTTAATTTAGTGCATCCTGGGACACATCTATTTGATTTGAATGAGTCCCCGGGAAATTTGATGGGTCCTAACTAAAGTTTCTTAATAAATTGTAGAGTTTTTACCTATGAACAACTAAAGCCTACATTGCACCCCATACTGTGCAATTCGTTTCCAAGAAAATATGAAAATGTATTTAGTTAGCTGGAAATGGTGTGGGGGAGAAAATAAAACACTGGGACACGTGGATATGATTTCTATGCGTGAGTCCCTGTCAGCATCTCTACACCTAGCAGAATGCCTGATTGTGTGTGATCGCCAATGTATCAGTCTGGCTTTGACCAGAAACAAAAGCAACCACATACCAGAATCAGAGGGTTGCAAACTTTTGTTCACTGATAATTTCTTTTTCTTTAAACTAACGAAGGCCTTGAGGAAGGTTTAAACAAACCGAAACACTGCAACATTGGTTTATTAAACATCACTCATGAATGAAACTTGGGTTTTTCATTTTTTTTTTTTTTTTTTTATAAAATACATAATGTTAATATGTACTGGGATATGTGGCTATAGTAATTAAAATTTGATTAATTTGGTATTTATTAATCATTAAGTTCAAATTTAATTACCCTTTAGTGTTATGTGAATTAGTGTCGTGTATAAGGGTGGGTTGAAAAGTTCATATGACGTCATATCTATTTTTAATGACTTGTGACCAATGAGATCCAAGAACTGCAAAACCTATGGAAGAAGTTTTGGCCATAAAGGGACAGTTGTAAAATAAACCTCATTTAGTCACCTGCCTTGGACTTTTCAGCCGACCCTTGTACTAACTTGTGGGTTTTGGAAATCTTGTTAGATTAATTCAATATTGGAAAAGGTTTTTATTGGCTGAATGTCTATTAGCCAATGTTCTTGGGGTTTTCCATTTATATATTCATACTCGTGTTCCTTAATTGTATGACAGTTATCATCTTACAACACACTCTGGTTAAAAATGACTGTCCAAGATGAAATGCAAAAATGTAATTTTTGATAATCTGATTTTGCTTATCCACCAAATTCTTATGAATTTTGTCACCTCAGCTAATTAATGGATCATTCAGTTTTATTATAAAAGGGAAGAAAAAGGACATGCTACAAAGAAAATATAAGAAAGAGTAGGGGATAAGTGCATGGAAGTGATAATGCTAAGCCATTTCAGACATAATGAGAAGATGGAAAGAAAGAGTTAAATCAAGATTATGCATTTTACATATTGAACTATTATGCAATAGCTCTTAAGTAAACATATTAAACGTAATATTAAGTTTTCATACTGTGGTATATTCACATGTCCTGCTAGTTAATATTTTTAGTGAAATAGATCACTAATTAGGACGGAATCTATTCTAGTAGTGACCACCCCAAGTGGGGTTTAACAAGTTTGAATTCAGTTTTCCTTCTTCTAGACTGGTTGCCTAACCAAGGTTAAAGAGCCCAGTCTGCCCTACTGTTTACCCATAGCTGGAGAGGGAGTAGTTGGATTCATACCATTCCCAAGGGTATTAGCACTGTGAACTGTAGCTTTGTCCAGAATTTGAACTCTAGTCAACGAGTCCATTTCTTATGACTCAGACCATTACACCACACACCTCCCAACTAATATTAAATACAACTAGTCTTATGTGTGTTTTTTTATGGCATTATCAATTACTGTTTAAGACAGTGTGAAATCTTATATAAGTTTTAGCAATCATACATATGTTTGAGCTTAGTTTATTTGTAGCACAAATCTCGCCACCCTGTTAGAATGGAGCTCAGAAGTATTGGTCTAGTTTGATTTCATTGTTTAATGGCATATCAACCTAACATGGGTTATTCACAGATGCAATCATACATATGTTTAGCAATCATACATATGTTTGAGCTTAGTTTATTTGTAGCACAAATCTCGCCACCCTGTTAGAATGGAGCTCAGAAGTATTGGTCTGGTTTGATTTCATTGTTTAATGGCATATCAACCTAACATGGGTTATTCACAGATGCTGATAGGTACACGTCCTGCGTCCCTGATGTACAAAAACCTAAAAGGATGTTGTAAAATCATATCCATGAATCCCAATATTTTTCTTTTTTTCTTCCCTCGCCATTTCAAGTTAACTGTAAATACATTTCAATAGTTTCTTAGAAATGAATTACACAGGATAGGTTACAAGGTAGGAATTAGCCGGCTTTAGGTGTTTCCCCAGATATTGAGTAAAAACCCTACAATCTGTTATAGGTGACATAACCTATTGACATAAATGGAATGCACCGACAATTACTATAAGTAGCAGGAACAATTGTGGCTTGACACGAAGCAAATGTGAGTCAGCTCGTAACTGTATTGGTCGAACGCAATCTCCACTTTCTTTGCTGTAAATTTCTACTTTTTTTTGTTCAATACATTTGTATACATTGTTACCAGTCGTTTGTCTTATTTTTGACCCTTAAACTCTTAACACCCTGTTGAGATTTTTCTAAGTCCAGGGCATTCCTATAAGGATATATAAGAAAATGGCTAAAAATGACCTTTGCATCTAAAGTTACCTATTATTTCCCTAAAATCAAAGATTTCTACATATGTTTAAATATTAAATTTATAAGCTATCGTTTGGGGCTGATTAGTTAAAACAAATGTGACTTCCAGCCGGGTGGAATGAGGTGGTATAGGACTTTAAGAGTTTTAAAACGCCACAACACAATCTATTAAGAAATTTTAGTTGGGACCCATAAATTTTCCCAGGGACTCGTTCAAAACAAATGTGTGTCCCAGGACACACTAAATAAAAAAGCTATCGGCATAATGGTTATTTAATGCCAAAGCAGGGGAGTCTCCGTGGCGTAATGGTTAATATGCTCGACTCTGAGTTAGAACTCGACTTGTACAATTATGTTCACTTTCAGATCAATACCTTTTAGTAGGTAGACAAATATCTATAAAACCTTGTGGTGTAATAGGGTTAATGTGCTAGGCTAGCAGACCAATACGGGTGGTGGGGAGAGATTGTAGTGGTTAACATGTCGAACTGCGATAACATACTGAGCAGACTAGATCAGTGGTTGGAGAGACCCTTTTTGATCAATTGGTTGGTCAAGTCAGGCCCTAGCACCTATATATTTACCAACCCCTCCGCACGAGCAGGATGTGACACAAGGTCAATTTCTTAAGCGGAGTTTACCAGGCTTTAATTCAGTTTTCCTTCTAGACGAGTTGCCCTACCAAGGTTAGAGCCCAGTCTGCCCTACTATTTACCCATAGCTGGAGGGAGAGTAGGATTTATACCTTTCCCAAGGGTATTAGCGCTAAGTGAAATCCAATTACCACGTCCTAGCACCTATATGATTGCCACAACCCTTCTTTATCATATGGGTGCTAGAAGGCGGTGGCTTAAGGTCTTCATGTTCTGGGAATGACGTTAATCTCTATCTGATGGTGAGGCTCCAGTTTTGGAGGTTTGGGGAATATGGAGCACCCCTTCATCGCCATTGCTCCCTGGTCCACTCTGACCTGGAGTGGTAGTACCTGTTAGGGCCCCATCTATGGGTTAAATAGAAAAATGTATTTATAAAAAAAAATTGAGTATCTGTTAAGAATGAATTTATTTCAAAACTTTGTCAGCATTAAATGACCCACTGAGGTTGATATGCTGTAAACCAATCCATAGTAAGCAAGTTCAAACTTCAGTCATTATGTTTGGAGTAATACCTTTGGGAAAGGTATGAACCTCTTTGCCCCCCCCCTCTTCTGTTATGGGTTAAATAGTACCACTACAGTTCAAGGATAGCTTCTTTGTTTCAAAGATAAGCCATCCTTGTAGAAGAACAGTAGTGGTACTATTTATTGTCATCTCATGTGCAAGTAACACTATTTCCTTTTCTTTCTTTTTTATTATATGCAAGCCAGAAGATGACTCTTCTGTCCACTAAGATTACTGAGAATTTACTACATAGTAAACATACTTGAATGCCAGTAGCATTTGACACTGTATCATTGTTTTCTCAGATGTCTCGCCAGACTAGCACTGTTACTCCTTGCACCATCTGGAGACACACACCCACACTGCTCTGTGTGTGATTTGAAAATATATATATATATATATATATATATATATATATATATATATATATATATATATATATATAATATATATATATATATATATATTATATATATATATATAAAATTACATGCACACGCAGATTTAACAATAAATTAACCATGGTTTTTTTTATGCTGTTAGACTCCAACCAACTTATGAAAAATATATATTTTTTGCTTTTTTATTTATTTTTATCTGAACTTTATAAAAATGAATGTCATGGCCATCCAGAAGGTTTAAATATTTTTCCAGTTGCTAAAAGTTTTAGGTCAAAATTAAACTTATGTAATATAAAGAAAAAAAAAAAGATGGTATTTGAAAATTAGTACCTAATATTACTGTCAAAAAATTCTAATTCTTTTGACTTTCAATGTCACTTGTAATTATTCTTACTCGGTCTACCTTTTAGTAGCTATTAAATTTGATATTAAATCCTATTTATGGAATCTAGAATTACAAATAATCCAACTACTCTCCCATCAGCTATGGGTAAATAGTATAGCATACTGGGCTCTTTACTATTGGTCAACCAGTCTAGGAAAAAGGAAATCCATGTGTCACATGCTACTCTTGCAGAGGGGTTGGTAAATTTTATATATACATACAGAGATGCTGATAGGTACGCATCCTGCATCCCTGATGCACACAGATCTAAAAGGATGCAGTAAAATCATATATGTCCCAGTGTTTCTTTCCTAGCCATTTCAAGCTAACTGTAAATATGTTTCAATAGTTTCTTAGAAATGAATTACACAGGATAGATTACAAGGTAGGAGTTAGATGGCTTTAGTTGGGACCCATAAATTTTCCCCGGGACTCATTCAAAGCAAATAATCATCCCAGGACACATTAAAAATATATATATATATGTGTGTGTGTGTGTAAGAATGGAAAATGAATCCGACAATATGAAGAAAAAATGAGTAAAGAAAAGAAATGTAGATGGATAAAAATGAATTTTATCGATATCACTTACACGTGTTTCGGTCTGTTTATCAAAATGTATACGGATTTACGTTATTATTATTATTATTATTATAATAATCAGATGGAGTTGAAATGATGATGATAATAATAATAGGAAAAATGTATAAAATATTCCGTACACAGAGATTTTTTACGACCTTCGTCAGTGATTTTTTAATTTTTTGGAATATATATATATATATATATATATATATATATATAATGACCTGAAATTAACTCTGGTAAATAAAAAATGCCTTGTAAAATCTTGTCGTTTCTCTTCTGAGGTTTCATTAGACATTATCTATAGGAAAAACAGACGATTCCATGTTCCTTATTTAGGTACTATATGACACATATAGAAAGTATGTTTATAGGTAAAAATGACCTTATTTGACAGCATATAGGACGCACTTTTTTCCCAAAATTTCGGCTCAAAAAATTGCCCTGCATCTTATACATGGTAGGCGAAGTTTCAGACCTCCTGTAGGCCCAGGCTAATCTTTTCTATGATGCTCACTAACCCAGCTTACGCTCTGTACTTTTACCTACCCTAAACTCCATGCACCATGCATCATTATTTTATTGCTGGTATTGTTATAATCAAGGTTAACAGGAGCGTATAATGGCGAAGAAAAAACAATATCTTATTATAATGGAGATTGTGTGTTTTTCTGTCTGTAACTGAAACTATATTACTACTCAAGTCACAATTCCCTTAGTTATTTACATCACATTAATCATCCCAGAACACATTAAAAATATATATATATATATATATGTGTGTGTGTGTAAGAATGGAAAATGAATCCGACAATATGAGGAAAAGATGAGTAAAGAAAAGAAATGTAGATGGATAAAAATGAATTTTATCAATATCACTTAGACATGTGTTTCGGTCTGTTTATCAAAATGTATATGGATTTACGTTATTATTATTATTATTATTATTATTAAAATAATCAGATGGAGTTGAAATGATAATAATGATAATAGGAAAAATGTATAAAATATTCCGTACGCAGTTTTTTTACGACCTTCATCAGTGATTTTTTTTATTTTTTTGAATATATATATATATATATATATATATATATATATATATATATATATATATATATATTAGTGACCTGAAATTAACTCTGGTAAATAAAAAATGCCTTGTAATTCCTCATAAAATTCTACCGTAGGAAAGTTTTGATTTTGGTACAGGGTTTTTCAATTGCATCCCCCGAAGTACAGTGGAACTTCGGTTCTTGAACATAATTCGTTTAAAAATTGTTTGAAAACCGAAACAATATTTCACATAATAGTGCAAAGTGGGTTTATGCATTTTTGACCATCTGACGAATGCCTATTTATATGTCTACAGTTATATATAATAGGTAAAGACATGTATTTAGACAACGGCATAAAAAACGTAAATACAAAAAAAAATGCATGATTAAAGTGATATTGACCTAATTCTTTATCATTTTTAAATTCCATTTTGGCTGCAATGTGATCTGACCAGCCATTCAGCCGTCTTTGGTTCCCTGATGGTCGTTTGAGGGACTTCTTTTTCATTGGCTCAACTCATGTGTTTGAAGTCCGAAAAAATTTGTTCAATGACAGAACTTTCTGACTTAAATGTTTTTGTTCAAACTCTGAACTGTTGACTTCAGTCGTTCGAAAAACAAGGTTCCATATATATGATTTCCTCATGGAAGAATTCTTGGGGTCTGATTTTTTTTTTTTTTTTTTTTTTCTCTTCTCTAGAATTATTTTAATTAATGTTTACTTTTTGAGGAGGCTGAAACCTTTGTTTATAACCTCAAAGTAATGTTAACTGTTGACTTCAGTAGTATTTAACTGCACATTGAACTCCTGTAGTTTCTTTCCCCTCATGTCCTCTTCCTTTCCTTAAAGCCCTTTTCCCTTAAACTTGTAACTTCATTGCATCAACCAACTCCTTTCTTTTGGCTGTGTATGCTTCAGTGTCTTGGATACTGTGAACATTCTGAATTAGTATTTGTGTTACAGACAGAAATCAATATACAAATACATAAGTTTTTATTTTAGTAGATTTATTCTGAAATGTAGTAAATAAAAATTGTAGTTTACCTTGTATTTAGTGAAAAAATATTTTCTCCAAATTCCCATGTTAGTGAGCAAGAATTTTAAAGAATTTCTATTTGAGAGAGAAAGACTTATCCCATCAAGTTTGGTTGTAGGGTCACTACTCATGAAGTGTCTTGGGCAAGAATAGCCCATCCCTCTCCAGATCTTGTTTGATTTCAATTTTTCTTCTAGACTGGTTGCCTTTCTAATGTTAGTGAGCCCAGTCTGCCCTACTATTTATCCATGGTTGGCTGGCTGGATTTTGAAGCGTGTCAACTCTTGTTGGGCTATTTTATGCTAAAGATATTTTGTTTTACTAATTCTTGATGGTATTCAGTTTTAAAAAAGATTTTTTTATAATACTCATTTTTAATTTTACCCTAATAGGTACTACCACTCCAGGTCAGGGTGGTCCTGAGAGTAATTGTAATAAAGAGGTACTGCACATACCCTAGAGTTCCAGAACTGGAACCTCACCACTAAATGTAGTCCAACATTAGAATTGTTGGTGTCATACTTTTTCAGGAGTTGTGAAAACAACCTTGTTTAGCATTTGAACATGGGTAGCAGTCTGTATGAAGATTCATAATTGATGTGGGTCCGTGCTAAATTGGAAAGTGTAAAAAGCAGACACACAACTAGCATTGTGTATGTATATTATTGTATTAAAGCTGAGTAAATCAATGATTGTTTGCTAAAGACTTTTTTCCTATTTAGTTTAACACAAAATATATCCCAAAATATTCCTTAGTTTTGGGATTGTTTGAAAAAAAAAATATTTGGTTCTAATTAGTCGTAATTTGCAATGAAGTCAAAAACTCACCCATCTCTTACTTTACATTCTGACTGTCACTTTCCCCATCTCTATATATATCTTGACTAACTATTCCTTATATATGTTAGTTTTCTCTGTGATAGTAAAGAGTGAGATTTGAGAGTGTGAGCGGTACATTGAATTTCCCATTTTATTCATGTTAACTTTCACTGGCTAACATATTCCTTAGTTTTGGGGTTAAAGTATGTTTGAAAAAAATCCCTTTTATTTGGTTCTAATTAGTCATAATTTGCAATTAAGTCAAAAACTCACTCGTCTCTTACTTCACATTCTGCCTGTCACTTCCATATATATATCTTGACTAACTACTCTTTATATATGTTAGTTTTCTCTGTGAGTGTAAAGAGAGATTGGAGAGTGTGAGTGGTTGATTGAACTTCCCACTTTATTGTATATTAATATTCAGCAGCTAAAGCTTATACATAAGACGGGTCAGTTTTGACTTAATTATAGCAAAATGATTTTTTTATATATATTTTTTCATTCTCCAGTCGTATTTATCTTGATTTGATTTGTTTTGCAAACTAACTTTCTTCCCGTCATAATTATTTACTCAGAGTTCAATGGGTGACCCAACTGGTCACGTTTTTTTTTTTTTTTCTTTTTTTTTTCTTTTTTTTTTCTAGTTATCATATAAACTTTGATAATGAAGGGTAATGTGAGACTTAATCTTGCAGTTTATACCATATAACGTCTTGTTCGTATTCTGAAGAGAGAGCTTTTGCAATAAACTATGTAAAGTGTCTTTTTAAGTCTTTTGTATTGCTATCTAAAGAGACACTTCTTTAAATCCTTTGTTTCTTTGGAGTTTTTCTTTCTTTCCCTATTTGAAAGCAATACTCATAAAAATGGCTTTGGTTTTTGCTTTCAACTCAGACAAGATTAGAATTGATTTTATTTGGTTTTAGTCTTTTGGCCATTATCACACAAACAGTTTCTTGGGTTAACACAAGTATTTAATGTCTTGATAAGAACCTAGTTGTCTTTTATACTGTTTTGTTCATACTCCTGTGTATACTGATCTCTAGTTTATTAATGTATAATAGTTTTTTGTAATTGTGAAACTCTGATTTTTTTTAGTGTCCTCAATAAGACATTAAACTGCATCTAATGGTGAAGTTCCAATTTTGGAGCTGTGGGTAGTTTGGAGTACTCCTTCGTCATTACTCCCTAGTCTACTCTGACCTGAGTAAAAAAAAAAAAATAATCATGTTAGGGTCACCTGGTGTTGTGTGGGGTATAAATGTTATCCTTCTAAAAGAGTAATTAACATTTGAAATTAAAAATCATATTGCTCAAACTAGTCTTTATGGGAATGAAAATTCATTTTCAATATATATATATTAACCAACTCCACCACACAAGCAAGATTCAACATAGGGTCAGTTTCTTAAGCAGTTTACCAGGTTTGAATTCAGTTTTCCTTCTCCTAGGCCGGTTACCTAGCCGAGAGTAATGAGCTAAGTCTGCCCTACTATTTACCCATAGCTGAAGAGGGTAGTTGGATGCATACCTTTCCCAAGGATAATTGGTGCTATGTGAAATGCAAACGGCCTGGACCAGGATTTGAACTCGGGTCGACAAGTCTATTTCCTATGACTCTAACCATTAAACCACATGCCATTTATTTTTTAATATGCTATGGAAGAAAATAGGGCTTTTCTGCAGTTGCTGAAATATGGACTAGTGTCATCACATGGTATTGAAGTCAGTAAGTCTACTGTTGGTTTGAATAACAGCAGCTAAGTACAACTCAAGCAGTGTCCAAGACAGTTGGTATATATATATATATATATATATATATATATATATATAAATCAAGAATGACCCATTCATGAATTTGGGTGATTTGGGTCATTCCATCCCTTGAGTTCTGATTGGCTGCTTGATTTGAATGACATTGTGGAGTCTTATATATATATATATATATATATCCTGTCATTCTGCAGTAGACTTTGTGACTATTCGAGTTTGTATTTAAGTTACAACCATTTGTTGCCTTGTCTTCCCAGTTCGACGGTAATTGGAACTTTAATTATTCTTCACATGGTAGCATGGTTTGTGTGCCATTATTAGCAATATGGGTTATCACTGAGTACCCCCATAGACAGGAGACTATAAGTAATTGAAGCTTAGTGTATATTGTATGACCCATGTAAATGTTGGGATGCCAAGAAATTGTATATTCAGATGGATATGGCTGCAGATAGCAGTTAGGTCAGAAATATAAAGATTTTTTTGGCGGTGGGGTGTGTTCACATGGTATAAATATTTATTCTGTAAATACACAAAAATGTGGTACAAGGTTTAAAATGGGAAGGAGAAGGCTGGTCTTCTCTATCCTGACTTTTAAGTTAACTATTTCCATTCATGACCCAATTCATACTGCGATTTTTCCATTCACCATAAAACCAATTCACACTGCAATCACCAGAACTTGCCAGTATCTCTATGAAAAAAAAACAAAAAAAAACTATCCCTAATCCCATATTTATATAGTCATATGAGAGAGAGAGAGAGGGATATAATGGTTAGGAAACTAATTTGGCAAACCATTGGTTGTGAGTTAAATACTTACTGAGTGATTCAGACTTTTTGGCTTTGTAGCCTAAGCTAAGATAAGTAAATAACCCTGTTCAGTTTTTTGACTGTAGCAATTTTTCTTTAACTACTGTGTATATAAACTTAGCTTTTGATCGTTAGTTAATATGGTCACTTCAGCTAGTGTAATGGGTTAACAAGCTAGATTAGAAGTTTGATTCTCACTGGGTGCCTCTCATTAAATAACATAATCTAAGTCAGTAAAGTCAGGTGGCCTAAAGTTGGTATCAGACAGTGAGGGAGTCTCTCCTTTTCACTAGCACAAGACCAAGGAAATTGTTTTTGTCTGAGTTGAAGCACCACATCTACCATCAGCTCCTTATGTTACTGCACAGATCCCTGTGCTATTCATGCACTGAGTTAGCAAGGGCTAATATCAAACTAGGTACTTTGTGGTTCCAAGGTGGACGCTCAGTATATTGATAACAAAATTGCATTTAAACTGGACTCTAGAATATATATATTGCAGCATCAATGTTTTTGTTTTGAATTCATTATTTTCGACTCCTCTCTCAATGATTCCGGAGTAAAAAAAACGAGCTCTGAAGATGATTTTCATAAATCGAAATATTGTTCAATATTAGCTATCAATATGATATAAAATGTTTTCACTTTAACAGCATATTGTGTTATTTTCATATCCTTTTATCTATACTCATTCATATATGTATATGTATGTATATATGTATATGTATGTAGAAAAAAATTTTTTTTACAACTATTAATGCTCTATATTTAAAGATACTATAATATAATATATATTTAAAGATACTTTATACTTTTTACATATTGAACTATTTAAAATGGATTCTATCTGAAATACAATGAAGTTGAATTCTTTTGTATTCAAGCAGCATATTTTATTAAATATAGCAGACAAGGATTTGGTGTTGAATTGTTCAAAACTTTTTTTTTATTGGCCTTTTCTTGTTAGCAAGCAAAATGTCGCCACTGCAGATGAAGGAAGTTTAAAAATTGTTCAATGTCTGTTATAACCTGAGTATATGTACTTTTAACTATTGTTGGTCATTGTCTGCGATGTGGTTACATTAAGGATGTTTTGTGTTCAATTAATTTTTTGAATAGGCACATTCATTAAAAAAACTCCACATAAAATGTAGATAGAAGGGTATGAAAACACACAATATTGTTAAAATGAATATATTTTTATATCATTTTCTTAGCTAAGTAGTAAAGTAAAGTCGACGGGGCGGCCTAAAGTCGGTATCAGCCAGTCAGCGAGGGAGTCTATCCCCTTTTCAATAGCGCTAGACCAAGGAGATTGTTTTTTAGCATCTGAGGTAGTGTGCCACACCTACCATCAGCTCCTTACTTTACCGCACAGATCCAGTATCGAACTAGGGACCTTGTGGTTTCTAGCCGAACGCTCTACCGACTGAGCTAACCCGGCCCCTAATTCTTAGCTAATATTGACAATATTTCGATTTTTAAAAAATCATCATCAGAGCCTAATGATAATTAGGTTCGTTTTTAGATTTGAATGTTTTTAATCCGGACTCATTGAGAGAGAAGCAGAAAACAATTTAAATTCAATCCGGAAGCATTGTTTTTCCAAAAAGTGTGTAAGCTATGCTATCGCTTTGTCTTTGTACATGTCGCTACATTGTATTTCTTCAGTGTAACAGTTTTTGAAAGAAAAAGAAATACAAATTCAAAAATAGAAAAATTCTCTTTTTCAAAAAAATAAGTTTTAACCCGTTCATGGTCGGTTAGTAACGGATTTTTTACATATATATATATATATATATATATATATATTATTATATATATATATATATATCATCCACATAGTCCTGTTTTGACGTGTCCCGTCTCCTCGGTGCAGCCAAACTTTGTAAGCTGCTTGAAGCCGGGATTGAAACTTGGACGATTTTTCATCAGTTGGAGCCTACCAGCCCACCCACTAACAGAAAGGGAATTTTTACTGATAAATACATACATATGTAAAGGCTACCAGAGGGTATCTTGTTTTGAGGGGAGCCTTACAATTTCATTGTGATCTGTGAAATAAGTAAAAATTAAAGATTGTCAAATTTTCATTTGAATAAGAATTTATACAAGGTGAAAAATAATTAGTTTCAATAAATTGCCTACTACTTATATCTATAAATATACTCTTACTGGGGTAGGACACCTACAATAACAGAATCAAAAAGGTAGGCCACATACTATAACGGCACCCAAAAATTTGTCAGGTCTAAAAATTAAATCTAAAAAAAAAAACACAACTATGGTGAACATCCCAATCACTAAACTTTCTCATAAATGAAACTATAACAGGTAGCCACTTTTAGTGTATTAATACGCTAGAATTTTCTTTTTGGACGATGTAACTAATTAGGTGATTATGGAAAAAGTTAAGGGTTAAATCCTACTTAACGGACATAAATTCCACCATCGTATGTCACCCCACCAAATGAAAAAAAAAATACTAAAAATCAAGGAATTGACTGAATTTAATGAAAATTTTCAGTGTTGATACATTAATAAATAAAAGATATGTGTAGAAGTTATCCTCCAGATATAGAAACAATATGATACTCACCATCGCAGTGGGGTTCTAACTACCGTCGAGTTAGTAGACGAGAACAACAGGCAAGCTGTAACTTAATACAGTCCTTGCATGCTGCTAGCAAGAGTGGGTACTTATCCCTGTTCTTACTAACCCTGAAATCCAACAGCCAATCAGAACTCAGGAAATTAACTTGCCTGAGTTCATAATGGAACAATCCAAAGCTCCATATAAGCCACCTACCAAACTCTAGTTTTAGTCTTGCATTCATCTTGTAACAGAGTTGAATACTTTACACAAAATCCAACATAATGTACCAGTTATTTTATTTAAAAACCTTTTTACTTTTTTTTTTTTTTTTTTTTTTTTTTTTTTTTTTTTTTCGGGTCAATTAATTTTGAACCACATGTTTGTGAATCTGTGTTACGCCTCAAAGATACGTGGTTCAAAGTTAAGTGAGCTGAAAAAATGAAAGTTTCCAAATAAAATAACTGGTGCATTATATCTATAATTCATTAATATATCAATACTGAAAATTTCATTAAGTTCTGTTAATTCCGTTTTATCACACATTCAACGTACACTGAACATCTTTCATCTTTTACTCATACAAATATTCAATGTCCTGAAGGTTTTAATTCAAAATTAAAAAAAAAAAACCCAAAATACTTAAGTATTGACATAGTTTCCATCGTTCATGACATCCTGTGTTTTTCTTTAAAAAAATTTTTCTCCACATACTGTACGATTAATTTCCTCATTGTACTTCCATATTATACAATGGGATCATTTTAGAAATGGAAAAATTATCTTTGAGGGAAATGATGTTGGAACATAGTTCCCCTGTCAGTCTGAATACTGAAGACATTTTTAAACTGATCCTTCCATAGAATTGATAAAATATTTGGACTATGGCTTTCTTTATTGTAGTAATATTTTTATAATGAATTAAGGCTATAGCAATACTAATCATTATTGTGTGTATGTGTGTGTGTAAGAATATTAAAAAAACAAATATTAAGAGGACGTATTAATAAACTAGAATTTTCTTCTGGTTCAATAGCTGTAACCAATTAGGTGTTTATGAAAAGAGTTGACATTATTTATGAATTTATTCTAACCAACGAGTAGGTGTTTATTTTTAATTTCATGTAAATGGGATGATTTGTTTGCTTTGGAAAGTCACGTGTGTATGTATTTATATACATACACATTTGTAGGTTTTATATCTGATAATTAAATATACAACTTCAATTTCATTGTGATTTTATCATTTTAGAAATAGGAAAATTATCTTTGAGGGAAATGATGTTGGAAACTTTGTTTCCCTGTCATCTGAATACTGAAGACATTTTCTAACTGATCCTTCTGAGATCTGATAAAACATTTGAACTGTCTTTCTTTATAATTGTAATAATATTTTTATAATGTACTGTTTTATATAAGTTGTGATATAACAGGTAGGATTGCTATAATCTTTTATATGCAGATTTTATAATCTTTATTATTTGTTAAACAAATTGGGGGGTGGGGGAAACGATTCCTTTTGCACATCTACAGTGACGGTGAAAATTTGACAAAAGACCTAAGATATGAGATTAGGATATAGAATTAAATGGGGAAATGATGTTGGAACATAGTTCCCCTGTCAGTCTGAATACTGAAGACATTTTTAAACTGATCCTCCTTAGACCTGATATATTTATTTATTTATTTTACAGTGACAGTGAAAATTTGATGAGTCTTAAGATATGAGATAGGATATAGAATTAAAGTATATATTCTCTAGAAATACTTTTACACTATAGCAATACCATTCAACAATTCCTTCTTACTTGGTCCATATCTTTTAATGAACTGTTTTATATAAGCTTTGATATCATAGGTAGAATTTGTTAAACAATTTGGAAATTGATAAGATAGGAAATAGAATTAAATTATATATTCCCTAGAGTGGCTTTTTCACTATAGAATTCTTATAGATTTTATAAGCTTTGATTATTAAACCTAATTCTATTATTACTGTGATAGAATTTATATGAAATTGTTTTTGAGGGGAAATGATGTTGGAACATAGTTCCCCTGTCAGTCTGAATACTGAAGACATTTTTAAACTGATCCTCCACAGATCTACTTATATATTTTACTTGTCTTTATTTATACAATAAAATCTAAAAGTTTTTTTAGTTTTTTTTTAGTTTTTTTTTTTTTTTTTTTTTTTTAGTTTGGATACAGGTATTATCTTTAGGGTTCTTGGACAATAGCTGTAACCAATTAAGTGATTATTAAGTGTTAAGGTTTTATTTATGGGTGATTGTTTGTTTATTTTTAACTTCATGTAATGATTTGTCTTGGAAAGGTCACGTGTGTCTGTGTGTGGTCATTGTAGGTTTTATAATCTTTGATAATTACATATACAACTTACATTTTATTGTGTTTTTTTTTTTTTCATTTTAGAAAAAGAAATTATCTTTGAGGGGAAAGGATGTTGGAACATAGTTCCCCTGTCAGTCTGAATACTGAAGACATTTTTAAACTGATCCTCCTTAGATCTACTTATATATTTTACTTATGTCTTTATTTATGCAATGTGATTAATAAAATCTTTCAGTTTATATACAGATGTTTTTTAGGGTTAGACTATTTGTAATCTATTAATAAAATGGAATTTTCCTCTTGGACAATAGCTCTTACCAATTTGTAGGTATTTGTTTATGAAAAGATTTGAGGCTGTACTTTATATATATTTGTTGAGGCTGTACTTATATATATTTGTATCAAATTATCTTTGAGGGAAATGATGTTGGAAACTTTGTTTCCCTGTCATCTGAATACTGAAGACATTTTCTAACTGATCCTTCTGAGATCTGATAAAACATTTGAACTCTCTTTTTATGATTGTAATGATATTTTATGATATACTGTTTTATATAAGTTGTGATATCACAGGTAGGATTGCTATAATCTTTTATATGCAGATTTTATAATCTTTGATTATTAAACATTAATTTTTTTGGTTTTTTTACCTTAGGAAAAAAATTCATATCAAATTATCTTTGAGGGAAATGATGTTGGACACTTTGTTGGTGATCTGAATACTGGAGACATTTTCAAACTGAACCTTCTTAGATTAAATATATAAAAGAATAGACTATGAACAAACATATTTAGAGGATGTATTAATAAACTCGAATTTTCCTCTTGGACAATATCTATAACCAATTGGCAAGAATTTGTTTATGAAAAGATTTGAGGCTATACTTTTTTTTTCTTTTATGAAAATATAGTTTGTATCAAATTCTTTGATGGAAATGATGTTGGAAACTTTGTTTCCCTGTCATCTGAATACTGAAGACATTTTCTAACTGATCCTCCTCAGATGTGATACAATATTTGAACTGTCTCTCTTTTATAGTTGTGATAATATTTGGTAATCAACTGTGATATAAACTGATATGTAATTTTATAAAAATGTTTATTAAGCCGACACTATAGCATTTCGGTTTGTTTACTAAACCATCGTCTCAGTAATAAAAAAAAAAAAATTATTGGTAAACAGAAGTCTGCAAGTAGATTGTAGGATCAAATGTTTGGGTCAGATAGATCTGTTGGATAACTTGGGGTTAGTGGACCTCGATTGAAATGCTGAATTGGTGGTGTGTGTATGGGGAGGGGGGAGAAAATGGTTCACATGGGGAAAAATTATTTGCTATTTTTAATTTTCACCTTTTATCTACCAATTTTCAAATATAGTCTCTTTCATGCTTCATGGAAATTTGTTTGCAATGAACTCTGCTATACTTGTCTTAATTGATACTACTGTGAGGTTCAATGTTATAATATATGGTATAACTTGTTAAAACGAACAAACAAGAAAATACGTTATTTCGACGTGCTGAAGTTGGGGTCATTTTCTGGGACTCCCCCCCCCCCCCCCAATCTCTGGCGTCAGAGAGTCCTAAGAACATTCTAAAAGTTTCCAATTGCTGACCATTGATTATACGTAACGGCAGAAACAATGATTGTTTGCTTTTTAATGACTATGTAACTTTAATTATAATATACACCTTGCCTGTCTGAGGTTGGAATACACTGACTATCCTCCCGCAGAGAGGTAATACCCTCTCCTGAAAGGGTGGTATCCTAGGTATGACCCTAAACTGCCCTAGTTCTGGAGATATGGGATGTCTTCATCGGCATGGGTCAAATAGATGTTTACAAATCATTCCTATTTGATAGGACTGTACTAAAAACAAAAGATCGTTAACTACATAATGTAAATATAAATGTACAATGAACACAATTCCCTAACTTTTGACATGCAACAATACTAGACCAGTTGACTTGCCATTCTGATCAATCATTTGATAATATTGCTCGTAAGTTATAGATACTAGCAAATATATGCACCCTCCGGGTGCAAGTATTTTAGTTAAATTTTATAATAAAATATCATATTAAATTAGAAAGGCTAATGAAACTGAATAAGAATGTAGATAAAAAGATTTTGAACAGAGGGGGTATGATTGAAAAATAGAACAATGTTGAAACTAACTCTTCCATCATTTTCCGTTACTCCCGTCTTTCATTGGTAAATTTTCCTAATTAAAATGTTTAGTTAAAATAGGAAGTAAAGAATATTACAGTTATTTCTTCTTGTTAAGGGATTTCTTTTAAGATTTAATGAAGAGATTTTTGCTCATATTCTATAAGATAAAACCAAACAATTAGAAATCCATAATACTAAGCATATATTTATTAAATTCAATTTTTAAAGATCAATATGCAAATTAGCCTTCCCATTCATACTGTAAACCTCTATTTTGTTGTATATATAAATACAATTGCATGTTGTTAGTATGTAGATATGGTCAACAGTCTTAATGATGAAAAACAATTTTATTAATAATTAAGGGTTAAATAGAAATAAAGTCATGGAGAATGTGATGTAAATGACGAAAGGAATTGTGACTTGTATAGTAATATAGTTTCAGTTACAGACAGAAAAACACACAATCTACATTATAATATAGATATATAATAGCCTGTGTTTTAATTTTGCTTGTATAATACTAGATTGATTTATAATAAAATTGATTTTTGGTTTAAAACAAACAAAAAATTGCTATCCCAAAATCGTTAGGTTTAGTGTATGAGATATATATATATATATATATATATATATATATATATATATATATATATATATATATATATCTGTTTATACAACGGTTTTAGTGAGCCTCTACCTAAGGCTTCAGACTTTGCCTTCTTCAGGACACTATTTAATCCCTTTGATGTGTCTGCAAGTTCACATTTTACGGTTATATATTTGTAAACAAAACCAATTTTTTCAGTTAAGTTTATAGATGCTGATAAATTCAAAATCAATAAAGCTCTTACATTTGTAATTGAGCACTTTATTTTCCTTTATTTCATCTCGGAAAAATTACATTTTATATATATATTATATATAGATATAGATATAGATATAGATATATATATCAAATTTTGAACAGGCTGATAAGCAAGTGATAGTCCTTGTTTTTCTCGTTATTCTGTGATAAAAATTTTTTATCACTTTCCTTATACCAACAAATGCCCTGAAGATGATCTAATTAATAGATCGAAACACTACAGCGTTGGCCAATAAACTTACCACTTAACTTATTTAAACCTGTGTTTTTTCAATTTTCTTGATATACTACATACCGTTGGATTCACTTCCATCTCTACACACACACACACACACACACACACACACACGCATATATAAAAATGGACTCTCCCGTCGATTTTCGACGTATGAGGGTTCATACACACAATGAACATCCACACAGGGATTTATTTATAGTGGTGAAGGCTTGTGTTGGACCATCCACACTTTTTGGCACAGTCGATAGGAAAGAATTGGTGCATCAGGGATTGCCACAAACCCAATCAATGACCGACCTCAGGAATTTTGAATTCAGAGTTATCCCTCTCCTAGACTTGTTACCTACCCAAGGCTGAAGGGCCCAGTCTGCCCTACTATTTAACCCATAGCTGGAGGGAGAATATATGGATTCATACCTTTCCCAAGGGTATTAGTGCTATGTGAAATGCCAACAGCTTTGTCTAGGAATTGAACTCGAATCAACGAGTCCATTTTCCACGACTCTAACCACTAGCCCACGCGCCTCCATATATATATAGATATATAGATAATATCCCTGTCGGTTTTTCTTTTTCCATCCATAATGTATGTATAATGCACTGTCAGTAAGCCGTTTGTGTAGGATGTCATCAAAAAGAGACCGCTGTGTTTTGTGTGTTGTATGAGAGTGAGAGAGCGATGCGAGCGAATTGCCTGCTTCCTTTCTTCTTCTTCATCTCAGCCACCAAACAACAACGAAGCAATCAATATCATCAATGTCAAGACTCTCTTTTTCTTCTTCTTGTCTCTCTCTCCCTCTCTCTTTTAAATTATTCACAAAGACGAGAAGTATATAGGTTAAATCACGTCTGTTTGTAACGCTTGCTTTAACAATGAAACCTTCTCATTTAAGGTCGGAATTTTTCCAATGTCAATTAACCCCATTCTTATAGAATAGTGCCACTGGAATTAAGGATAAGATAAACATATCTTACGTTTCAAGGCTATATATATATATATATATATATATATATATAATACGTGTCTGTGTGTTATGGAGTCCACGTATGCTTCTTTGTTAGTATATTTGAATGTTGGGAATAATCTTTTGGTTGTTTTAGAAGTATGGGAAAGAGTGCTGATCTGTGTGTGTGTGTATCACTACCGACAAACATCCATTTTCTACAACATCCCGTGTTTGTCTACCTTTCTCCACATACTATCGGATTAATCTCCTCATATTTCTCATATAATATATATATATATATATATATATATATTTCTCTTTCTCTCTGTGTGTGTGTGTGTGTAAGATAACAATTGTTTCCTTGATAGGATTCAACCAAAATTAGAACTTAAATGTATATGTAAGTTTCGGATATATATTTTTAGATATACGGAGTATTATAATTTATTATATATATATATATATATATATATATATATATATATATATATTATATATATATATATATATATGAAATGAAAAGATTTTTTTATTTTTTAAGTTATACATTTTGCCAAATTAGATATTTTATTTCTCTGAATTTTTTAGATGAATCTCGATAATTAAAATATTTGGAAATACCTGAAGAAGGCCGGAGGGCATATCGGCTGAAACATTGTACAGATAACAATAAAGATGACATTAGTCAGAATAATACAAATAATACTAGATATTATTTGTTACATCTTAACCATAAAACGTAATGCTTTATTTTGAACCTTAGTAAATCTTTAGTTTGTTTTAATATCAACCCTTGACCTAAAGAAAATACTTGCTAAGGGTTGCCAGTCATTCTAGCCAGAAAAAAATTCATAATTGTAACATTTACTTGGACAAACATTGCAAAATTTATTAACAAAACTAGCAAATATATGCACCCTCCGGGTGCAAGTATTTAACTTTTAATATAATAAAATATCATATTAAATTAGAAAGGCTAATAAAACTGAATAAGAATGCAGATAAAACGATTTGGAACAGAGGGGGTATGATTGAAAAATAGAACAACTTTGAAACTAACTCTTCCATCATTTTCCGTTACTCCCGTCTTTCATTGGTAAATTTTCCTAATTTAACTATTTAGTTAAAATAGGAAGTAAAGATTAATAGTACAGTTATTTCTTCTTGTTAATGGATTTCTTTTAAGATTTATCCCCGAGATTTTTGCTCATATTCAATAAGATAAAACCAAACAATTAGAAATCAATAATACTAAGCATATATTTATTAAAATCAAATTTTTAAGATCAATATGCAAATTAGCCTACCCATTTACACTGTAATCCGCTATTTTGTTGTATATATAAATACAATTGCATGTCATTAGTATGTAGATATGGTCAACAGACTTAATAATGTAAAACGATTTTATTAATAATTGAGGTTTAAATAAAAATAAAATCATGGAGAATGTGATGTCAATAACTAAAGGAATTGTGACTTGTATAGTAAAATAATTTCGGTTACAGACAGACAAACCCACAATCTCCATTATAATAAGATAATTGAATTTTCAATGCAATGAACACACACACACACACACACACAAGAATCAGATGGGCCTGGAAATAAATAGACTACTGCTTAATAATAAAACAAAAAGGGTAGGCTAAACCTGGAATGATAATCAGACACTGTTGAACACGCACAAGCACATAAACATATACATACACACGCAGAAAATTTGGAAGATATGAACACAAAACAGAATGGACAGTCACTAACAACAGCTTCTGTCGAAGAGATTTTATTTCGAAATATTAAGAATAAATTATAGGTTAACAAACACCATAGTTACCTTATTTTTCTTTACACTTGCATTGTGATAGCCTTTAAAACCAACCATCAAACCAATATAAACACATTGCTTCAAGCAAATTATAAAACACTCTTTTCAATGCTTAATATTTAACATGTGAAATAAAATAGATATGTATTGTAAACAAGAGTGCACTATAGTATTACTAACAGAATGATGTATTGGTGCTGTTATAGTATGTGGCCTACCCGGTTCGAATGTGGCCTACCTTCGCCTACCTCAGTAAGAGTATATTCATAGATATAAGTAGTTGGCAATTTATTGAAACTATTTTTCACATATATTCAATTTCAAGAAATTCAATTCAGTCATAAGCCGTATATAGTAATTAAGAATAATTACAAAAGGTTCCCGAGTCCGACAAGAAATACCTGAAGAAGGCCGGATGGCATATCGGCCGAAACGTTGTACAAATAACAATGAAGATGAGGACAATAGTCCAAATAATGCAGATAATACTAATTACAAAAGAATTTATCCATAATTTACATGAATCAGATCTAATTCTAAAATATTTCAAAATTCTGAAATAGGGTTAGGGTTAGCAGTTATTATTATTATTATAACATTATAATATGCTTTTTATGGTAGGCCATACTATAAGAGACAAGATTTCGTAGGCCACCGGTACCGATGCATTATTGAATTTCTCGGTTAGTATAATGTTTTGGTTTACGATATACAGAAGCTGGATTATAACAAGTATATTTAAAATTGATGAAAAGCTAATTGGAAACATTTTCTTATGTATATATTACAGATGCTGGTAGGTACGCGTCCTGTGTTCCTGATGCACAAAAGTCTAAAAGGACGTAGTAAAATCATATCTGTGCGTCCCAGTGTTTTTCTTTTCTCTCTCCTCACCATTTCAAGCTAACTGTAAATACATATCAATAGTTTCTTAGAAACGAATTACACAGGGTGGCAGTTGGTCCCCATAAATTTTCCGGGGACTCATTCAAAGCAAATATGCTATCAGCATCACTGTGTGTGTGTGTAAACACAGAGACTAGTGTAAGAACACTGTTTATTTCCGAATTAGAAGGATTTTCGGAATACCAGGGAAGAGAAATCATTTTAAACTATAAAAGCTAAGAATTCGTTTTAATTTTTTTTTTTTTTTTTAATCTGTTTAATTAAAGATATTTATTTAAAAAAAAAATTAACCCTAATCTCGTGAGTGTTTAGAAACAATTTTCTAAAGGCTAGTTTTTGTACTTACTTATGAAGGACTTTGAAGAGTTCCACAAATCGATTGATTGTTTAATTATCTAATCATATTTAATCAAAAAACAGATTTTGTACTCTCCTTATTATAAACATTAAAGTGTATACTCGATTTTTAATGCTCAATGACTTCTTTTGTGTGTTACAAATCAACACACACAAACAGACGTGTGAGTCAGATATACCTACTAATAGTTTCGCTTAGTCGGTCATCAGAGCAATAATCTGACTAAAAATACTTGGGGCAACCGTACTTTTATTGCAAAAGGTATACTAAGTTTCAAAATAATAAAACGTTGTTTTATTGGTTAAGGTTTCACTAATAATATTAAATTTGGCAAAATGTATAATTTCGGACAAGAATTTACTTTTTTACCATTTCCTTTCACACACACACACACACACACATACATATATATATATATATATATATATATATATATGTATATATATATATGCTGGTTAAAATGTCCGGCTGAAATGTACATACAGAGATCGACTTTTTCTCGATTTGTTTACGCTTTACATTTAAACCTATATGCACGCCTAATTCATTTAATTATAATTAACAAATTAGGTATGACTTTAATTAAGCATATAATCTCTCCCACCCACCCCCTATATATATATAATTATATATATATATATAATTAGTTTGTAACTTATTTGTCTAAGTGTGGTAGAATTCTGACAGCCTGCCTTTTGTCAATGCGATGGGTTTAAGCGGAAACTGAAGCAGTAGTTTAATCATATTTTTGATATAGGTTTCTAACGATCAAAAAAAGAAAAGAGTCCCTCCTACTTTGTTTTGTCTCCTTCCTATTCTAACATCAGCGTCTCAGCCATTCTTAGATATGTTGTCCCACTTGGCGTCCTTATCTAGATAATGTCAAATTCTCTATTCAAATGCTAAGAATCTACTTTTTAAAACGACCCTTTCTTTTTGATATTTCATTGGATTATTCCCCAAGATAAAGATGACTGAATTTGACATCGCTTAGTCTTTATAAATTCATTAGTATTGTCGTTCGAAATTTCTTCGAATATTATGTTAATAAAAATTGAAACTACCCCCTCTCTCCGCCTCTTAATAAAACACTTGGTAAGAGCCCGGCTAGAGGTGGAGAGGGGGCTTGGCATCTTCAGGGGGGGTGCATTTCTAAACATATAGTAATATTTGTTACCGTGCATTATCAGAAATGCTGTAGTTGAGCTCCTATTTATAAAGCTTCTAAGGGGCCGGAGGGGCATTTTCAAGTAGCAACCATAGCGATATCTCTTTAGAACTGTGAAGAATAGCTTTTATATTTTCTCTCAATTTATTTTTACTAGCAAATATATGCACCCTCCGGGTGCAAGTATTTAAGTTTTAATGTAATGAAATATCGTATTAAATTAGAAAGTCTAATAAGAATGCAGATAAAAAGATTTGAAACAGTGGGGTTATAATAGAAAAATAGAAATGAAACTTCCTGTTCCATCACTCCCGTCTTTCATTGCTGAATTTTACTTATTTAACTATTTAGTTAAATTAGGAAATACAGAATAAAATTACACTTATTTTTTCTTGTTAATGGATTTCATTTAAGATTCATTGGAGAGATTTTTGCTTATATTCATTAAAATAAAACCAAACAATTAGAAATCAATAATACTAAGCACATATTTATTAAAATCACATTTTTAATATCAATATGCAAATTAGCCTTCCCGTTCACACTGTAATCCGCTATTTTGTTGTATATATAAATACAATAGCATTTTATTAGTATGTAGATATGGACAACACTAATAAAAAGGTGAAGCAATTTTATTAATAATTGAGGTTTAAATATAAATAAAATCATGAAGAATGTGATGAAAATAACTGTTAATTGTGACTCGATTAGTAATATAGTTTCGGTTACAGACAGAAAAACACACAATCTCCATTATAATAAGATTTATGATTATTTAAAAAAGATTCTACTTGATTTTCTATACTTATTTGTGTGTCTGTCTGAGATAAAGATTTACATTGCTAGGGGATTAACTGAATACTTTGATTTATCCTGTTTATTAAATTTTTCGGGCTGTTCTCCTCATCTTTATTGAGTCCCAAAAATCTAAATACAAATTGTCTTCATCTTAAAAAAAAAAAAAAAAGTCAAACAATATCCTGTTTGTAATATAAAATGTGTCTGTACTTATAGTTTTATTTTATTTTTTTAAAACAATTTTCGATAAACACGACAGAATCCAAATGCCTTTTTATTTATTTTTTTAATTTTATTTTTTAAAATTTATTTCATCATGAATGGAATTTATGGATAGTCCGAAATCCCGAGTTATATATAAATCTGATATAAGAAAAAATCGTTTTATAACGGTTTTTTTTTTTCACTTCATTAGAAGCTCTAGATAATTTAGGAAGTAAGAAATACAGTTTAAAAAAAAATATCGCATGTTTCATCTTAAGATTGTATCCCCCCCCCCCCCCCAATACATGAAACGGTCATGGGACTGGCATGGGGTGTGGTGAGAAAATACCTATTTTAGGTTTCTTCCTGCTCTACATACGAGTATGCGAGTACTTTTCTGGTTTAAGAAAAAAAAAACCCTTTGTATAACGATTTGTTTATTTCACACTCACGCATACATTTTCTTCTAACTTTTTTTTTTCTTTTTTAATAGAATAAAAATCTACCATAAAAATACTTCAGGACAAACCTACCCAATTCTTTGTTTAAAGAGAATGCTTTCATGTTCTGGTATTTGATTTAGTATATTAGCCGACAGCAATATCATCGGTTAGGGCCTCCTCCGTCATGGCCTTCACTCTCTGTGGTGTGCATGGCAAACGAGCACCAGCCATTACTGCTGCTGTTTAGTCTATGGCTGTGCCGTCGCCGTCGCCACCACAAGTGAGCTAACTTCTACAGATCGTTGTCTTTGTGAAGATATTGATTCGATATTCATCAACGCTATTTTGTTGGCCACAGTATTGATTGGAATAGTATTACAAAACAAGATGTTTGTGATCACCTCCTCACTTCTGCCTGTGTCGCTCTCTTGACAGACATGTTTGCATTGTGTGTACTACGTATGCATGCGTGCGTGCGTGATGGCATTAATACTGCTTATAAATGTCGTTATCTGCTCTCCTCCTTTCTTTCGCTCTTTCTCTCACTTTACTCTCCTCTTTCTTTCCCTCCTTACTCTCTTCTTTTTATCCTTCCTTTCTATTTTTTTTCACCCTCTTTGTTTTTTTTACCGTCTCCTTCCCCCCTCTTCTTTTTCTTTACCATATTTCTTTTGTTTAAACCCCACTCTCTTTCTTTCTCCACTCCACTCTTTCTGTGCCCCACTCTTTCTCTACTCCCTTTCTCTTTCTGTTCCCCCACTCTTTCTGTGCCCCCCCCCCTCTGCTGGCCTCTTCCTCTCTTTCTATTTCTTTCTTTGCCTGCCCCTCTCTCTTTCTATTTCTTTCTTGTCTGCCCCCTCTCTCTTTCTATTTCTTTCTTTGCCTGCCCCCCTCTCTCTTTCTATTTCTTTCTTTGCCTGCCCCTCTCTCTTTCTTTTCTTTCTTTGCCTGCCCCCCTCTCTCTTTCTTCTTTGCCTGCCCCCTTCTCTCTTTCTATTTTTGCCTGCCCCCCCTCTCTCTCTTTTTATTTTTGCCTGCCCCCTCTCTCTTTCTATTTTTGTCTGCCCCCTCCTCTCTCTTTCTATTTTTGCATGCCTCCCTCTGCCTGCCTCTCTTTCTTTCTTTCTTTCTTTGCCTGCCTCCTTCTCCCGCTCCCTCTCCCTCTCTCTGCCTGTCCTCTCATTCTCTCTCCCCTGCAAATACCAAGAGAGCAAGAGTTTTTTGGTCTGTAGCAGCGCCACAACAAAATTCCTGCCTTTCGCTGTTTATCAAAATTCTCTTTTTCCTGATTCTTTGTTTTTTTCTCTCTTCTCCCCCACCTCCTCTCTCTCTCTCTCTCCCTCTCTCTCTCTCTCTCTCTCTCTCTGCATTTTTCCTCCCACTTATTTCTTTCTCCTCCTCCTTCCCCTCTTGTTCTTTAAACCACTCCTCCTTTTTATATCCTCTCACTAATCTTCTTGGTATCGTTGTTTTTTTTTTTGTTTTGTTTTTTTTTCTCACATTTTTGTAATCTTTTTCTCTTCATTTTTCCAACATTTCTGCTGCTGGATTCTTCACTCTCAAGAGAACCAAGAATATTAAGAGAAATTCGGTTGCTCAACAAAAACTAATTACAAATAAGAGTGTTCTCTTTGTAAGAGTCTCCACAACAAATCCAATGTCGATCTCTTCCTTCTCCTAAGGCTTTCAAGAAATAATTTAACTGTTTTGCCTTTGTTTCTTCTATTTATTGTTTAGTGTTATGTTCTTTAAAATATTTAATTTTTTTTTTATATTAGAATATATTGTAAATACTATAATAGAAAAGTGAAAAATTTTGTAAAAATTTGATTGAAAAAGAAAAATCGCGCTTTAAATTAATATTTAATTTTTATTAATATTTTTTTTATTCTTTAGATTAAAACTAGAAGTGGGTGGAGGGGGATTTTAAAAAAGTTAGTCTCGCAGATCTATTATTACTTATCACAAGTTAGATCCTCACTGGATGCCCCATAAAATCCCCACGTAAATATATAACAATATAGTAAAAATTTAATTCAATAATTTACAATTAAAAAAAAAACAATATAAATGAGGCGATTAATTCAATCGATCAACATCATATTTTAATTTTTAAATATCTTCCCAGATATAAATAAAATCTTCATTATTTCTGCTCAAAAACCAATCGCTGGTGATAGTGAATGTGTGTGTGTGTATATATAATATATATATATATATATATGTGTCATTAATTGTTTCATTTTCAAAGTTTCCTCCGGACATACACATATACACAACTGCCCTTTATATATGTATAGATAGATATAAATTAAGAGTTTTAAATCTTGAGAAATTGAGGGCTTAAAACAATAGATAAGATTTAACCTTTTGCCTGAACCACAAAAAGGGATTTTTTTTCCTAATTTTAGAAAAGCATTTTTTTTTTTTTTTTTTTTTTTTTTTTTTTTTATTTTATTTTTCATTTTATTTTTTTTATTTTTTGTATGCAAATCGGTATCAACTATCTTTTCATAGTAAGTGGTGTGTGTGCGTGTGCAATGTATTTGTATGTACACAGATCAGTTTTTAAATTACATTTCATCTATATAGTTGACTTCCAATGCCATCAAGGTTAATGCTATTAAGAGAAGGTTTTTTTTCTCTTTCTTTTCTTACTTCAATAAAATGTTTTAGTATCTCATTGATTTTTCTGCTGGGGGGAAAGGAAAGAAAATAATGGAATAATTATTTGAAATGTACATTGACTCATAACTCTTGAACTATATATCTAAAAGAAAAAAAAAATTCTTACTAAACAACCTCAGATGCTGTTAGGTATCACTGACGCATAAAAATCTAAAAGGATGCAGTAAAATCATATCCATTCTCCCTGTATTTTTCTTTTTTTTCTTCCCTCACCATTTCCAGATAACTGTAAATACATTTCAATATATTTTTTTTTTTTTTTTTTTTTAGAAATGAATTACACTGTATGGGGTACAAGGTAGAGGTTAGATGGCTTTAGTTGTTCATAGCTAAAAACTCTGCAATTTATTAAACTTTAGTTATGACCCATCAAATTTCACTGGGACTCATTCAAATCAAATGAAATCCTTGCATCCCAGGACACTAAATTAAAATTAAAATAATCTGGGAAGAATATACTGTACTATAAGTCTTATTCATAAAAAATGTCTTGATTCAGCATCAAGGTATGTACGTCGCAGGTATGGCACAAGGTATTTTAATGTTAGACCACTCACGAGCTGAAGCTCATTGGATGGCGGGTGCAAAAAATGCATCAATCCGTCAGCATTTCTTGTTAAGAGGGGCTCCTCAGGCACTGGGCAATAAATCCAGCCCTACCCCTTTAAATCAAGGGGTGCCCCCCCCCCCGGGATTACACCTATAATTAACACAGGTCAAGTGGCGAAAGCCACCGGACCTGGAGGCCCGGGATATTCATGTGTTGATTTGGCATTAAATGACCCGAATGGGATTGATATGCCATAAAATCAACCAACGAAAGTGTATTTAGTTTTTGGCATTGTTATAAAAGGGAGTGGCAAGTAGTTTTACTGTACAATAAAACTACTATTAATAATTTCAAGTATTTTGTTGCTAATATACTGGTATGTGTACACACACACACACACACAATGTTGTACTGGTCACATTCTTGACTTCCGGAAGTGAGCGCTATTCAGAATTTGGGTTATAGGCCTTTATGTGGAAACAACTACCCAAAACTAATTATTAAAAAAGCATCCACTACTATTCAAACAATGTTTCTATTTTAAAGTCCTAATAAAGGTTTATTACAAAAACTGAAACGTTATAACATCGACTTCGCCATCAAGAATAAATTCATCCTTTTGGATTTCATTTTTATTAATTATTTTTTATTATACTTTAGATTAAAACTAGAAGTGGGTATTTTTTAAAAAGTTAGTCTGGCAGATCTATTGTTACTTATCACAAGTTAGATCCTCACTGGATCACTTTTCTATTTTACACACACACTTGTGTGTGTCTCCTATGTGGATTTTTTATAGTAACATTTACTACTTCTGTTTGATGAAGACTAAAATAACCAGCTGCAATTGGTCTTGGCCTATTAACCATCTATGCTGGGTATTTTAGCAAGTTAACTATTTGTAGTAAATAAGAAATCTAGTTCTTCAGTGTGAAATCTGAGTTAATGGTGTGTGTGTGTGTAATATATATATATATATATATATATATATATATATATATATATATATATATTCACACACACAACCTTGAGTTTCACTTCCGCTGTCGTTTATCGCAACAGAAAGAATTTATACACATATCTAAAAAAAATGCACAACGTTTCCTTTCAATACACACACTTAC
Source organism: Doryteuthis pealeii (assembly GCA_023376005.1). Classification (NCBI taxonomy): domain Eukaryota; kingdom Metazoa; phylum Mollusca; class Cephalopoda; order Myopsida; family Loliginidae; genus Doryteuthis; species Doryteuthis pealeii. Next base: position 38,216,102 of record CM042182.1, on the reverse strand, counting down.
AGCGCCACATACTCACGCCATAAAATAGAATATTTGATGTCATATTTCAAAACCGTTTCCTTTTTTCAAACTTCAAAAACATTTTTAAACAGACTGAATGACAAGGATTACCACTCGCTTTTCTCATTATTCTGTGATAAATAATTTCTTATCATATGCCCTGAAGATGATCTAATTAATAGATCGAAACACTGCAGCGTCGGCCAATAAACTCACCACTTAACCCATTTAAATCTGTGTTTTTTTTTTTCATTTTTCTTGATATATTACATATCATCGGATTCACTTCCTTTCTTCACACACACACACACACACACATATATATATATATATATATATATATATATATATTATATATATATATATATATAATATAATGTGTATATGTTGGGAGGGCGAAATCGTAGGTATAGACTGCTGATGATACCAAATTAGGTCGAAACAGCTGTACAGTGTTCCTCGAGTTGCACATGGTATTCACCGAATTTGCTTGTCATGATTAATCTAATTATATAAATAAAAATTTCTCTTCATAACAAATAAAATTTTTTTTATATATATATATATATATGATGGACTCTCCCGTTGATCGACGTATGAGTGTTCATACAATGAACATCCACACAGTGATTTGTTTATAGTGGTGAAGGCTTGTGTTGGACCATCCACACTTTTTGGCACAGTCGTTAGGAAAGAATTGGTGCATCAAGGGTTACCACAAACCCAATCAACGATCGACCTCAGGAATTTTGAATTCAGAGTTATCCCTCTCCTAGACTGGTTACCTACCCAAGGCTGAAGGGCCCAGTCTGCCCTACTATTTAACCCATAGCTGGAGGGAGAATATATGGATTCATACCTTTCCTATATATATATATATATATATATATATATATATATATATATATATATATATATATAATCTCTTTAATCAGAAAACTGATATTAAAGATTTTCTACATAAAAAAAAAAAAAAAAAAAAAAATTAATAAATTTGAAGATGAACAGATATATGGCGACAACCAAAAAAAAGATAGTCTTTTGAATTTGTTTACCAGTCGTGTAGAGGCTGGTTAACTCCTTTGCCCCTGAGTATTGCGGGCTCCCATCAAGGCTTATGTTCTTTTTCGGCGAACAGGCTATTTGAATTAGGGTCATCTTCCAACATGGAGTAGCGTAAAATTTGCTTCTTAGCTATATATATATATATATATATATATATATATAAAATAAAATCAACCCCTCCACAAGATCAATTTCTTAAACAGTTCAAGAGGTTTAAATTCAGTTTTCCTTCTACACTGGTTACCTCACCAAGGTCAAAGAGCCCAGACTGCCCTACTATTTACCTATAGTTGGAGGTAGAGTAATTGGATGCATACCTTTCCTGAGGATATTAGCTCTATGTGAAATGCAAACAGTCTTGTCCTGGATTTGAACTCTGGCCGACAAGTCCATTTCCTATGCCTGCCTCCATAGTTAGCCTATATAAGATGCTTTTTATCATGTAGGCCAGTGTTTCTCTACCTTTTGACTGTGACCCCCTTCAAACTAATGCAAGTTTTTTGTGGCTCCCCCATACCAAATAATGAAAATTATGAACAAAAAACAATGTTTACATTTTTGCACCGCTAAATCAACTGAAATTTAACGTAGCCAAAAAACAAGTTATGACTAGAGGCTTTTTTAAAGTCCTATGTAAAATCAATTAATGGTCCGATTTTCACAATTTTCCATAATTACTTAACTTTTGATGAAAATATGTCTGAAATAGTTTTTTTCTTAAAAATATCTTTGGGGAAAATATTTTTTACGAGGTCTACCTGCCCCCTATTTTATTTCATGAAATATGAAAAAATGAACCAACAAAAAACGATTTTTACTTTTTTCTATAAAGATAAGAGTCTGGATAATTATATTTAAGTTTCTATGAAATAGCTTTTTAGAATAAATTAGTTTTAAATTTGAAGAAATTGAGAACTAAAATCGGCAACTTTGCTTTGGCCAGATTTAACCTTTTACCTGGACCACAAGAAGTTAGGGGTTTTCAACTGGAAACCATATATATATAGATAAATCAATTCCCACTTCATCTTAAGATTAGGTGTACAAATTGGTAGCACAGAGATCTGTGCTATTAAGTGGTGAGCTGATGGTAAGTGTGTTGCTCCACCTCTACTTGGAGAGCCCCTCCTTTACTCCCCTTCTCCAGTCAAAATTAGTGATAGAAATTTAGACTGTTCTGGCTCATCAGAAAATTAATATTGATGTAAAGATGAAAGGGTTAAAAATTGTGGAATTTAAAGATGGCCTCATCTAAACTTATGTAGAGAATGTGTTCATCTGCTCTTGCAAATAATGTTAATTTTTTCTTTTTTTTTTTTTTTTTTTTTTTTTTTTACTTTTTTTTATGACTTAAACTGTTTAGTCTGTGACAAACATTGTGTATATTTATTCTGCTTGTATTTTTAACCTTTTTGTATAACATCTGTAAACAACTTGCAAAGATGCTTTCATTTGAACAACCTTGACGCTCTCTCTTCTCTCTCTCTCTCTCTCTCTCTCTCATTCGCTCTCTCTCTCATTTGCTTGCTCTCTCTCTTGCTCGTTAAAACATTTTTCAATTTTATTTATTTTTATTTTTTTTATAAATGTCTATAACTTTGCTACTGACTGCAGTTATTGCAAAGAACTTTGTATATGCAGTGGTCTAGTGCTACTGAAAAGGGGATAGACTCCCTCGCTGATTGGCTGATACTGACTTTAGGCCACCCCGACAGAGATGCTCATAAGTACATGTACTGCATCCCTGTCGCACAAAAATCTAATGGAACTCAGTAAAATCGTATCTATGCATCCCAGTGTTTTTCTTTCTTTTTTTCTTCCCTCACCATTACAAGCTAACTGTTAATATATTGGCTTTCCCTTGGTTATTTTTCTTTGTTCCCCCCCCCTTTTTGGGGGGCTTTGCCTCCCCCTTTTTTTTTGGGGGGGGCTTTGTCTTTGCCTCCCCCTTTTTTTTGGGGGGGGGCCTTTGTCTTTGTCTTTGCCTCCCCCTTTTTTGGGACCACTCGTCTTGGTCCATGCTTTGCCAGAAAATGTTAACTTTTTTTAAAGATAATTTTTCCTTTTCTTTCTGTATTCAATTGAGTAACCCGTTTCTTTTATTTCTTTTTCTTCTAGGCTGTTACTATTAGTGACTTCTCTTCATTCTATGGCTGTACAGAATGCAGGCAGGGCCATGTTGTGACTTACCTAGGAACAACTTTTATGCAACAACTGCAATTTCTCTTCACAATACAACTGTAACTTATTTGGATTTACAAAACTCATTGGATATTTTTGCTATTGGATATATTCATTCATCATTGTGAGAGTGCTATCTGGGAACATACATTTTTTTTGATTCCTTGAAAAGGTACGTTTCTATTTGGTTTGTTACATAAAATTAAAAAAAAAAAATAACATGAAAAAAAATGGTGTCCAAATATTTCAATGTAAATGAATTTATATGCAATTTTTTTATATGCAAATTTTTCTTTATGGTCTTCAAGGGACTAAACCTGCAAGTTAGTGTGTATGTTTGTGTGTAAATATAAATGGAAAAGGTGGATGAATTAACATATTCAGTTTGTTTTTGCGTCTTTTTCAAAACTTTTTCTTACACGTGTGTGTATATATATATATATATATGTATATATAATCCAAAAGTCCAGAGAAGAAATCATCCTTACGACACGAGTTTTATTTAAACAAAACCAAGTCACAGTTTGAGAGCTCAATGTGTGCTCTTAACTCTTAACATCCTGTTGAGAATTTTCTAAGTCCAGAACCCAATTCCTATAAACATTTATCAAAAAATAGCTAAAAATGGCCATTTCATTTAAAGTTATGTTATTTCCCTTAAATCAAAGACTTCTAAATGTTAAATATTACATTTAAACAAAGGCTATCATTTGGGGTAGATTAGGAAAATGAATGTGACTTCTGGCCAGGTGGAATGAGGTGGTATAGGATGTTAAGAGTTAATGTTAGAGTCACAGAGCAAATATATGAGTAAAGAAATAACAAAAGACTTAGCGATTTAGCATTATAGTCTATTTATTTATAGTTTAAGCTCCCTGAAATAGACTATAAAACTAAATCTCTAAATCTTTTGTTATTTCTTTACTCATATATTCCCAAAGAATATTAGTATAGAGTGCCCAATATCATTAGAGGCTATATATCTAAGTTAGGGTAGCAGTGCTTGGTAAAGTTTTTTCGCCTACGTGATTTTTGAGATTGAGTGTATGGTTTGAAAATCGCATGTCTTTGCTACCTTAGCTTAGATATGTCAGGAAATGCAAAAAGCCCTGTCCAGTATTAGAACCGTCCATTTCCTACGATATTAATCATTAGACCCCCATCTCTCCACGAGTTGAAGCTGTATATGTTAAAATAATTTGGGCTCTTCACATAGTGTAATGGTTAACACGCTAGATTAGCAGACCATTGTTTGTTAGTTCAATTCTCATTGGCTCATATGCCCAGGATCAGATTGTAGTATCTGTTCCTCATGATTTAAGATTTAAAAATCAATGAAGACTTTAAAAATCATATTTACTAAGTTTAGTTGTGGCACAAAGCTAGAAGCATAGACTATGCTTCTTTACTAAGTTTAGTTTGGCACAAAGCTAGAAGCATAGACTATGCTTCTTTTACTAAGTTTAGTTGTGGCACAAAGCTAGAAGCATAGACTATGCTTCTTTACTAAGTTTAGTTGTGGCACAAAGCTAGACATAGACTATGCTTCTTTTACTAAGTTTAGTTGTGGCACAAAGCTAGAAGCATAGACTATGCTTCTTTTACTAAGTTTAGTTGTGGCACAAAGCTAGAAGCATAGACTATGCTTCTTTACTATTAGTTGTGGCACAAAGCTAGAAGCATAGACTATGCTTCTTTACTAAGTTTAGTTGTGGCACAAAGCTAGAAGCATAGACTATGCTTCTTTTACTAAGTTTAGTTGTGGCACAAAGCTAGAAGCATAGACATGCTTCTTTACTAAGTTCTATGCTTGTTTAGTTGTGGCACAAAGCTAGAAGCATAGACTATGCTTCTTTACTAAGTTTAGTTGTGGCACAAAGCTAGAAGCATAGACTATTTCTTTACTAGGTTTAGTTGTGGCACAAAGCTAGAAGCATAGACTATGCTTCTTACTAGGTTTAGTTGTGGCACAAAGCTAGAAGCATAGACTATGCTTCTTTACTAGGTTTAGTTGTGGCACAAGCTAGAAGCATAGACTATGCTTCTTTACTAAGTTTAGTTGTGGCCAAAGCTAGAAGCATAGACTATGCTTCTTTACTAATTTAGTTGTGGCACAAAGCTAGAAGCATAGACTATGCTTCTTTACTAAGTTTAGTTGTGGCACAAAGCTAGAAGCATAGACTATGCTTCTTTACTAAGTTTAGTTGTGGCACAAAGCTAGAAGCATAGACTATGCTTCTTTACTAAGTTTAGTTGTGGCACAAAGCTAGAAGCATAGACTATGCTTCTTTACTAAGTTTAGTTGTGGCACAAGCTAGAAGCATAGACTATGCTTACTAAGTTTAGTGTGGCACAAAGCTAGAAGCATAGACTATGCTTCTTTACTAAGTTTAGTTGTGGCACAAAGCTAGAAGCATAGACTATGCTTCTTTACTAAGTTTAGTTGTGGCACAAAGCTAGAAGCATAGACTATGCTTCTTTACTAAGTTTAGTTGTGGCACAAAGCTAGAAGCATAGACTATGCTTCTTACTAAGTTTAGTTGACAAAGCTAGAAGCATAGACTATGCTTCTTTACTAAGTTTAGTTGTGGCACAAAGCTAGAAGCATAGACTATGCTTCTTTTAAGTTTAGTTGTGGCACAAAGCTAGAAGCATAGACTATGCTTCTTTACTAAGTTTAGTTGTGGCACAAAGCTAGAAGCATAGACTATGCTTCTTTACTAAGCACAAAGCTAGAAGCATAGACTATGCTTCTAGCTTTGTGCCACAACTAAACTTAGTAAATATGATTTTTAAAGTCGTCATTGATTTTGATTTTTTTTTTTTTTTTTTTTTTTTTTTTAAATCGTGAGGAGCAGATACTGCAATCTGATCCTGGGCATATGAACCAAACTTTATCAAAATAATCCTGTCATTTTGATGGGAAGTAGATATTTACTGAAACTGTTTGTCATGTCTAGGATGTGACACAAAGCCACAAGTATCTAGCCTTCAGTGAGGAAGGGAAGGTATTTAGTAATGGATCTGAGAGTCAAGCTTGCTAACCATTACACAATGATGGTATGCCCTGGGAAATCTCTTAATAATGAAGATTCTGTCTTTATTTGTAACAGAAACTGTCACTGCTTACATCACGTTACTCGGACCATATAACCTTTAGGCACCCCTTTTTGATCTCGATTCAGAGGACATGTTTTTCATTTACACTGTCAATATCCGGTTGTTTGTTAGGGGTTAGTTTTATAATAAATATTAAAAAAACTCAAAAAATTGTCTGTTAAAAAAACAACCGGATATTGACGGTGTAAATAAAAAACATGTCCCTTCTGAATCGAGATCAAAAAGGGGTGCCTAAAGGACCCAATACCCAACATAAGATAAATACTCAAAATTTGAGCATGCAAACTTAGACGACTCCCATCGTTTTTTAAAACCTGTTTTAATACATATATGCCCGGTATTATATATTTATATATAGTTTGTTTTATTTTAATATATATTTTACAGTTACCAGAACTTAGTTTCCATTTCAAATTGTTCTTTTTTTTTTCTTTTTTTTTTTTTTTTTTTTACTCCTTTAACTCTTAACATCCTATTGAGAATTTTTTTAGTCTATAAGTATTTATCACAAAATGGCTAAAAATGGCTTTTCATTTAAAGTCACCTGTTATTTCCCTTAAAATAAAGACTTCTAAATATGTTTAATATTACATTTAAACAAAGGCTATCGTTTGGGATGGATTAGGAAAACAAATATGACTTCGAGATGGGTGGAATAGGATGTTAAGAGTCAAGTTTGATTTTAATTACTTATGATACAAACTCTCTGACCTAGAATATTTAATTCCCACCCCTCAGGTAATATATTTACAAAATTAATTTTTACACTGCCCAGAAGGCGTTTTTTTTTAAATTTTTTTAAATTTTTATTTTTTTTATTTATTTATTTATTAATAATGGAGATTCGGTCTGTCTGTAACTGAAACTACGTCACTGCTTACGTCACATAGACCAAAATCGTCTTAACATAGAATAAATACACTCAAAAGTTGAGCATGCAACCTCGAGTTTTAAGTTTATTCAATCAACTTAAAATTATCTTTTTTATAAGACCGTTTTTTATTTCTGATTGTTTCTTTATTACTGTTTAATGTTTGAAAAGTAAGGTGAGTTTGCATTTTAAACATCAAATGCTGCATCTTCAAGTATACCAAAATGCAGAAAGGTAAGTTTTTAATGTTCTTTGGGGTGGGGGTTGATATGCAATTCATGTGCCCATTGTATATCACTTTGTATTTAAGGTAAATTTTTATTTAAGAAATCAGGTGAAAAAAGTTTTACCTGGAAAAAGAGAATAGGTTGGCTGCTGCTAATTTCAAGGAAGTGTTCTTTAAAAAAAAGAAACAAATATTTAGGAGTGCGTATCTTGAAGATTATCTATTCCAAACTTATTTCCTAGAGTATTATTTTTATTTTTATTTTTTTTAATCCCAACTTTAAAAAATTAGTATTATCTGCGTTATTTGGACTATTGTTCCCGTCTTCATTGTTATTTGTACAACGTTTCGGCCGATATACCCTCCGGCCTTCAAGTATTTCTTGTCGGACTCGGGAACCTTCTCGAACTCGGGAACCCTCTTATCGTAATTGGGAGCCATCACGGAACTTTGAACCCAACACTTTATTCAATCTACAGGGGTATCCTGTTCTCATTCCGCTGACCATAGCTGACAAGAAATACCTGAAGAAGGTCGGAGGGCACATCGACCAAACGTTTCAGCCAATATACCTTCGGCCTTCTTCAGGTATTTCTTGTCGGACTCGGGAACTTTCTTTTTCGAACTCGGGAACTTTCTTGTCGTATTAGGTTCAAGAAATACCTGAAGAAGGGCGGAGGGTATATCAGCCGAAACGTTGTACAAATAACAATGAATATGGGGACAATAGTCCAAATAACGCAGATAATACTAATCTTCAAGCCACCTCTCAAACATTCAGAGAAATAGTTTTAAAAAATTCTTTCTTCAAAAGTTGATCAATTTCATCAACTATCCAATGACTTTTTACACCACCCTATATCAAGCCCTAGCATCTATATGATTGCCCCTTTATGGCAAGCCCCAACCCTTTTTTTCATGTGGGTGCTAGAAGGCAGTGGCTGAGGGTCTACATGTCCTAGGAATGACGTTCAACTCTATCTGATGGTGAGGTTCCAGTTCTGTAGGTTTGGGGAATGTGGAGCACCCCTTCATCACCATTGCTCCCTGGTCCACACAGACCCGGAGTGGTAGTACCTGTTAGTCCCATCTATGCGTTAAATACAAAAATGTGTTATAAAAAAAAAAACATTGAGTATCCATTAAGAATGACTTTATTTCAAAACTTTATCGGCATTAAATGACCCACTGAAGTTGATATGCCGTAAAACAAAACAAAACAAACCAAACCTAAAGTGGTCCAGAAGAAAGCGACGGCAACAAAGCACGGCACATCAACATCTTCAGGGACAGCCTTCACATGTGATATCTGTGGTCAATAATGTTTTTCCAACATTGAACTTCAGTCACAGGAGGCGCTGTAACTTCATTGGCACAAGAACTAGTTTTCCGAGACTGCAATGCCAATGATATAAATGTGACTTTCCACCTAAACATGATAACCTAACAAGGCGTCCTTTAAGTGAATCTTGTCTAAAAATGTCGCTTTTAATTGTCCAGTTGTCCTTGATTAAAATCCATTGCATTGTTTCCAGCATTTTGAGTTGGTCATTTTCTGATTATCTTCAAGTCCTCTTCTTGCCAAGCAAAAGAATAGATCAAATGGTTGCTTACAATGTGTCCGTTCTCTCTCTCTCACTCTCGACAAACAAAAGCTTTGCAATATGGGTAAATGGCCAGGTGTGTATAAAAAGCAAAGTACAAATTGGTAAGAGTATTGTATTTGTTGGGTGGCTAACAATACTATATTGTTATGTTGTCCTCATTCATACAGGTCATTAGTTTCTTGAACTTACATGGGTGTTTTGTCTCCTTTTTATAGACAAGGCTTTTGAAGTATTCTGTTGTATTCTGTCTAGAAATACTTGTTGGTGGTGCCTACTCTCTATTAAACATTGGGTAGAAAGAGAGAGAGAAAATAGTCCTATTTCAAGGAAGATAACACTGTGGCCCAGTGAAAATAATGCATCAAAGATTTTTATTAGAGCAATAAATTATAGTAATATCTATTAAAATTTTCAACTTTTAATTTTGTGGGGTCTGTATCCGCACTCATTTAAAAAAAAATTTTTTTTATAGTAATATCTATTGAAATTTTCAACTTTTAATATTGTGGGGTCTGTATCTGCACTCTTTTATTTTTTATTTATTTTTTTTTTTTTCATCTAAATTCCCATTTTTTTTTTTTTTTATTTTTTTATTTTTAAAAAAAATTTTCTTCCTCACCATTTCAAGCTAACTGTAAATAGGTTTCAATATTTTCTTAGAAATGAATTACGCAGAATAAGGTTACAAGGTAGGGGTTAGACTGCTTTAGTTGGGACCCCATATTTTTCCCCCGGGAGGGGAATTCATTCAAAGAAAATGTGTCCCAGGATGCACTAAATCTAAAAGGTATCAGCATCACTGTATTTTGATGAAGATAACATTAAAAAATAATGCTTCATAGCGAGGTTTTTATTAGAGCAATAAACTTAAGATGCTTTAACTTGAATAGTAATTTCTACTATTTTCAGCTTTTAATTTTGTGGGGTCTGCATCCACACTTTTCAAATTTTTTTTATTTAAAAAAAAATCTAAATTCTCATTAGAATTGTTCACCTCCTTCCTAAATAGAAGCATTTTAAAGTTCATACCCATGTGTGTATGTAGCCCTGTATAGACCCCTTCATGTAGGTAATACAGAAGTAACTCTTATTCAGTAAGAACCGTTTTTTTTACTTCCCTAGGACATTTGTCCTGTTGTCTGGTTATGTCATGTTCCATGTGCTCAAACAATAAAGTCTGTATTGTTATAGTACAGTATAACAATACAGACTTTATTGTCTGAGCACATGCAACATGACATAACCAGACAACTCTATAGATTTCATTATGAATATATTCACTTACATTGGAAGGTTTCTCTGAAGCCTTTTTAAATAAGGTTCTTATTTAAAAAGGCTTTGGCCACTAAAATCAAAATCACACATTTAATTCTTATGTTCAACCAGAATCATGATTTTTATCTTTTCTTCTATGGAAAATTCTTTGTATAGACATTTTTTTGTATTTCTCACTGGTAAATTACAAATTAAAACTGAATTTAAACCAACTTGACTCTGATTAAAAATTGACATTGTGTCACATCTTACCCACAGAGGGGTTGGGTAAATACACACTTCATTCTAGGGTACAAACATCTTTAGTTTATATCTGTCCTACCATTTCTAGGAATTATTTTTCAAACAGTCAATGTATTGCTTCTTTGGTGCCCCTCTATCATGATAACCAGTTGAGTGTGATCTTGGACAGGCGATGATTTCTCATCCTGGAGATGTCCTGCCCAATGTAGCTGGGATTTTAGTAACGTGACCTCAATGCTGGTGATCTTTGGTTAACTCTCTTAATGTCCTATACCATCTCATTCCACCCAGCCAGAAGTCACATTTCCTAATCTGCCCCAAACGATAGCCTTTGTTTAAATGTAATATTAAACATATTTAGAAGTCTTTGATTTAAGGGAAATATCTCGGGTAACTTTAAATAAAAAGGCCGTTTTTAGACATTTTTAAAAAATAAATCCTTATAGGAATGGGGCTCTGGATTCGGAAAATTCTGAACAGGATGTTAAGAGTTAAGGACTTCAATATTGGTAATGAAGTAACTCCAGTTTGATATTGAGGATGTGTGCAAAGGCAATGCTTTTGGGGTCATACATGGTGATAAGTGACCCATGTCTCTTACCCATGTAGGAGGGTGGCAAAGACCAGGGCTCAACATTAATGCCGTCCCGGGGACGATAAAAATTACATCCGGGACGATCAATATGTCATCCGGGACAGTTTGCTGGGACGGTAAAAAATTTTCTTAAAAGTTAGTACTACATTCCAATATTGGCCGTCCAGTGATTGCCCCAATGCTGACCTCAAAATGAGGCTATGGGACCGCAGGTCTATTCTCAAAGCCATGTAATGAATAATGGTGGAGGGAGATAGTTTAAAAGGTAACTTAAAGTAAAAAAGGATTTTTTTTTTTTTTTTTTTTTTTTTTTTTTTTTTTTAGCTCAAAACCCACTAGGAAAAGGATTTTTTGTCCAAATATCCAGAATTATCACTGCTTCAGCTTTTCTTAATGTTTTATTACGTGTTATTATGCTACTGATGACTGACAAGTATAGATCATGCTAATGAATTAAACAAAAATATTTTGATTTCGGGGACAGTCCAAACCCCATTCGGATGGTTGATAATTTTTGTTTGGGACGGTCATGAAAAAAGTTAGTGTCGGGGCCAGCTCTATACACATAGATTTTTGTATTCTTCTTTAGGTGTATGTGTGTGTGTGTTATATAAATTAAATAATAAAAGGCCTTGAAAATAGATTTGGAGAATTTGAGAGTAATAACTGAGACCATCTAGACCAATGGTTCTTAACTTTTTTCTACATATGGACGTCTTTGATTCCTATTTTATTGTTTTGTGTATGCTCGCCCCCTAGCAATTCAATATTTAAAAGGCCTATTTACTGGAACCCAAAAACGTTTTGTGTCACCCCAGTTAAGAAACACAGATCTAGACCACAGCACTACTAATTAGTCGTCGGGGCGGCCTAATATCGGTATCAGCCAGACGGCGAGGGAGTCTCTCCTTTTCAATAGTGCTAGACCAAGGAGATTATTTTGGCGTCTGAGGTGGAGCACCACACCTACCATCAGCTCCTCACTTTACCGCATAGATCCTTGTGCTACTCATATGCTGAGTTGGCGATTTCTAGCTACTGAACTTTGCGATTTCTAGCTACTGACTGAGCTAAACTTGCCCTATAAAATACAGCATTGGCTGAACTTGCACAACGGTGTCAAAATTAAGGTGACTCAGAAAAAACAGAACCCAACTTATTTATTTATATTCCCATTAAACTAACCTTAAACCTTAATCCTAGCCCTAAACCCCCTAGTTAAAATTAAGTTTTATTACAAAATTTGTGGGTTTTGTTTTTTCTGGGTCACCAGTATACATTGGTGACCCAGAAAAAACAAAACCCAAATTATTTATTTATTTTCCCGTTAAACTAACTCTAAACCCCAACCGTAATCCTAACCCTAAACCCCCATAGTTAAAATTAAGTTTTATTACAAAATGTGTGGGTTCCGTTTTTTCTGGGTCACCCTAATTTTGACACCGTTGTGCAAGTTCAGCCCAGCATTTTATACAGCACTGCTAAAATACTCAGTCTAGTGAGCTGAGGAAACTTGCTGTCACTCAGGCTTCTGTAAAAAAAAAAAAAAAAAACTACCAGTTAAAACTTGTGGAAAACTCTCACAGTGATGATAATAATTTTTTTAAACGTGAGTAATCTGAAATCTTTTAAATCCTACATATTAAAGAAATGAATTCACTTGAAATAGTTTCACTATTAACTCATTTTTTGCCTTTTCATCTTTTTTATTTTAAGAGCTTTTCTTTTATGTTGGTATTTTTAATACTTAACCTACATTAATATAGAGCTTCCATTTTTGTTAAAACATTCTTGTTTAAGAGGGTGATAAGTAATTAGCTGCTTACTAATCTTCCCACCCATCCACCCCATTCAAAACAAAAAAAAGGTGGGTGGAGATGTGATCTTGTTTACTTATCTATTTGATGTCTCTCAATAATAAACCAACTATTGTCGGTTTGTCTTCTGACCTATATGTCTATTATTTTTTTTTTCTTTCTTTGCGCTTCATCTAGGTCTCTCTCACCTGGCTCCAATGTCAGTCTGCCCTCATCATCTATATGAGTTGGCTTCACTTTATATCTTATTATAATGGAGATTGTGTGTTTTTCAGTATGTAACCGAAACTATATTACTACTCAAGTCACAATTCCCTTGATTATTTACGTCAAATTCTCCATGATTTCATTCTTTTAAACCTTCAGTTATTAATAAAAATTGTTTTACATTATCAATACTGTTGACCATATCTACGTACTAATAACATGCAATTGTATTTATATATACAACAAAATAGCGGTTTACAGTTTGAACGAGAAGGCGAATTTGCATATTGATATTTAAAATTTTATTTTAATAAATATGTGCTTGGTATTATTGATTTCTAATTGTTTGGTTTTATCTTAAGAAATATAAATAAAAATCTCGTGGATAAATCTTAAAAGAAATTTATTTACAAGAAGAGATAACAGTAATATTATCCTTTACTTCCTATTTTAACTAAATAGTTAAATTAGGAAAATTTACCAATGAAAAAGGGGAGTAATGGAAAATGATGGAATAGTTAGTTTCAAAGTTGTTCTATTTTTCGATTATACCCCCTCTGTTTCAGATCTTTTTATCTGCATTCTTAGTCAGTTTCATTAGCCTTTCTAATTTAATATGATATTTTATTATATCAAAACTTAAATACTTGCACCCGGAGGGTGCATATATTTGCTAGTATATATAAAGGAAAGTCGACGGGGCGGCCTAAAGTCGGTATCAGCCAGTCAGCGAGGGAGTCTATCCCATTTTCAATAGCGCTAGACCAAGGAGATTGTTTTAGTATCTGAGGTGGAGCGCCACACCTACCACCAGCTCCTTACTGATTATAATAAGACTCATTAATTTTTTTAAATATTTAGTACTTTTATAAATTGAGTACATATTAAATTTTATCAAATTTGTACAATATTTTTCAAACCAACAAAGAATAATCATATTTAACTTGTACACTGATATAATCTAGATAAATTAGCGAAGGAGTCTATCCCCTTTTCACTAGTGCTAGACCAAGGAGATTGATTTTTGCGTCTGATGGAGTGCCACACCTACCATCAGCTCATTACTTTGCCTTTTGTTTAATTCTACATGTATAAATGAAAGAATACTGACCATATATATACACACACACACACACACATATATATATAATCCAAAAGTCCAGAGAAGAAATCTTCCTTACGACATAGGTTTTTTTAAAACAACTTGTCACAGTTTGAGAGCTCAATGTGTGCTCTTATTGTTAGTCACAGAGCAAATTTATATTTAAAGAAATAACAAAAGACTTAGAGATCCTGCATTATAGACTATTTCGGGGAGCTTAGACAAAAATGTCTAATTCTCCCGACTCATCAGATACATTTTTGTCTAAGCTCCCTGAAATAGTCTATAATGCAGGATCTCTAAGTCTTTTGTTATTTATTTAAATATATCTATCTATCTTATTTTAAATGCCACATCTATTTTGGGGCAGAGGTAATATGATTTAAATTCTTTACCGTGAGAGTTTTTTTAAAAAAAGCAATCTAAAGACATGATAAAGAAAAAAAAGAAAGCGAGAGAATTTTTAGTGAGAGAATATTAATAGAATTTATAGACATGACACTGAAAAGCATATCAAATTTACACACAAAAAAAAAAAAAAAAAAATCCTGATCTAAGATCAAGTACACATTTATCTAAATTATCTTTGTTTGCTAGCTTACTTGTTACATAAGGACTCTAGGCTAATGAGCAGAACTGGTTTCACCTCAAGGAGTGTTTTTTTTTTTTTTTTTTTTTAATTTATTTTTTTTTTAATTTTTTATTGGTGGCAAACAAGACTGGGATCCCTGCTCTCATCCAACTCACAGTGATGATTAGAATATTTCAAAGATTAAATGCAAAAATGTAGATCCTAATGATCTGGTGTTGGTTATCTGCTGAATTCTTATTTCTTAAGAGTGTCATCACCTCAGCTTAAAAATAGATCATTCCGGTGTTTTTATAAAGAAACAAGTGGAAGAAAAAGGACATGCTACACAGAAAAAATATAAGAAAGAAAGAAAGAGTAGGGGAAAATAGAGAGGAGCTCAAAACTGATAAGGTTGGATTTGTCCCATAAAGCAAATAGAATTGACGCCCAAAAGAGTGCACCCTTTTTCGGGGAGAGGGGAATGGAAATATGAGGAAAAAAAGAAGAAAAAAGGGACCTATTCTGCCTTGATCCTGAAACAAAACCGAAATATTTAAACAAAAAAGATGTCTATATTATTTAACCAAATATGTTTGAATGATCCCTGCCCCTAGATATATACTTAATCACCTACCCAACTCACCTATCCATTCCTACCACTCCCTAACCTAGCTTCCCTGTATTTTCCTAAGTTTATCATGTCTTTAGATTGCATTTTTTAAAACTCTCACTGTAAAGAATTTAAATCATATTACCTCTGCCCCATAATAGATGTTGCATTTAAAATAAGAAAGATATATGTGTGTGTGTGTGTGTGTATTTGGGCAGTATTCTTTCATTTATACATGTAGAATTAAACAAAAGGCACTCTCCTGTTTAACAATTTTATTGACGATCTTTTCAAGCTTTCTGGCCAACTTTACATTTGGATGGAATCCATAGATTAGTCCACCAAAGTTTACATCCAATATATATATATATATATATATATATATATATTGTACAACGATATTATTTAACAAAATTGAGTTTTAAAAAAATGTTGTTCAATGCCTATCAAGAATAAATAAATCAATGTCTTCAGCATAAAATAACCCAGCAAGAGTTAACATGCTATAAAATCCAACCAACCCCTAGCAGAGATGCTGATAGGTACGGTCCTGCATCCAAGTGTTTTTTTTTCTTTTCTTTACCATCTCAAGCTAACGGTAAATACATTACAATAGTTTCTTCGAAAGGAATTACACTGGATTGGTTACAAGGTACGAATTAGATGGCTTTAGTTGGGACCTATACATTTTCCTGGAGACTCTAACACAAAATCAAAAAGCTATCAGCATCACTGCCTTAGATACTATTGGATATGATACTCTAGTGTATATATATATATATATATATATATATATATATATATATATATATACCCCCTCTGTACGAGCAGGATGTGACACAAGTCGATTTCTTAAGCCGAGTTCAACAGGTTTGAATTTGGAGTTTTCCCTCTCCTAGACCGGTTGCCTAACCAATGCTAAAGAGCCCAGTCTACCCTACTATTTATCCATAGCTAGAGGGAGAGTAGGATTCATACCTTTCCCAAGGGTATTAGCGCTAAGTGAAATGCAATTACCACGTAATACTAATGGGCCGGGTTAGCTCAGTCGGTAGAGCGTTCGGCTAGAAACCACAAGGTTCCTAGTACGATACCGGTCCTCGCCAACTCAGCCTATGAGTAGCACAGGGATCTGTGCGGTAAAGTAAGGAGCTGATGGTAGGTGTGGCGCTCCACCTCAGATGTTAAAATAATCTCCTTGGTCTAGCGCTAGTGAAAGGGGGATAATCTCCTTCGCTGTCTGGCTGATACCGACATCAGGCCGCCCCGACGACTTTACTTTTACTTATATATATATATATATATATATACCTGACTTCCTAAACTAATAGTTCCTTTCTCTTAAGTTAGGAACTTTTTAATGAGTGCTTGCTTTTGAGAGATAAAAAAAAAGCTAAGATATAAAAAGTAATAGAAGATTTGATCAATAGTTGTATCAACACGCACATTCCTCGCCTCTCAAATCAATAGAGAGGTCACTGGCATTGCACCAACCAATCTGACTTGATGGTTGGAGGACATTTTGTTTTCAAATGGTATAATGATTCAGATTAGTGGAGAGGGAGGAAGTTACTCCTAAAGTACATTTTCTCTTTTTATTAAATGAAGGGGTGGAAACTTCTGCACCTCCCTCCTCTATTCATGTATAAAAAGTTAAAGTAACGTCGGCGGGGTGGTCTAATGTTGATACCAGCCAGACAGCAAGGGAATCTGTCCTCTTTTCACTAGCACTAAACCAAGGAGATTGCTAATGGGGCTATTCATAGCGTGTTTTCGGTGGAAATAGTCCAGTGGTGCCCATCCTCTCTCATGTGTGGTTTGAATTAAGTTTTCCTTTTAGACCTGTTGCCATATCAAGGTTAAATATTTCTGTCTGTCCTATTTACCCATAGCTGGAGCTAGAATAGTTCGATTTATACCTTTCCCAATGGCTAGGGTGTCCCATCCTGGTATAATGGTTAGCAAGCTAGTCTCTCTGATCAATTACTACTGAATAACAAGTTTGATCTTAGCTTGATGTCCTATACATGTGAAAGTGTTGGGTAAATGCTTACCTTTCTGAAAGGCATTAACGTTATGTATAATGCAAACAGCATTATTCAGGATTTTATTGAACTTGGGTAACGGTCCACTTCCTACGACAATAAGTTACAACATGAGTGCCTCCTTAGTAACGTTAGGGTATGGTTAAAAACACTTTTCACCCCCATAGATTCTGCTCGCAGAGAGCATTTCTACTTGATTGCCAGGGTTACATGTCACTTTAACCTTAGTTTTGTTAGTGCCATATATACTCGTGTATGGGAACCTCACGTAGTGTATGATTAGCAAGCTAGATTCGCAGACCATTATTAGTGAGTTCGATTCTCATTGGGTGCCCCATATTCTGGTCTTGTGCCGCATCTAAGCCAAGCTTAGTAGATAACTATACTATAGATATATGGGCACATCACGTGTAATGGTTAGCAAGCTAGATTCGCAGACCATTGTTAGTGAGTTTGATTCTCATTTGGCGCCCCATTCTTTTGGCCTTGTGCCACATCTAAGCTAAGCTTAGTAGATGACTATATACTCGTGTATGATTCTAGTTTTGACAACCTTATTTTAATTGACCTTGAAAATTTTTGGTCATGGTTGTTTTTGAGTCGGAACACAAAACCTCCGACTTTCCTTTATGTAATTAAGTTATCGTGGCTTACAAATAAATGTAAAACCATGATTTCTTTTAATCTATAAGGGGTGTGCACTTTATAACCCTACAGACTTAACTAGGGCCATGTAAAATGTAAATTCAATTGGAGTCTGTATAGTTTTACCGATTACTTAGGCTAGACAGGCGGTCGGAGAGGCCTTGTTCGATCAATCGGCTAGTCACGCCAAGCCCTAGCACCTATATGATTGCCCTTATGGCAACCCCCCAATCCTTATCATATGGGTGCTAGAAGGCGGTGGCTGAGGGTCTACATGTCTTGGGAATGACGTTAAACTCTATCTGATGGTGAGGTTCCAGTTTTGGAGGTTAGGGGAAAGTGGTAGTACCTGTTAGGGTCCTATCTATGGGTTAAATGTATTTATAAAAAAAGTATATTATCCATTAAGAATTTATTTCAAAACTGAATCGGCATTAAATGACCCACTGAGGTTGATATGCCGTAAAACAAACCAAACCAAACCCACTCTGACCGGGAGTGGTGGTACCTGTTAGTGTTCCGTCTATGGGTTAAATAGAAAAGAGATGCGTTTTAAAACATTGAGTATACACGAAGAATGAATAAAACAAACGTATTCGGCATAATATGACCCAATGGGTTTGACATGCCGTAAAACCTAAACCAACCACAGTTTTACAGACTCTACGACTCCTTAATTACTTCCAACTCCATGACTCCTGGTTATTCTAAATCATACAAGGCTGGATTTCTTGAGTTGACACCTGAATCACATCAAAAGGAAAGGGATATTTTTTTATATTATTTTTTTCAACCTCCCCACTCCATGGGAGCTTGCTTTTTTCGTTCCCACGTTAAACTGACCTTGTCACATTCCAGCACTGTGGGGGTTGGGTTGACACCTGTACATTAGACAAAAATCTGACCTGATTTACTTGTTTCTTGGTGACATTTTTAATAATATATTTATTACAACTTTCAAATTTCTATGTGAAACTGATGAAAAGAAATTAATTCGGACTTGAACTACAAAGAATTTAATTGAATTTCTACAACGAGATATATATATATATATGAGTACAAGTATCCAATTGCCTGGTATGTTAAGGAGTAATTCTATTTGAGATCAATCTCCTGTACATCCACAATGCATGCTCATGTTGATGCACACACAGATTTATACAATTATTAAGAGATCTTAATGTATGATGATTAATGAATTATATACAGAGCAATATTTATACTTTCAATAAGAAAGAAAAACTTAACGAACCGTCATTTGGCTATTATAAATTTATTTCGACTAGAACTCACTCAATAAATAAGCCTAGTCTCATCAGACGGCCAACTACATTATGACTAAGAAAACAAACTAGAACAGAGAAAATATTTTTTTCCTTTTACAAGACCAGTAAAATCTCTCGGCTAAACTTGCAAATTGGTCAGAAAATTAAAAATGAAAGTTTTTTGGTGGTCCCCATGACAGTTTAACTACAGTCTATGAATGAAGTTTTTGCGAATTGGGTTACGGGTTTGGGGATTAAGGTTGTTTTTAATTAAGCATTGCTTACAAAAAAACAAATTACTATACATTTAATATTGAAAAATATTTTTTTAAACAAAGTTTAATTGATATTATACATTACAATACTAACACAAACAACTGAGACTAATGTGTCTACCGTTGGGTTCAATAATTAATTTCAATGGTTAATTAAATGTTTAGTAATTTAATTTTAAGCAATACGTAATTAAAAACAACTTAACCCCCAAACCGTAACCCAATCCGCAAAAAGTTATTCATAGTTAAACTGTCATGGGGACCACCAAAAAACTTTCCGTTTTAATTTTCTGACCAATTTGCAAGTTCAGCCTATCTCTCCTCTTCAAACACACCTACATAGCCGTTGGTGGGTGTATATGTACGTATGTCCTGATTTAAACTACAAAAATAAAACAATTAACGACAATAATTATATACACATTAATATTACCAGTTTTTGCCTCTTTGTGCAAAAATTATGAAGATTTGATTTATATTCGAAGATATTTGAAAAAAAAAAAAAATACAATATACATTGAAATTCTACTTAAAGTCTAGCATTTGTAATTCTCCAATGTAAACAAATCAATACTCCTGAGCTTTTTGCCTCTCTTCCCTGGCGACGTTGGATAATACTTGTATTTAGGTCAAATTTCGAAAACCTAATTTTAAAATATAGGGTTTTAACTTAAGTATTGTGTGTATAGTTGGTGTTCAAACACGGTGTGCAAACATTGAAATCAGAATCGGAAATAATTTCTATAAATTGATATAATAAAAGCAGTTGTCAGAGTGGTCTATTGTCGGTATCAGCCGGACAGCGAGGGAGTCTATCCCCCTTTCGCTAGCGCTAGACCGTGGAGGTTGTATGTGCTGAGGTGAAGCGCCACACCTACCGTCAGCTCCCCACTTTACCGCACAGATGAGATTACCCAATCTGTGCTACTCGTATGCTGAGTTGGCGGGGACTGGTATCGAACTCGGAACTTTAGGATTCCAAATCGGGGGGCCTCTACTAACTGGCTCCTTAATCTTGATAAATAACTACATCAAATCGAGTGGTGTAATGGTTAGCAAGCTAGATTAGCAAATCATTGTTAGTAAGTTCGATTCTCATTGGGTGCTCCATACTTCTGGCCTTGTGCCACATCTAAGCTACGCTTAGTAAATAACTATATCAAATCGAGCCACCTATCATAAAAAAAGTTTAACGGGATCTTTTTGTAAACAAATGTTAAACCTGTATATGAGTTACTTTATCTTGTGTGTGTGGGGGGTTCTTTGACGTTATATTTATTCGTTGGGCACCTCACATGGTGTAATTGGTTAGCAAGCTTCCATGTGCTCCCCATATTTCCAGCCTTGTACCACAACTGAGCTTAGTAAATAATAAATAACTAATATTCAGGTTTATAGGTATGTCCTATCAATTCACTAAATTTCAAAATATAACTCAACATCCATTTATCTCGGTTATTCATAGTTTAGATACGTGTAATTATGCAGCTGTATGGCCACTTACCTCCTATCACACAAATCATCCAAGTCAGACGGTCAAGATATGCTGGACAAGCAACTCTGACGTTATCCCATCGACAATACTCCAATGTAGGCCAATCAGCAAAACCTACACCAATTAGATCTGTGTTGATTCTGGATGTTGAGTCATAAGGAATCCGTTCTGTCAGCGCGACCTGATGGGTTCTATGGAATTTCCCTGGGTACACTTAGTATAACGATAATAATAGCAATAATAATAATGGTAATAATAGCAATAATAATAATAATGCAATAATAGTGTAATAGTGGTGGTAGTATATAATAATAATAGTGGTAGTAGTGATGGTATGGTAATAATAATAATAATAGTGGTAGTAGTGATGGTAATAATAATAGTGGTAGTAGTGATGGTAATTAATAATAGTGGTAGTAGTGAGTAATAATAATAGTGGTAGTAGTGATGGTAATAATAATAATAATAATAGTGGTAGTAGTGATGGTTAATAATAATAATAATAATAGTGGTAAGTGATGGTAATAATAATAATAATAGTAGTATGGTAATAATATAATAATAGTGGTAGTAGTGATGGTAATAATATAATAATAGTGGTAGTAGTGAATGGTAATAATAATAATAATAGTGGTAGTAGTGATGGTAATAATATAATAATAGTGGTAGTAGTGATGGTAATAATGATAATAATAGTGATGGTAATATAATAATAATAGTGGTAGTAGTGATGGTGATAATAATAATAGTGGTAGTAGTGATGGTGATATAATAATAATAATATAATAATAATAATATAATAATAGTGGTAGTAGTGATGGTGATAATAGTAGTAGTAATCTGTACTAGTTATTTTTTTATTTTTTTTTATTTAAGTATATTCCTACAAACTATAGAATCATTTAAAATTTTAAGTACATTTTAGCAATTTGTCTTTTACGTAATATAAGTTAATTCGTATTAGTTTAAATTTTATTTCAGTCAACTCTACAAAGGGTTAATCTGTATGTTAATGAAAGTCAACCTGGAGTTTGTAAGTCAAAAGAATAGAAATAAAATATTAAGGTTTCTTTTTGAAATGAGATTTAACACGAAAAATATACTCCTCCTCTTTTCTGTGTTTTCTGTATTCTATGACGTTTTGCAAGATTTAGTTTTTGTTTTTGTTTTCTCCCTTTTCTTTGCTATGATAATTAAGGCCTATAAATATCTTTAGCTTAGTGATTTAAAGTCTCTCTTTGATTTAAATGCAACTGAGACTTGTTGCTAAGTCTTTTGAATGGATAAATTTATTTCCATTTTTTTCTCTTTCTTTTAGCTAATTCAAATTAGCACCTATTGAGTCTTCTGATGCAATTGCATTGCAAGTATTAAGAAATATATCTATACTAGCAGTACCTGTGGATATACCACAGTATGATAATCTAATTATTACAACGTTTGATATCTTTAGAGCTATTGTATATGGTTCAATATATAACACAAAAATTATAATCTTGATTTAACTCACTTATTTCTTTCCTTCTTTTCCTTATGGACCTTATGGCAAGCCCCAATCCCTTTTTATCATATGGGTGCTAGAAGGCGGTGGCTGCGGGTCTGCATGTCCTGGGAATGACGTTAAACTCTATCTGATGGTGAGGTTCCAGTTCTGGAGGTTTGGGGAATGTGGAGCACCCCCTTCATCACCATTGCTCCCAGGTCCATCTGACCCGGAGTGGTAGTACCTGTTAGGGTCCCATCTATGGGTTAAATAGAAAAACATGAGTTGATAAACAAAATTGTATTATCCATTAAGAATTGATTTATTTTTAAAACTTTATCGGCATTAAATGACCCACTGAGGTTGATATGCCGTAAAACAAAAACACTAGGATAAAAACGAAAACCCAGAAATCAGTTTCAACGTTGTTGATTCTCAGATGAGCTAGTATTGAACGCATCAAGTAACTAAAGGATTTGTTGAATATCAGATCACCGGAGAATTGATAATATGAAACTTTGAGATGTTATCCTTTTTTTCTTTTTTCTTTTTTCTTTTCTCTTTATTTTATTTTCTCTCTCTCTCTCTAATCCTATTTTACACTTGAAAAATATTGCAATGCTGCATTTTAGTGTATCTAACACTGTCAATTTTTTGTTTTGTTTTTGAGATTGAAAACCCTGTTGGCATTTTATATATATATATATATATATATATATATAGTCCATTTACTACGACTCTAACCACTAGCCCAACACTTCGAGTTGAATTCCTAGACGAAGTTGTTGGCATTTCACATAGCACTAATGCCCTTGGGAAAGGTATGAATCCATACATTCTCCTTCTAGCTATGGATTAAATAGTAGGGAAGACTGGGCCATTCAGCCTTGGGTAGGTAACCAGTCTAGGAGAGGGATAACTCTGAATTCAAAATTCCTGAGGTCGGTCGTTGATTGGGTTTGTGGCAACCCTTGATGCACCAATTCTTTCCTATCGACTGTGTCAAAAAGTGTGGATGGTCCAACATAAGCCTTCACCACTATAAACAAATCACTGTGTGGGTGTTCATTGTGTGTGTGAACCCTCATGGATCGAACTTCATTAGTTAGCAATGCATCTGCGAATATAGCTTGCTAACCATTATACCACGATGAGACAGCTCATTAATCTTAAGTTATCTCTGAATTGTTTAAAGTTATTTATTTTATTTTCTTAACATAAAAACACATGTTTCAACAAACTAAAGTTACACGTTCTCCTCTTGCTAGATGGTATCTAATTCCATTGCTTCCTTGTCGAGTGGTTCAGTCTACAAGTTCCTCATTTGGTTTGTTGTTGATCTTTTCTTCATCAAAGCATTTTTGGCATCGTGTTTCAGCGCTACTTGTGTTTTGAGCAAGCAGGTTCTTGTTTTCATCATGGCTCTTAAAAAAAAACTAACAATGTCTCTGCATATACAGGGTGCAACAGAAACACTTCCTGTATTATAACATTCATCGGGACTTGAATTGTGTAGAATGTCTGGATGACATACGAAACAATTCTTTTTTTTTTTCATAAGTCATTTTTTGTACACAATCTCCACATTCTAAACCTTTACTGGTGTGGTGCAACTGACCATAGGCAAGTGGTAATTGTAGCTCCGTTTTGTTAATGTTATAACGTGTGTGCAAAGTTATACATACTTTGTATACAAATGACTCCGACGAAGGTTAATAGACAAACATTTAATAAACACAGCACATGGATAACAGTTGATACAACGTTCATAGTAAAGAGTACATATAAAAGGGGGTACACAAATCAAGATAAGACACATTCATGAATGATACAGATATACATATATGAGTACAGACATGAGACTAGGAATAGTCCATGCTGTGAGGACTTACAGTAATGTAAGGGGGGCGGAGCCCCAACGACAGGGCTTAGATAGAATCTACCCCATGTGGCTCGTAGTTGCTGAAAACAGGAAAAGAGCGAAAGGCTTTGAACCCGGCGCTTAAATACAATGGTGCCCTAGCGGGCATCATCAAACTAAAAGGGGCAGACAACTCCACCAGGCGAACACAAACTAACGCTACAATGTCTTAACCCCTTTTGTCCCCCTCCTTCGGTTACGATAAATTGCCATCGTGGGTTGGATTGGTGCACATCGTACATTTATCATTGAAACTTTTTAATTTCTTCTTTTTTTTTTTTAAATTATTTTTTAAGGATTGGTGACTCTGTAATTGCTACACATTTTAAGTTAAGTTGGAAGGATGCTGTTTCGGATAGAATTTTCAACTGATAGCAGTAGCGATTTTCTATTCGGAACAGCATCATTCCGACGTAAAATGAAATGAGCATAAAAGGCTGCCTATGTAGCAATTGCAGATTTACGATTCTCTTAGGGGGGGGGAGAGCTTCATCATCATACGCATCGGTCCACCTTTCCCAGTCTTTTTCCTAATTACTTATAGTATTCAAACAGATGCTGGTAGGTATACATCCTGCGTCACTGACGCTTAAAAACCGTATCCATGCGTCGTAGTATTTTTTTGGGGGGAGGTCCCCCATTTCTAGCTAACTGTAAATGCATTTCAAGACTTTCTTGGAAACTAATTACACTGTATGAGGCAGGGCTCGACATTAATGCCGTCCCGTTGTCGATAAAAATTACACCCGGGACGATCAATACGTCATCCGGGACAGTTTGCCGGGGACGGTAAAAGAATTTCCTAAAAGTTAGTACTACATTCCAATATTTATCTTGTTTCTGTAGAGATGGAAAAACAGAAATTGATCAAATATAGTCAAAAAGCTTATTAATTAAAAGCAATGATATTTTTCATTCTATTTCTATTTTGTTTTTTTCGGGACGGTCATGAAAAAAGTTAGTGTCGGGGCCTGGTATGGGGTACAAGGTAGGGGTTAGATGGCTTTATTTATTCATAGATAAAAACTCTACAATTTAAGAAACTTTAGTTGGGCCCCATCAAATTTCCCGAGGACTCGTTCAAATCAAATCCGTGCGTCCCAGGACGCACTAAATTAAAAACTATCATCATTGTTCAATTATAATTTAATGCTAAAAGCGTTTTTAATCGGTAAAATCTTTACAAAGCTCTATGCACAAGAATTCAGAGCGATATTACAGAATTTTTCAAGTGTAAGATAGGATGATAAACTCACTACTATGAGTTTCACGTGACTGATCCTAATTCCAACACTAGCTTGCCTAAAAATCGACAACGTGAAACTCATATTTTTACCCAGTTTTTGTTATCCTATGATAGTTATAAACCATCCTAAGGAGACTAACAAGACAAGCAAAAACGAACTCATAAGTGACTTTCTCCTGTGGAAACCAGCATATCAACACACCAGTGCGAGCCGTCCAGCAAAAACCTACATTGATCAACTCTGCGCGGACACTGGACGCTGCGCAGAGGACCTCTTGAATGATAGGAACAATTACCGAAAGATTGTCATGGATATCCGTGCTACCAGCGCTACATGTTATAGTTGAAATATTATGCCTATGATTTTTGTGTGTACGCATGTTTTTAAACTCCTGATGAAAATTCCTGTAATATCGTGGGAGGTTTTATATATGGGTACTATCAATTTATGCAATTCTGGTTTACTCCTCCTCCTTGAAGGAACATGATGAAATGCTTATACGGTCTGTTTGTTGCTTATAAGCAGATCTAGGGTTATAAAAATGGCGTTAAAATAACATTTAAATATTAGCTTTTATATATTCACAATTCCTATTTCAAGGCAATTCTAATGTGTTCAACAACAATAAACGCCCACCAAGCTACACAAATAGATAATGTTATGATAATTTAACTAGTAAGACCTGTGGATATACCACGGTATGATAACTATTATTACAACGTTTCTTATGTATACTTAACTATTGCAAAATAATTTAATATGTAAAAAGTATAATAATCTTAACTGTCGCACTTTTTTCTTTCTTTCCTTCCTTTTCATTGTTATTGTTAGATTGAAACGGATTAGCGTAATCGTTTCTGCGTACTCACCCTTCTATTTATATTTTCCCTATTCTTTCTCTTGTATTTCTTCTGTGTAGCATATCCTTTTTCTTCCCTCTATAATAAAAGCGGAATGGTCCATTATTTAGTTGAGGTGGCGACACTCATTAGAAATAATTCGGATAAGCAACACCAGATCATTAGGATTTACTTCTTTGCATTTCATCTTGTAGATTTGGACGGTCTCATTTTTAACCAGGGGGTGTTGCAAGTGCAGTGGTTAGCAAGCTGGTCTGGCAGATCCATTACTACTAAATAGCGAGTTCAATCCTCGCTGGATGCTTCTTACTTGCGACCTTGGGTTACATCTTAATTGTGATTAATATAGTTATTTTTTAAATGCTTACGGCATTGTCTCGGATTTGAACTCCGCTCGCTGTGCCCGTTCCCTACGACGATGTCCATATCACAAACTTTGCTTATCAGCTATAGGGAAATAGTTGGGCATAATTGGTGTGGCAACCGGTCTAGGAGAAGGACAGTTCTAAATCCAAACCAGTTGGAATTCGTTCAAAATTTGACCTCGTGACAGTATGCATATCTTGATGATTTAGTTATGTGTGTGTGTGTGTGTGTGTGTGTGTGTGTGTGTGTAATTTTCATGCACACACATACAGTGAGTGTGTTAGTCTTTCTTGTCTGAAAATCCAATACTTATCACCTCTCCCCCGCCGCCGCCCCAAAAAAGTGGTTTTGACAAAAGATGGTCTGTTTTTTTTCCAGCAATAGGTGAAGTTCATTGGTTGTTGTATAAATACTGATTGACCAGAAACAACTGATAAGAAAATGTACTTATCCACAAAGATTCAAGTTTAGATAACTTACAATGTTAGAAGTCTAACCTTTTCATTTGTATATGTCACTGTTAACTTTATGATACAGATTAAACATTATATATATATATATAATATATATATATATATATATATATATATATTTTTTTTTTTTTTTTTTTTTTTTTTTTTTAGGATATGTGCTTAAAAGACATACCTAGTTTTTGAAAATTAATTAGTTAATAATTAATGAATTTAGGCGGACATTTTGTTCAAATGTAAGGCTAAACAGATCGAGAAAATGTCAATCCCTGAATGTACATTTCGACCTGTTAGGTCTCATCAGCAAGGTTATAGACATGAGAGACTGCTACGTGTGTGACTCGAAACCTCGACTGCCAAGCTGACAGGCGGAGATTCTAACCATTACACCAGCTTGCCAATCCCAAATTCTTCGTCCGTTTTGAACTTATTTATAATCCACTTTTTATTGACGTACTTATATATATAAATTACAAGGCATACATGGACATGCACTAGAAACGGCTACCCAGCATCGCCTGGGGGGAATTGATTTGTTTACTTTTGATATTTACAAATGTTGTACATTTCTAAGTAGAAATGCAATGCTATTTCTATGTATATTTTTTTTTTTAAATATCTTCGAATATAAATCAATGTTCCATGCTTTTTGCACAAAAAGCAAGTACCGGTGATATTTAGTGTGTATAGATAAAAATAATTACTTTGTCGTTAATTGTTTTATTTTCGTAATTTCCTACACACACAGTGAGACCACTTGGCGAACTTATTCCTTAGCCCCCCCCCAAGATAAGAACTGTAATCAAAACCTTCCAGATTTCCCAGAAAAATTGTATATTGAGCTTCAGGAATTATCTGTTTACCATTTCCAATAAAGTCAGCGGTCTGATGATACTCATAGGTATACACTGAAACCTGTGGGTAGAAATATATCTATAACTGTAAAATGACCGATTTTAAGCCTTTTCTTTACCAATAATAATACATATCGATTGCACATGGCCTAGTTATTTTGTTTTGACTTCAAAATGCTGGTATCTCTCAGTGGTAAGCTTGTACCAAGTACTGAATGCTTCTGATAGTGATAATATAATCCTTGTAACCAACTTACACACATATATTATATATATATATATTATATATATATATATATATATGTCANCAGAGAGAGGATAAATGAGCATTTTTAGCTCATCGCCATGTGTGCACGTAGCCTGTATAGACCCCTTCGTGGGTAATGCAGTGACTTATTCGTAAGAACGCGTTTTTTACTTCCCTAGGCAATTGTCTGGTTATGTCAATGTTCCATGTCTCAAACAATAAAGTCTGTATTGTTATAGTACAGTATAACAATAAGACTTTATTGTCTGAAGCACATGGAACATGACATAACAGACAACTCTTTGGATTCATTATGAATATATTCATTTACTTGGAAGGTTCTCTGAAGTTTTTTTAATAACGAACAGCTTTGTCCACTAAAATCCAAAATCAACACATTTAAATTCTTTATGTTGAAACCAAATATGATTTTAAATCTTTTTTTTTTTTTTTTTTTTTTTTTTTTCTTATGGAAATTCTTTGTATAGACATTTTTTTTGTATTTCTCACTGGTAATTAACAAATGTACACTGAATTTAAACCAACTTTACTCTGATTAAAATTGACATTGTGTCACATTTACCCTAGAAGGGGTTGGGTAAAATACGCACCCTCTTCAATTATAGGGGTACAAACATCTTTAGTTTAAATTCCCTAGACCATTTCTAGATTATTTTTTCAAACAGTCCAATGTATGCTTCTTTTGGTGCCCTCTATCATGATAACCAGTTGAGGGTGATCTTGGACAGGTGATGATTTCTCATCCTGGAGATGTCCTGCCCAATGTAGCTGGCATTTTAGTAACATGACCTCAATGCTAGTGATGCTTTGCTTCAAAACTCTTAATGTCCTATACCACCGTGTTCCACCCGCCAGAAAGTCAATTTCCTAAATTTGCCCAAAACGATAGCCTTTGTTTAAATGTAATATTAACATATTTAGAAGTCTTTTGATTTAAGGGAACTATCTCTGGTAACTTTAAATAAAAGGCCGTTTTTAGAACATTTTAAAAAAATAAATCTATAGGATGGGCTCTGGATTCGAAAATTCTGAACAGGAATGTTTAAAAGTTAAGGATTAATCAATATTGGTAATTGAAGTGGATATTGAGGATGATGACAGGCAGTGCTTTTGGGGTCATATCATGGTGATAAGTGAACGCATGTCTCTTACCCATGTAAGGAGGGTGGCAAAGACCAGGGCTCACATTAATGCCGTCCCGGGGACGATAAAAATTACATCCGGGAACGATCAATATGTCATCCGGGACAGTTTTGCTGGACGGTAAAAAATTTTCTTAAAGTTAGTACTACATTCCAATATTGGCCGTCAGTGATTGCCCCAATGCCTGACCTCAAAATGAGGCTATGGGACCGCAGGTCTATTCTCAAAGCATTAATGAATAATGGTGGAGGGAGATAGTTTAAAAGGAACTGAATTATGTACTATACCCCTTACTCGAGGGTAACTTAAAGTAAAGTTTTTTTTGTTTTTTTTTAGCTCAAAAACCACTAGGAAATGGATTTTTTGTCCATAATCCAAGAATTATCAACTGCTTCAGCTTTTCTTAATGTTTTTATTAGATGTTATTATGCTATGATGACTGACAAGTCTCAGATGATGCTAAGAATTAAACATAAAATATTTTGATTTTGGGGACGGTCAAACCCCATTCGGATGGTTTGATAATTTTTGTTTGGACGGTATGAATAAAGTTAGTGTTCGGGGCTGTCTATACACATAGTTTTTTGTATTCTTCTTTAGGTGTGTGTGTGTGTGTGTTATAATAAATTAATAATAAAAGGCCTTGAAATAGATTTGGAAATTTGAGAGTAATAACTGGACACATCTAGACCAGTGGTTCTGACTTTTTCTACATATGGACCTCTTTGATTCCTATTTTAATTGTTTTGTGTTGCTCGCCCCCTAGCATTCAATATTTTAAAGGCCTATTTCCTGGACCCCCAAAACGTTTTGTGTCACTCCAGTTAAGAAACAGATCTAGACCAGCAGCACTAACTAAGTAGTCGCCGGAGCGTGCCTAATTGGTACAGCCAGAGAGCGAGGGACGTCTATCTTTCTTTTTTCCTAGTGGCTAGACCAAGGAGAATTATTTTGGCGTCTGAGGTGGCAGATCGCACCTACCTACAGCTCCTCACTTTACTGCACAGATCCTTGTGGCTACTCATATGCTGAGTTGGCGAGGGCCGGTGGTTGGCCAGGAACCTTGCAATTCCTAGCTGGACGCTCTTACTGACTGAGCTATAACTGGCCCTAAATAATACAGCATGGCTGACTTGCACAAGTGTCAAATTAAGGTGACCCAGAAAAACAGAACCCAAATTATTTATTTTCCATTAACTAACCTTAAAAACTAACCCTAACCCCCCCCCTAGTTAAATTAAGTTTTTATTACAAATTTATGGGCTTCTGTTTTTTCTGGGTCACAATGTATACCCCAAATTATTTATTCATTTTCCCATTAAACTAATCCTAAACCCCCATAGTTAAAATTAAGTTTTATTAAAAATATGTTGGTTCTGTTTTTTTCTGGGTCACCACTAATTTTGACACCGTTGCTGCAAGTTCAGCACAGCATTTTATACAACACTACCTAAAAATCAGCTAAAATACTCACTGAGGAAACTTGCTGTCATAGGCTTCTGTAAAAAAAACAAAAAAACTACAGTTAAAACTTGTGGAAAACTCTCACAGTGATGATAATAATTTTTTTAAACGTGAGTAATCTGAAATCTTTTAAATCCTACATATTAAAGAATGAATTCACTTGAAATAGTTTCACTATTAACTCATTTTTTGCTTTTCATCTTTTTTATTTTTAAGAGGCTTTTCTTTTTATGTTGGTATTTTTAATACTTAACCTATCATTAATATAGAGCTTCCATTTTTTGTTAAAACATTCTTGTTTAAGAGGGTGATAAGTATTAGCTGCTTACTAATCTCCACCACATCCAACCCCATTCAAACAAAAAAAAGGTGGGTGGGAGATGTGATCTTTGTTTACTTATCTATTTTGATTGTCTCTTCAATAATAACAACTATTGTCGTTGTCTTCTGACCTATATGTCTTTTTTCTTTCTTTGCGCTCACTCTAAGGTCTCTCTCAACTTGGCCTCAATGTCATCTGCCCTCATCATCTTATAAATGAGTTGGCTTCAACTTTATATCTTATTTATGGAGATTTGTGTTTTTCATATGTAACGAAACTAATTAACATCCAAGTCACTATTCCTTGATTTTTAAGTCAAATTCTCCATGTTTATGTCTTTTAACCTTCAGTTATTAATAAAAATTGTTTTACATTATAATACCTGTTGACCATATTACGTACTAATTAACATCAATTGTATTTAATATAAAAAAATAGCGGTTTACAGTTGAACGATGAAAGGCGAATTTGCATATTGATATTTAAAATTTTATTTTAATAAATATGTGCTTGGTATTATTGATTTTTAATTGTTTGGTTTATTTAAGAATATAAATAAAAATCTCGTGATAATCTTAAAAGAAATTTATTTACAAGAAGAGTAAGTAATTTATCCTTTATCTATTTTACTAAATAGTTAAATTAGGAAAAATTTACGCAATGAAAAAGGGAGTAATGGAAATGATGGAATAGTTTAGTTTCAAAGTTGTTCTATTTTTCGATTATACCGCTCTGTTTCAGATTTTTATCTGCATTCCTTAGTCAGTTTTCATTAGCCTTTCTAATTATATGATATTTTATATATCAAAACTAAATACTTGCACCCGGGGGTGAATAATTTGCTAGTAATATAAGGAAATCGACGGGGCGGCCTAAAGTCGTGTATCAGCCATCAGCGAGGGAGTCATCCATTTTCAATAGCGCTTAAGACCAAGGAGATTGTTTTAGTATCTGAGGTGGGCGCCACACTACACCAGCTCTCTTACTGATTATAATACGAACTCATTAATTTTTTAAAATATTTAGTACTTTCATAAATTGAGTACTATTAATTTTATCAAATTTGTACAATATTTTTCAAACCAAAATGAATAATCATATTTAAACTTGTAACACTGATATATTAGATAAATTAGCGAAGGAGTCTATCCTTTTCACTAGTGCTAGACCAAAGGAGATTGATTTTTGCGTTGATGATCGAGTGCTACACTACCATCAGCTCCTTCTCTTGCCTTTTGTTTATTCATACATGTATAAATGGAAAGAATACTGCCCATATAATATACACACACCACACACATATTATAATAATCAAAAGTCAGAGAAGAAATCTTCCTTACGACAGGTTTTTTTTTTAAAAACAACTTGTTGCAGTTTGAGAGCTCAATGTGTCTCTTATTGTTGTCCAGAGCAAATTTCTATTTTAAAATAAATAACAAAAGACTTAGAGATCCTGCATATAGACTATTTTCAGGGAGCTTAGACAAATGTCTAATTCTCGTGATCCATCAGATACATTTTTGTCTAAGCTCCCTGAAATAGTCTATAATGGCGGATCTCTAAGTCTTTTGTTATTTATTTAAATATATATATATATATTATATATCTTATTTTAAAATGCACATCTATTATGGGGCAGAGGTATATGATTTAAATTCTTTACCGTGAAGAGTTTTAAAAAAAAGGCAATCTAAAGACATGATAAAGAAAAAAAGAAAGCGAGAGAATTTTTAGTGAGAGAATATTAATAGAATTTATAGACATGACACTGAAAAGCATATCAAATTTACACACACACACACACACACACACACAACAAAAAAAATCCTGATCTAAGATCAAGTACACATTTATCTAAATTATCTTTGTTTGCTAGCTTACTTGTTATATAATGACTCTAGGCTAATGAGAGAACTGGTTTGTTTCACCTCAAGGAGTGTTTTTTTTTTTTCTTTTATTGGTGGCAAACAAGACTGGGATCCCTGCTCTCATCCAACTCAGTGATGATTAGAATATTTCAAAGATTAAATGCAAAAATGTAGATCCTAATGATCTGGTGTTGGTTATCCGCTGAATTCTTATTTCTTAAGAGTGTCATCACCTCAGCTTAAAAATAGATCATTCCGGTGTTTTTATAAAGAAACAAGTGGAAGAAAAAGGACATGCTACACAGAAAAAATATAAGAAAGAAAGAAAGAGTAGGGGAAA
The DNA here is from genome assembly GCA_023376005.1 of Doryteuthis pealeii. NCBI lineage: Eukaryota > Metazoa > Mollusca > Cephalopoda > Myopsida > Loliginidae > Doryteuthis > Doryteuthis pealeii. The sequence goes on along the minus strand of CM042182.1, from coordinate 38,182,281 downwards.
ATAGAGAGGAGCTCAAAACTGATAAGGTTGGATTTGTCCCATAAAGCAAATAGAATTGACGCTCAAAAGAGTGCACCCTTTTTGGGGGAGAGGGAAATGGAAATATGAGGAAAAAAAGAAGAAAAAAGGAAAAGGGACCTATTCTGCCTTGATCCTGAAACAAAACCGAAATATTTAAACAAAAAAAGATGTCTATATTATTTAACCAAATATGTTTGAATGATCCCTGCCCCTAGATATACTTAATCACCTACCCAACTCACCTATCCATTCCTACCACTCCCTAACCTAGCTTCCCTGTATTTTCCTAAGTTTATCATGTCTTTAGATTGCATTTTTTAAAACTCTCACTGTAAAGAATTTAAATCATATTACCTCTGCTCCATAATAGATGTTGCATTTAAAATAAGATATATATATATGTATATATATATATATATATGTATATATATATGTATTTGGGCAGTATTCTTTCATTTATACATGTAGAATTAAACAAAAGGCACTCTTCTGTTTAACAATTTTATTGGCAATCTTTTCAAGCTTTCTGGACAACTTTGCATTTGGATGGAATCCGTAGATTAGTCCACCAAAGTTTTATATATATATATATATATATATATATAAATTTGTGCAACAATATTATTTAACAAAATTGAGTTTTTTTTAAAAATTGTTCAATGCCTATCAAGAATAAATAAATCAATGTCTTCAGCATAAAATAACCCCGCAAGAGTTAACATGCTATAAAATCCAACCAACCCCTAGCAGAGATGCTGATAGGTACGGTCCTGCATCCCAAGTTTTTTTTTTTTCTTTTCTTTACCATCTCAAGCTAACGGTAAATACATTACAATAGTTTCTTCGAAAGGAATTACACTGGATTGGTTACAAGGTACGAATTAGATGGCTTTAGTTGGGACCTATACATTTTCCTGGAGACTCTAAGTAAATATGTGCATCCCAGGACGCACAAAATCAAAAAGCTATCAGCATCACTGCCTTAGATACTATTGGATATGATACTCTAGTATATATATATTTACCAACCCCTCTGTACGAGCAGGATGTGACACAGTCGATTTCTTAAGCCGAGTTCAACAGGTTTGAATTTGGAGTTTTCCCTCTCCTAGACCGGTTGCCTAACCAATGCTAAAGAGCCCAGTCTACCCTACTATTTATCCATAGCTAGAGGGAGAGTAGGATTCATACCTTTCCAAGGGTATTAGCGCTAAGTGAAATACAATTACCACGTAATACTAATGGGCCGGGTTAGCTCAGTCGGTAGAGCGTTCGGCTAGAAACCACAAGGTTCCTAGTACGATACCGGTCCTCACCAACTCGGCGTATGAGTAGCACAGGGATCTGTGCGGTAAAGTAAGGAGCTGATGGTAGGTGTGGCGCTCCACCTCAGATGTTAAAATAATCTTCTTGGTCTAGCGCTAGTGAAAGGGGGATAGTCTCCTTCGCTGTCTGGCTGATACCGACATTAGGCCGCCCCGACGACTTTACTTTTACTATATATATATATATATATATATATATATATATATATATATATATATAGTAATACCTGACTTCCTAAACTAATAGTTCCTTTCTCTTAAGTTAGGAACTTTTTTAATGAGTGCTTGCTTTTGAGAGATAAAAAAAAGCTAAGATATAAAAAGTAATAGAAGATTTGATCAATAGTTGTATCAACACGCACATTCCTCGCCTCTCAAATCAATAGAGAGGTCACTGGCATTGCACCAACCAATCTGACTTGATGGTTGGAGGACATTTTGTTTTCAAATGGTATAATCATTCAGATTAGTGGATAGGGAGGAAGTTATTCCTAAAGTACATTTTCTCTTTTTATTAAACGAAGGGGTGGAAACTTCTGCACCTCCCTCCTCTATTCATGTATAAAAAGTTAAAGTAACGTCGGCAGGGTGGTCTAATGTTGATACCAGCCAGACAGCAAGGGAATCTGTCCTCTTTTCACTAACACTAAACCAAGGAGATTGCTAATGGGGCTATTCATAGCGTGTTTTCGGTGGAAATAGTCCAGTGGTGCCCATCCTCTCTCATGTGTGGTTTGAATTCAGTTTTCCTTTTAGACCGGTTGCCATATCAAGGTTAAATATTTCCGTCTGTCCTATTTACCCATAGCTGGAGCTAGAATAGTTCGATTTATACCTTTCCCAATGGCTAGGGTGTCCCATCCTGGTATAATAGTTAGCAAGCTAGTCTCTCTGATCAATTACTACTGAATAACAAGTTTGATCTTAGCTTGATGTCCTATACATGTGAAAGTGTTGGGTAAATGCTTACCTTTCTGAAAGGCATTAACGTTATGTGTAATGCAAACAGCATTATTCAGGATTTTATTGAACTTGGGTAACGGTCCACTTCCTACAACAATAAGTTACAACATGAGTGCCTCCTTAGTAACGTTAGGGTATGGTTAAAAACACTTTTCACCCCCATAGATTCTGCTCGCAGAGCATTTCTACTTGATTGCCAGGGTTACATGTCACTTTAACCTTAGTTTTGTTAGTGCCATATATACTCGTGTATGGGAACCTCACGTAGTGTATGATTAGCAAGCTAAATTCGCAGACCATTATTAGTGAGTTCGATTCTCATTGGGCGCCCCATATTCTGGTCTTGTGCCACATCTAAGCTAAGCTTAGTAGATAACTATACTATAGATATATGGGCACATCACGTGTAATGGTTAGCAAGCTAGATTCGCAGACCATTGTTAGTGAGTTTGATTCTCATTGGGGGCCCCCATTCTTTTGGCCTTGTGTCACATCTAAGCTAAGCTTAGTAGATGACTATATACTCGTGTATGATTCTAGTTTTGACAACCTTATTTTAATTGACCTTGAAAATTTTTGGTCATGGTTGTTTTCGAGTCGGAACACAAAACCTCCGACTTCCCTTTATGTAATTAAGTTATCGTGGCTTACAAATAAATGTAAAACCATGATTTCTTTTAATCTATAAGGGGTGTGCACTTTATAACCCTACTGACTTAACTAGGGCCATGTAAAATGTAAATTCAATTGGAGTCTGTATAGTTTTACCGATTACTTAGGCTAGACAGGCGGTCGGAGAGGCCTTGTTCGATCAATCGGCTAGTCACGCCAAGCCCTAGCACCTATATGATTGCCCTTATGGCAACCCCCCAATCCTTATCATATGGGTGCTAGAAGGCGGTGGCTGAGGGTCTACATGTCTTGGGAATGACGTTAAACTCTATCAGATGGTGAGGTTCCAGTTTTGGAGGTTAGGGGAAAGCGGTAGTACCTGTTAGGGTCCTATCTATGGGTTAAATGTATTTATAAAAAAAGTGTATTATCCATTAAGAATTTATTTCAAAACTGAATCGGCATTAAATGACCCACTGAGGTTGATATGCCGTAAAACAAACCAAACCCACTCTGACCGGGAGTGGTGGTACCTGTTAGTGTTCCGTCTATGGGTTAAATAGAAAAGAGATGCGTTTTAAAACATTGAGTATACACGAAGAATGAATAAAACAAACGTATTCGGCATAATATGACCCAATGGGTTTGACATGCCGTAAAACCTAAACCAACCACAGTTTTACAGACTCTACGACTCCTTAATTACTTCCAACTCCATGACTCCTGGTTATTCTAAATCATACAAGGCTGGATTTCTTGAGTTGACACCTGAATCACATCAAAAGGAAAGGGATATTTTTTTATATTTATTTTTTTCAACCTCCCCACTCCATGGGAGCTTGCTTTTTTCGTTCCCACGTTAAACTGACCTTGTCACATTCCAGCACTGTGGGGGTTGTGTTGACACCTGTACATTAGACAAAAATCTGACCTGATTTACTTGTTTCTTGGTGACATTTTTAATAATATATTTATTACAACTTTCAAATTTCTATGTGAAACTGATGAAAAGAAATTAATTCGGACTTGAACTACAAAGAATTTAATTGAATTTCTACAACGATATATATATATATATATATATATATATATATATATATATATATATATATATATATATATATATATATATATATATATATATATATATATATATGAGTACAAGTATCCAATTGCCTGGTATGTTAAGGAGTAATTCTATTTGAGATCAATCTCCTGTACATCCACAATGCATGCTCATGTTGATGCACACATAGATTTATACAATGATTAAGAGATCTTAATGTATGATGATTAATGAATTATATACAGAGCAATATTTATACTTTCAATAAGAAAGAAAAACTTAACGAACCGTCATTTGGGTATTATAAATTTATTTCGACTAGAACTCACTCAATAAATAAGCCTAGTCTCGTCAGACGGCCAACTACATTATGACTAAGAAAACGAACTAGAACAGAGAAAATATGTTTTCCTTTTACTCTTTTACAAGAACAGTAAAATCGCTCGGCTAAACTTGCAAATTGGTCAGAAAATTAAAACGGAAAGTATTTTGGTGGTCCCCATGACAGTTTAACTACAGTCTATGAATGAAGTTTTTGCGAATTGTGATACGGGTTTGGGGATTAAGGTTGTTTTTAATTAAGCATTGCTTGCAAAAAAACAAAAAAAAATACTATACATTTAATATTGAAAAATATTTTTTTAAACAAAGTTTAATTGATATTATACATTACAATACTAACACAAACGGAGACTAATGTGTCTACCGTTGGATTCAATAATTAATTTCAATGGTTAATTAAATGTATAGTAATTTTTTTTAAGCAATACGTAATTAAAAACAATCTTAACCCCCAAACCGTAACCCAATCCGCAAAAAGTTCATTCATAGTTAAACTGTCATGGGGACCACCAAAAAACTTTCCGTTTTAATTTTCTGACCAATTTGCAAGTTCAGCCTATCTCTCCTCTTCAAACACACCTACATAGCCGTTGGTGGGTGTATATGTACGTATATCCTGATTTAAACTACAAAAATAAAACAATTAACGACAATAATTATATACACATTAGATATTACCAGTTTTTGCCTCTTTGTGCAAAAATTATGAAGATTTGATTTATATTCGAAGATATTTGAAAAAAATTACAATATACATTGAAATTCTACTTAAAGTCTAGCATTTGTAATTCTCCAATGTAAACAAATCAATACTCCTGAGCTTTTTGCCTCCTTGGCGACGTTGGATAATACTTGTATTTAGGTCAAATTTCGAAAACCTAATTTTAAAATATAGGGTTTTAACTTAAGTACTGTGTGTATAGTTGGTGTTCAAACACGGTGTGCAAACATTGAAATCAGAATCTGAAATAATTTCTATAAATTGATATAATAAAAGTAGTTGTCAGTGGTATATTGTCGGTATCAACCGGACAGCGAGGGAGTCTATCCCCTTTTCGCTAGCGCTAGACCGTGGAGGTCGTATGTGCTGAGGTGAAGCGCCACACCTACCGTCAGCTCCCCACTTTACCGCACAGATGAGATTACCCAATCTGTTCTACTCATATGCTGAGTTGGCGGGGACTGGTATCGAACTCGGAACTTTAGGATTCCAAATCGGAGGGCCTCTACTAACTGGCTCCTTAATCTTGATAAATAACTACATCAAATCGAGTGGTGTAATGGTTAGCAAGCTAGATTAGCAAACCATTGTTAGTAAGTTCGATTCTCATTGGGTGCTCCATACTTCTGGCCTTGTGCCACATCTAAGCTACGCTTAGTAAATAACTATATCAAATCGAGCCACCTATCATAAAAAAAAGTTTAACGGGATCTTTTTGTAAACAAATGTTAAACCTGTATATGAGTTACTTTATCTTGTGTGTGGGGGGGTTCTTTGACGTTATATTTATTCGTTGGGCACCTCGCATGGTGTAATTGGTTAGCAAGCTTCCATGTGCTCCCCATATTTCCAGCCTTGTACCACAACTAACTGAGCTTAGTAAATAATAAATAACTAATATTCAGGTTTATAGGTATGTCCTATCAATTCACCAAATTTCAAAATATAACTCAACATCCATTTATCTCTGTTATTCATAGTTTAGATACGTGTAATTATGCAGCTGTATGGCCACTTACCTCCTATCACACAAATCATCCAAGTCAGACGGTCAAGATATGCTGGAGAAGCAACTCTGACGTTATCCTATCGACAATATTCCAATGTAGGCCAATCAGCAAAACGTACACCAATTAGATCTGTGTTGATTCTGGATGTTGAGTCATAAGGAATCCGTTCTGTCAGCGCGACCTGATGGGTTCTATGGAATTTCCGTGGGTACACTTAGTATAACGATAATAATAGCAATAATAATAATGGTAATAATAGCAATAATAATGGTAATAATAGCAATAATAGTGGTAGTAGTGATGGTAATAATATATAGTGGTAGTAGTGATGTAATAATAATAATAATAGTGTAGTGGTAGTGGTATAGTGATGGTAATAATAATAGTGGTAGTAGTGATGGTAATAATATAATAGTGGTAGTAAGTAATTAATAATAATAATAGTGAATAAATAATAATAGTGGTAGTAGTGATGGTAATAATAATAATAATAGTGGTAGTAGTGATGGTAATAATAATAGTGGTAGTAGTGATGGTAATAATAATATAATAGTGGTAGTAGTGATGGTAATAAATAATAATAAGTGTAGTAGTGATGGTAATAATGATAATAATAGTGGTAGTAGTGATGGTAATGATAATAATAGTGGTAGTAGTGGTATAATGATAATAATAGTGGTAGTAGTGATGGTAATAATGATAATAATAGTGATGGTGGTGATAATAATAATAGTGATGTGGTGATAATAATAATAGTGGTAGTAGTGATGGTGATAATAATAATAGTGGTAGTAGTGATGGTGATAATAATAATAATAATAATAATAATAATAATATAATAATAGTGGTAGTAGTGATGGTGATAATAGTAGTAGTAATCTGTACTAGTTATTTTTTTATTTTTTTTTTATTTAAGTATATTCCTACAAACTATAGAATCATTTAAAATTTTAAGTACATTTTAGCAATTTGTCTTTTACGTAATATAAGTTAATTCGTCTTAGTTTAAATTTTATTTCAGTCAACTCTACAAAGGGTTAAATCTGTATGTTAATGAAAGTCAACCTGGAGTTTGTAAGTCAAAAGAATAGACAAAATATTAAGGTTTCTTTTTGAAATGAGATTTAACACGAAAAATACAACTCCTCCTCTTTTCTGTGTTTTCTGTATTCTATGACGTTTTGCAAGATTTAGTTTTTGTTTTTGTTTTCTCCCTTTTCTTTGCTATGATAATTAAGGCCTATAAATATCTTTTAGCTTAGTGATTTAAAGTCTCTCTTTGATTTAAATGCAACTGAGACTTGTTGCTAAGTCTTTTGAATGGATAAATTTATTTCCATTTTTTTCTCTTTCTTTTTAGCTAATTCAAATTAGCGGCTATTGAGTCTTCTGATGCAATTGCATTGCAAGTATTAAGAAATATATGTATACTAGCAGTACCTGTGGATATACCACAGTATGATAATCTAATTATTACAACGTTTGATATCTTTAGAGCTATTGTATATGGTTCAATATATAACACAAAAAGTATAATCTTGATTTAACTCATTTCTTTCCTTCTTTTCCTTATTGCCCTTATGGCAAGCCCTAATCCCTTTTTATCATATGGGTGCTAGAAGGCGGTGGCTGCGGGTCTGCATGTCCTGGGAATGACGTTAAACTCTATCTGATGGTGAGGTTCCAGTTCTGGAGGTTTGGGGAATGTGGAGCACCCCTTCATCACCATTGCTCCCAGGTCCATCTGACCCGGAGTGGTAGTACCTGTTAGGGTCCCATCTATGGGTTAAATAGAAAAACATGAGTTGATAAACAAAATTGTATTATCCATTAAGAATTGATTTATTTTAAAACTTTATCGGCATTAAATGACCCACTGAGGTTGATATGCCGTAAAACAAAAACACTAGGATAAAAACGAAACCCAGAAATCAGTTTCAACGTTGTTGATTCTCAGATGAGCTAGTATTGAACGCATCAAGTAACTAAAGGATTTGTTGAATATCAGATCACCGGAGAATTGATAATATGAAACTTTGAGATGTTATCCTTTTTTTCTTTTCCTTTTCTCTTTATTTTCTCTCTCTCTAATCCTATTTTACACTTGAAAAATATTGCAATGCTGCATTTTAATGTATCTAACACTGTCAATTTTTTGTTTTGTTTTTGAGATTGAAAATCCTGTTGGCATTTTATTTATATATATATATATATATATATATATATATAATATATATATATATATATATATATATATATAGTCCATTTACCACGACTCTAACCACTAGCCCAACACTTCGAGTTGAATTCCTAGACGAAGTTGTTGGCATTTCACATAGCACTAATACCCTTGGGAAAGGTATGAATCCATACATTCTCCTTCTAGCTAGGGGTTAAATAGTAGGGCAGACTGGTCCCTTCAGCCTTGGGTAGGTAACCAGTCTAGGAGAGGGATAACTCTGAATTCAAAATTCCTGAGGTCGGTCGTTGATTGGGTTTATGGCAACCCTTGATGCACCAATTCTTTCCTATCGACTGTGCCAAAAAGTGTGGATGGTCCAACATAAGCCTTCACCACTATAAACAAATCACTGTGTGGGTGTTCATTGTGTGTGTGTGAACCCTCATGGATCGAACTTCATTAGTTAGCAATGCATCTGCGAATATAGCTTGCTAACCATTATACCACAATGAGACACCTCATTAATCTTAAGTTATCTCTGAATTGTTTAAAGTTATTTATTTTTATTTTCTTAACATAAAAACACATGTTTCAACAAACTAAAGTTACACGTTCTCCTCTTGCTAGATGGTATCTAATTCCATTGCTTCCTTGTCGAGTGGTTCAGTCTACAAGTTCCTCATTTGGTTTGTTGTTGATCTTTTCTTCATCAAAGCATTTTTGGCATCGTGTTTCAGCGCTACTTGTGTTTTGAGCAAGCAGGTTCTTGTTTTCATCATGGCTCTTAAAAAAAACTAACAATGTCTCTGTATATACAGGGTGCAACAGAAACACTTCCTGTATTATAACGTTCATCGGGACTTGAATTGTGTAGAATGTCTGGATGACATACGAAACAATTCTTTTTTTTTTTTTTTCATAAGTCATTTTTTGTACGCAATCTCCACATTCTAAACCTTTACTGGTGTGGTGCAACTGACCATAGGCAAGTGGTAATTGTAGCTCCGTTTTGTTAATGTTATAACGTGTGTGCAAAGTTATACATACTTTGTATACAAATAACTCCGACGAAGGTTAATAGACAAACATTTAATAAACACAGCACATGGATAACAGTTGATACAACGTTCATAGTAAAGAGTACATATAAAAGGGGGTACACAAATCAAGATAAGACACATTCATGAATGATACAGATATACATATATGAGTACAGACATGAGACTAGGAATAGTCCATGCTGTGAGGACTTACAGTAATGTAAGGGGGCGGAGCCCCAACGACAGGGCTTAGATAGAATCTACCCCATGTGGCTCGTAGTTGCTGAAAACAGGAAAAGAGCGAAAGGCTTTGAACCCGGCGCTTAAATACAATGGTGCCCTAGCGGGCATCATCAAACTAAAAGGGGCAGACAACTCCACCAGGCGAACACAAACTAACGCTACAATGTCTTAACCCCTTTTGTCCCCCTCCTTCGGTTACGATAAATTGCCATCGTGGGTTGGATTGGTGCACATCGTACATTTATCATTGAAACTTTTTAATTTATTCTTTTTTTTAAAATTATTTTTTAAGGATTGGTGACTCTGTAATTGCTACACATTTTAAGTTAAGTTGGAAGGATGCTGTTTCGGATAGAATTTTCAACTGATAGCAGTAGCGATTTTCTATTCGGAACAGCATCATTCCGACGTAAAATGAAATGAGCATAAAAGGCTGCCTGTGTAGCAATTGCAGATTTACGATTCTCTTATGGGGGTAAAAAGCTTCATCATCATACGCACGGTCCACCTTTCCCAGTCTTTTTCCTAATTACTTATAGTATTCAAACAGATGCTGATAGGTATACGTCCTGCGTCACTGACGCATAAAAATCGTATCCATGCGTCGTAGTATTTTTTTGGGGGGAGGTCCCCCATTTCTAGCTAACTGTAAATGCATTTAAAGACTTTCTTGGAAACGAATTACACTGTATGAGACAGGGCTCGACATTAATGCCGTCCCGTTGTCGATAAGAATTACATCCGGGACGATCAATACGTCATCCGGGACAGTTTGCCGGGGACGGTAAAAGAATTTCCTAAAAGTTAGTACTATATTCCAATATTTATCTTGTTTCTGTAGAGATGGAAAAACAGAAATTGATCAAATATAGTCAAAAAGCTTATTAATTAAAAACAATGATATTTTTCATTCTATTTCTATTTTGTTGTGTTTTTCGGGATGGTCATGAAAAAAGTTAGCGTCGGGGCCTGGTATGGGGTACAAGGTAGGGGTTAGATGGCTTTAGTTATTCATAGATAAAAACTCTACAATTTAAGAAACTTTAGTTGGGCCCCATCAAATTTCCCGAGGACTCGTTCAAATCAAATCCGTGCGTCCCAGGACGCACTAAATTAAAAACTATCATCATTGTTCAATTATAATTTAATGCTAAAAGCGTTTTTAATCGGTAAAATCTTTACGAAGCTCTATGCACAAGAATTCAGAGCGATATTACAGAATTTTTCAAGTGTAAGATAGGATGATAAACTCACTACTATGAGTTTAACGTTACTGATCCTAATTTCAACACTAGTTTGCCTAAGAATCGACAACGTGAAACTCATATTTTTACCCAGTTCTTGTTATCCTATGATATAGTTATAAACCATCCTAAGGAGACTAACAAGACAAGCAAAAACGAACTCATAAGTGACTTTCTTCTGTGGAAACCAGCATATTAACACACCAGTGCGAGCCGTCCAGCAAAAACCTACATTGATCAACTCTGCGCGGACACTGGACGCTGCGCAGAGGACCTCTTAAATGATAGGAACAATTGCCGAAAGATTGTCATGGATATCCGTGCTACTAACGCTACATGTTATAGTTGAAATATTATGCCTATGATTTTTGTGTGTACGCATGTTTTTAAACTCCTGATGAAAATTCCTGTAATATCGTGGGAGGTTTTATATATGGGTACTATCAATTTATGCAATTCTGGTTTACTCCTCCTCCTTGAAGGAACATGATGAAATGCTTATACGGTCTGTTTGTTGCTTATAAGCAGATCTAGGGTTATAAAAATGGCGTTAAAATAACATTTAAATATTAGCTTTTATATATTCACAATTCCTATTTCAAGCCAATTCTAATGTGTTCAGCAACAATAAACGCCCACCAAGCTACACAAATAGATAATGTTATGATAATTTAACTAGTAAGACCTGTGGGCATACCACGGTATGATAACTATTATTACAACGTTTCTTATGTATACTTAACTATTGCAAAATAATTTAATATGTAAAAAGTATAATAATCTTAACTGTCGCACTTTTTTCTTTCTTTCCTTCCTTTTCATTTTTATTGTTAGATTGAAACGGATTAGCGTAATCGTTTCTGCGTACTCACCCTTCTATTTATATTTTCCCTATTCTTTCTCTTGTATTTCTTCTGTGTAGCATATCCTTTTTCTTCCCTCTATAATAAAAGCGGAATGGTCCATTATTTAGTTGAGGTGGCGACACTCATTAGAAATAATTCGGATAAGCAACACCAGATCATTAGGATTTACTTCTTTGCATTTCATCTTGTAGATTTGGACGGTCTCATTTTTAACCAGGGGATGTTGCAAGTGCAGTGGTTAGCAAGCTGGTCTGGCAGATCCATTACTACTAAATAGCGAGTTCAATCCTCGCTGGATGCTTCTTAATTGTGTTAATTGGGTTACATCTTAATTGTGATTAATATAGTTATTTTTTAAATGCTTACGGCATTGTCTCGGATTTGAACTCCGCTCGCTGTGCCCGTTCCCTACGACGATGTCCATATCACAAACTTTCTTATCAGCTATGGGGAAATAGTTGGGCATAATTGGTGTGGCAACCGGTCTAGGAGAAGGACAGTTCTAAATCCAAACCAGTTGGAATTCGTTCAAAATTTGACCTCGTGACAGTATGCATATCTTGATGATTTAGTTATATATTTGTGTGTGTGTGTGTGTGTAATTTTCATGCACACACATACAGTGAGTGTGTTAGTCTTTCTTGTCTGAAAATCCAATACTTATCACCTCTCCCCCGCCGCCGCCCCAAAAAAGTGGTTTTGACAAAAGATGGTCTGTTTTTTTTTCCAGCAATAGGTGAAGTTCATTGGTTGTTGTATAAATACTGATTGACCAGAAACAACTGATAAGAAAATGTACTTATCCACAAAAATTCAAGTTTAGATAACTTACAATGTTAGAAGTCTAACCTTTTAATTTGTATATGTCACTGTTAACTTTATGATACAGATTAAACATTATATATATATATATATATATATATATATATATATATATATATTTTTTTTTTTTTTTTTTTTTTTTTTTAGGATATATGCTTAATTGAAGTCATACCTAATTTTTGAAAATTAATTAGTTAATAATTAATGAATTTAGGCGGACATTTATGTTCAAATGTAAGGCTAAACAGATCGAGAAAATGTCAATCCCTGAATGTACATTTCGACCTGTTAGGTCTCATCAGCAAGGTTATAGACATGAGAGACTGCTACGTGTGTGACTCGAAACCTCGACTGACAGGCGGAGATTCTAACCATTACACCAGCTTGCCAATCCCAAATTCTTCGTCCGTTTTGAACTTATTTATAATCCACTTTTTATTGACGTACTTATATATATATATATATATATATATATATATATATATATATATATATATATATATACAAGGCATACATGGACATGCACTAGAAACGGCTACCCAGCATCGCCTGGGGGGGGGGGAATTGATTTGTTTACTTTTGATATTTACAAATGTTGTACATTTCTAAGTAGAAATGCAATGCTATTTCTATGTATATTTTAATTTTTTAAATATCTTCGAATATAAATCAATGTTCATGCTTTTTGCACAAAAAGCAAGTACCGGTGATATTTAGTGTGTATAGATAAAAATAATTACTTTGTCGTTAATTGTTTTATTTTCGTAATTTCCTACACACACAGTGAGACCACTTGGCGAACTTATTCCTTAGCCCTACCCCCTACCCCAAGATAAGAACTGTAATCAAAACCTTCCAGATTTCCCAGAAAAATTGTATATTGAGCTTCAGGAATTATCTGTTTACCATTTCCAATAAAGTCAGCGGTCTGATGATACTCATAGGTATACACTGAAACCTGTGGGTAGAAATATATCTATAACTGTAAAATGACCGATTTTTAAGCCTTTTCTTTACCAATAATAATACATATCGATTGCACATGGCCTAGTTATTTGTTTTGACTTCAAAATGCTGGATATCTCTCAGTGGTAAGCTTGTACCAAGTACTGAATGCTTCTGATAGTGATAATATAATCCTTGTACCAAACTTACATATATATATATATATATATATATATATATATAATATATATGTCATTCCCAAAAGCAAGTTTTTTTTTTTTTTTTTTTTTTTTTACAGATCATTAATAGTCAGTCAGGTTTTATCTCCCCCTTTAAAAAAAATAATCTTGGTAAATTTATCTAATCTAGACTGATGGGATTAATTTAAAAACAAAATCTGAATCAAGATAATTTTTAATCTTTTTTATTTCAATTAATCTATATAAATTAATAGACGTGATGTATTAATGTTTTTAACTTTTATAAAAATCTGAATATTGTATGAAAAACATATTTTAGTAAAATTAACCAAATAAGTTAAAAAAAATTTTTGAGCAAATTAATTGCTTAAAGCAAATAAAGATTTATAAAATATTTCTCCTAAAATTTAACTCATCAATTTCTATTTAGATTTCTCGGACTGGTGTCCTCATCTTTTTATTGTTATATATACATTTTGGCCTATGTATCCTCCGGGCTTCTTCAGGTGTATCTTGTCGAACTCGGGTACCTTCAAGGAACAGCGAATATTTCAGATATGTAATGTGTCGATTTTGTCATGAGTATGTTAATAAACGGGTTTATCAAATATATTCAAAAACAAAATTGTTTTAATCACCCGATTCAGTAACAACACTTTTTAACACATTGAGTTGATCATTATTTGTAAGACGGGTGTGACCCAAGGTCAATTTTATAAAGGGAGTTTAGGTTTTAATTCAGTTGTCCTAGACCGGTTGCGATACTAAGGTTACAGGACTAAACTTGCAATTCGGTCAGAAAATTAGGGTGTCCCAGAAAAAAAAAAACCAAATTATTTATTTTCCTATTAAACTAACCCTAACCCCCTAGTTAGAATTGTTTTATTACAAAATTTGTGGGTTCTGTTTTTTTGTGTCACCCTAATTTTCCGACCGATTTGCAAGTTTAACCGGTTACGGGGCCCAGTCGGTCCTTGATACCTTTCCCGCGCTTATTTTATACTGCCCGTCGCAGGGCTTCCGTTTGTGTATGGTTCTCTGCGTTAAAAATACTTTGATTCAGCCAAGTGAGAGGTCAGGAAAATAACTACTCTTGTGAATGGTATGAATCTGATACCCTCCTCAGCTATGGTTAAATAGTAGGGTAGACTGGGATTATTACATCCGCCTGTCTTTGAGAAGGGAAACTTTGAAATCAAACCAGCTATACAAAGCTAGAAATTGATCTTGTCGAATCCTACCTGTGTCGGTGAAGTTGGGTAAATACGTACATATAGTGGCATGTGAAGAGGTAATCTTTTCTCTTTTGTCTATAATGTCCGTAAAGTTCGTGTTCACTTTAAAAAATGTATAACTTTAAAGTGTACCTGGACTTTATGGACACCCTGTATTTTAAATACATTTTATTTTTGAAGGGTTAAAATTAGACGAGAGACCTCTCTCTCCCCCCCCCCCAATTAGGATTGAAAGATTAACTCCGATAAGCTAACATAAAATAATCACTCTTATAAGCTTCAAATTAGGAATAAAAGTAAAAAATAAATAAATACTTTAATTGCAAACCACTTTCTAAGTATTTATTATAAATCCCGTGAGAAAACTGAATTCCTTTTTTGTGCTAATCACAAATTGTATTTAAGTGTGTGTAGTAATTAAATCTTACTGTCTGTTTACAATTCAATTTTACTTTCATCGTCACGACAAACGGATTTGATTCTATTTAAAAGATTAAGAATTTTGGTGTTCTAATCATAATCTTATTTAGATAATAAAATGTCATATAAATTTAATGTTATTTACGTTTGAACTTCTAAACGCACAAAGGTTTTCAAATAGGTACTTATTTGTACAACTTGTTTGCTACAGGTAGGATGTGGCACAAGGTCGCAATTATGGGGCATTCAGCTAGAATATAACTCGCTATTCAATAGTAATTAGATATACAACACTAGCTTGCTAACTATTACAACACCGATGGGATGCTCACACGTGTTCGGGTATACAATAGGATAATGATAATAAAGACTCACGACTTTGAGTTTCACGTTGTCGATCATCGTCAACATAAAATTGGGTTTTTTTTTTTTTTTTTCTTCCCCTTCTACTCTCAGATTTTAAACTTGAAAATATTGTGATAGTTCTCTGCCGTTTTTGCATAGGGCATAAAAATATTTTCACTGATTAAAAACGCTTTTTAGCGTTAAATCGTAATTGTATTTTTTTCTTTTTCGCGGTTTTGAAGGCGTTTTTATCGACAAATAGCTTTTTTAGTGGTTTAAAGGCGTTAAAAGTAAGCCACCACCCAGTTTTTTTTTTTTGATTTTTTTTTAACGATTAAAAAACTCCTTCAAACTGAAAAAAAAAAAAAGAATAAAATAAAGAGGGCAAGTTAAAAAATATTCATATTTACTCGTCGAGAAAAGACGGGGGGGGGGTAAAAATATAGCATTTTTTTCGGGTGAAAACGCTTTCAATCGTAGCGCGGGGTTTTTCAGCAGGCAGCGCTTAGCTTTTTTTTTTTTTTTTTTTTTTTTTTAGGGCAGAAGGCCAGGACGCATTTATGCGATAATACCCATTTTTCTTAGTATTCCCAATAAGTTGTTTTTTTGCATCTTGATAACACACCTAAATGCCATGCCTATAAAATCAAAAAGGGGAATTTGTTAGAATCTTGGTACATTTTCCCCTTTGTATACCAAAGCAATAAAGGAGGATTTCTATTTGTTGTATTAGATTGGCTCACTTAAAGAAATTATTTTGAATATTTAAAAAAAAAATCAGTAAATATTTAAAAATGTTAAGATTAATGAATATGACCAGAAAATATTTCAAAAATAAGTAAAAAGAAAAAAATATTAGAATAAATATTTCATCATGTCGCGCGCGCAGCACGGATATCCATGACCATCTTTCGCCAACCTTCCCTATTACTCATGGCCCCTGGGAGGTTCTCTGTGCAACACACAATATGCTGTTAAAGTGAAAATATTTTATACCATATTCATAGCTAATATTGAACAATATTTCGATTTAAAAAAAATCATCTTCAGAGCTTGTTTTAAACTGGACTCATCGAGAGAGAAGCTGGAAAAATGTTTCTGCTCCCCTCTCGATGAGTCCGGAGTAAAAACAAGCTCTGAAGATGATTTTTATAAATCGAAATATTGTTCAAATTTAGCTATGAATATGATATAAAATATTTTAATTTTAACAGCATTGTGTGTTTTCATATCCCTTTTATCTATACTTATATCACTATATGTATATAATGTTAAATTATTAAAACCGATTGTTTAATGAAGATATCTTCAAAATAAGATCTATAACTGCCAATATTTTATAGATTAGAGCTTCGTTACTACTGACAATATATTAATCATGAATTCCTATATAAAACATTTTCTTACTGTTTAGTAAATATTGGTGTTATTTATTTTTCTTAAGCCAATTCATTAAAATAGGTTAATTATTCGATATTTTTATTTTTTGCTACTTACCATCTGTTATTACAAGTCTGTTACATTTACATGTAAATAAATAAATGAAATGTAACTATTCTAGCACACCACGACCCACTATTATATAATAACTAGAAACAGCTACCTGGGAAGTGGGGAGCTAATGGTATGGTTCTCCACCGCAAGCGCAAATACCGTATTTGAGGGCATATAAGACGCACCCCAATTTCAGCAGGGCAGATTTAGGGAAAAAAGGTTTTAGTGTATTTAAACATATATTGTTGAAGACAGTCTAGCTGTGCATAACACAAGCAGAAACATAACTGTATGAAAGCAATTTGGCAGTACAGGCAAGCAATAAGTATACACAAGACATCTCAATAGCAGGCCTCAAACTTCACCTACGATGTATAAGACTCAGTGCAATCTTTTTGAGCCAACATTTTTTTGGGAAAAGGCGCGTCCTATAGGCCGTCAAATACGGTAACCATTTCCCTCGTCTAGTGCTAGCGAAAAGAGGATAGACCCCACCCCTCTCTCTCACTCTCGTTGATTCCGATAATAGTTGACTATTTTTTACTTT
This sequence comes from Doryteuthis pealeii, assembly GCA_023376005.1. Classification (NCBI taxonomy): domain Eukaryota; kingdom Metazoa; phylum Mollusca; class Cephalopoda; order Myopsida; family Loliginidae; genus Doryteuthis; species Doryteuthis pealeii. The sequence continues at coordinate 38,164,638 of CM042182.1, read as the reverse complement.
CTTTTAAATCTCATTTTCCAACTTTTTTTATTTATTTATTTACTAGAGCGGATGATTGGTTAACTTTTGCAGACATTTATCTGTAAGTATAAAAATTCCAAATTGTTTTGACCTGGTGTCATTGTACCTGTTAGGGTCACATCTATAGGTTAAATTGAATATAGTTAATATATCTAAATGATATCGACAAATGCTGTCCCGTGTCTCTGACGCAGAAAAATCTGAAAGGACGCAGACAAATTGTATCCATACGTCCCAGTGTTTTTTGTTTTGTTTTTTTTTTCTTCCCCACTATTTCCAATTTACTGTAAATACATTTCAATATTTTTTTGGAAATGAATTACACGGTATGGGGGTTAAACGGCTTTAGTTGTTCATAGATAAACTCTACAATTTATTAAGAAAATTTAGTTGGGCTCCGTCAAATTTCCCGGGGACTCCTTCAAATCAAAATTGTGCGCCCCAAGACGCACTAAATTAAAATGCTATTAGAATCACTGTGTAGTATATCAGGTTTTTTGGGGGAAAGTCCAATTTATTATTGCAGTACTTATTTCCTTGTGTATCTGATTTTAACTTTAATGACTTACTGGTGCCAAATTAGCCTCTAGTAATATTTATGATAAAACGTTTGAAAATATTGGCCTAGACTTGGCCATGAATATCTATTAAACTAGTTTTGTCCAAAGTAGGCTTAACATAATAGGCTTATGTCTTATATAGATTAAACCACACAAAATGTTTCTAAATACAGATACATGGTTTAAAAATAGTGGCAAAAGACAACAGTGTTTATTACTTTGAAGTTGTTGTTGTATATATATATATATATATATATATATATATATATATATATATATATATATAATGAGAGAGACTTCGCCTGTCAGCTTGACAGTCGAGGTTTCGAGACAGACACGGAGCAGTCTCCCATGTCTATAACCTTGCCGATGAGACCTAATAGGTCGAAATGTCCATTCAGGGGTTGACATTTTCTCGATTTTTTTAGCCTTACATTTGAACACATATGCCCGCCTAAATTCATTAATTATTAACTAATCAATTTTCAAAATTAGGTATGACTTCAATTAAGTACATATCCTCCAAAAATTGTCGGCTTAAAGCCATATAAAAATAAACACATTTGTTTGTTTACTTAACCTCATACATATATATATATATATATATATATCATCCACAGACATGTGTTTCGACGTCTCATCAGTGCGGAGCGAAACCCGACAATTTTCATCAGCCAAGCTCCTTACCCTCACGGCTGTCAGTCAGTGACAAGCAATTAATTGATAAATACTTACTGGATGTATGTTTTTACAATCACCTGAGACCTCAAGTCTGTAAACAGGTGAGTAAATGCCTTACGCTAAACGGTGAGAATTCAACTAATGTCTCCCCTCCAGTGTTCTACCAGGGAAATTGGGAGGATATATATCAGTCATCCAGACACGTGTTTCAACGTTTAAATCAAAAAAAGCATGCATATATATATATATATATATATATATATATATATATATATATATATATATATATATAACTTTTTGATTTACCGCGTCCTGGGACGCACGTGTTTGCTTTTGAGTTCCCGGGAAAATTTATGGGTCCCAACTAAAGCCGTTTAACTCCTACCTTATAACATATCCTGTATAATACGTTTCTAAGAAACTATTGAAATGTACTTAGTTAGTTTGAAATGGTGAGGGAAGAAACAAGAAAAACACTGGGATGCATGGATACGATTTTACTGCGTCCTTTTAGATTTTTGTGCATCAGAGACGCAGGACGCGTACCTATCAGCATCTCTGTCGGGTGGATGGGACCTTCCCCCCTCTCTTTCCTCAATATATCCTAAATAAGTGTTGTCGTAAATTTAACTATGTACTGATTATAACGCTATAATTAACTCTGTATACTCGTGTATAGGTCAAATTATAAAGACCTAGTTTTAGGTTTAAAAACAAACATTAGTGTCAGTATATATTAGTCATAGATAAGGTTGACATACAAACATAATAGGAAGTGCTAGTGTGATGTTTGCTTTAAAAAAAAACATTGATTTCATTATCATAAATCAAGGGTCGACCTATACACGAGATCATATCTTATATATAAGACGAAGCTGTTAGCATTTCACATAGTACTAATACTCTTGGGAAAGGTATGAATCCAAATATTCTCCCTCCAGCTATGGGTGAATAATAGGGCAGACAGGCTCTTTAACCTTGATGTCTAGAAGGAAAACTGAATTCAAGCCTGTTAAGCTCTGCTTAAGAAATTGACCTCGTGTCAGATCCTGCTCGTGCGGAAGGGTTGGTAAATATCTACCTATACATAAGTATGGTATACTGTGCATTCGGGGGCGTAGATTTTTTACCATTGTCTACCGGACAGGTGTTAGTTGAATATGAAATTAAGTCCAATATATATATTAAATGAATTAACGTATTAAGTTATTTTCCATAGTTGCAAGTATTAATCCCAGTTCAGAAATTTAAAATATATACATTGAATTTAATTTCATATCACACTAACGTCTGTCCGGTAGAAGGGTAAAAATTTACGCCCTTGAATTCAGTTTACCCATTAGTACATACAATACTTTACTCTGTAAGAAATGAAAGTGATATAATTATTTTGTAATCGTGTTTTTTTTCTACGGGGTTGGTGATTGTATCACTATTTTGTTAAATTGGGTTTTAGATCTCGTTACTAAACATCGATTTAATATCGTAAATAAAATATGGATTTCCATTGTTTGTTTAAAAGATATTGATCTACAGAATATTACAATAGAAAAAAAATTCTGGTTAATGTTAAATCGTTTTTTATATTAAATGTCGGTGTCATATTTTTAACTTTACTCCTAAAGCCAATAACAAAACATATTGTAATCAAGTCGACTCTGAGCAAAAAAAAAAAAAAAAAAAAAAAAAAAAAAAATCTGGGTCTAATCCGGACCCGCAATCCTAAAATTTTAGATTTCCAACTAAAATTATTTTACGAGATTTGTATTTTATTTTATTTGTGAATCTTTATACGCAAACAATTTTTATAACTTCTTACACTTTTCGTTAAATGATAAGAATTATTATTATTATTATTTATCATAATTATTATTATTATTATATTAAAAATATATATTATATAATATTATTATTATAATTTATCATTATTATGTTATAAGATAACATATTGGAATCAAGTCGACTCTGAGCAAAAAAGAAAAAAAGGCAATCTGGGTCTAATCCGGACCCGCAATCCTAAAATTTTAGATTTCCAACTAAAATTATTTTACGAGACTTTTATTTTATTTTATTTATTTTATTTTTTTTGTGAATCTTTATACGCAAACAATTTTTATAACTTGGGAATAAACGACATTTAATTGCGAAATCCGGCAAAATTCACTGGTGAAATAAAAATGGTTCGTACGGAAAGTAATAACTTTTACATACATGAAATTGCCTTTAAATTATGAAGACTCTAAATGGAATTACATATTATTCAAATAAAATCTAATATCTACTAGTTAGCTTAATTGCCACCCAATAGGGCGGCATTTAAGCCTGTGTGTGTAATATATATATATATATATATATATATATATATATATATATATATATATATACACACACACACACACGTTTGTGTTGTAAGTAAGTGATGAGAAAATATTCTTATAACTTCTGAGTTGCTGTGTGGGCGTGTAAGTAAGGGGATGTTAGGAAGAAAGACATCTGCGTATGTTTGTATTTTATTTATTATATTTTACTTAAAACACAAACGTATAAATATAAACATACGCAGATGTCTTTCTTCCTAACACCCACTTACTTACATGCGCGCGCGCGCACACACACACACACACACACACACACATATATATATATATATATATATATATATACACACACACACACACACACACACACACATATATATATATATATATATATATATATATATATATATATATATATATATGTGTCTGTATCTAACTATACTAAAGTAGTTCCAAAAATATGTTAATATATGCAGTTACTTTGTATTTATTTGGTTTTTTTTTCCCTCATATTTTTTAAACTATTTTTATTTTTTGAAGCTAAGTAAGGTTTATTCAATTATACTAACCGGTCATATTGGAGATTTTTACAATAGTAAGTCAATAGTATTAACTTTTTAAATACTAATTAGTATAAAGAGTGTTGAACTAATGTGGGAGCTTTAAAATCGGCTTACCGGTTTTCTTTGTTAACTAGAAATGAACAATAAAATTAGGGAATAGTTGATTTATTTTGTAAGTATAATTATCTATTTAAATTTTTTTTTTATATTTTAGGAACTTTAGACCACACAAAAAAAAAAAAACTTTAAAATTATTAATTTACTAATCTTTGCTTAGATGTGGCACACAGGCCTTAGGTTACTTACAGCAACTCTGTTTATTAAATGGTCACCCATCTAAGTGTTGAACAGGTTCATCGCTGCTTAACTATGAGTAATTGTTTCCTGTCCACTTTGGCCTTTAGGTTTGACGGTCGGTCGGAGAGATCCCCTCCGATCCATCGGCTGGTTAAATTAAGCCCTAGCACCTATGATTGTCCCAACCTTACGGTAAATCCCGACCCTTTTTATCATATGTGCTAGAAGGCGTGGCTGAGGTCTTTGTGTCACGAGTTTGAAGTTCCAAATTTGGAGCTCAGGGAAATGTGGAGTACCCTTTCATCACCATTGCCCCCAAGTCCACTCCGACCCGGAGTGGTAGTATCTGTTAGTTAACCCATCTATGGCTTAACTAGAAAAAAATGTTTAAAATTACTTTGAAGAAAAAATTGGGTACCCCTGAAGAATAAATCAAAGAAAATGTCTTCTGCATAAAATAACCCAACAAGGGCTGACATGCCGTAAAATCCAAGCAACCCACCTTAGTTATAAATGTGTACATAAATAATCCACCTGCTAACAAATTTGAGGCTTCACATTCCTTTTGGCTTTGACACTGGCCTATGTCGTGCTAGGTCAAATCTGGAGTAGAGGGAAATCTTTTCATGTTTCAAGGCCACATTGAAATATTTATGGCCTACCAATAAAACTGCTACTCGAATTCTTAGTACTAGCAAAATTGATAAAAAAAACACCCTCTGGGCGACGTAAAATAAATATTGCCTGAGGGGATGGGAGTTGAAAATTTAATATCAGAGTTTGTATCATAAGTAAAATCATCAAATTTATTAAAGGAGTAAAAAAAAAAATGAAATGGAAACTTAGTTCTGATGACTTTAAATATATATCAAAATAAAACAAACTATATATAGATAGATAATACCAGGTATGTATTTATTAAAACTTGTTTAAAAAAACAATGAGGACTGTCTAACATTGCATGCTCAAATTTTGAATGTATTTATTCTATGTTATGACGATATTAGGTAGTGTGACGTAAGCAGTGATGTAGTTTTTGTTACAGACAAAAACCGGAAGCGAATCTCCATTATTAATAGAAGAGATGTTCACAAAAATATTTTACATTTAATTAATAACTGGGTTCAAATTAATGAGGAACTTGAAGATTGCTCTCGCTCTCAGAAGATATTGGGCTATCAGATGCTGAAACGTGGGTAGACAATTTTCATTGTTTTGGCTTGCTCAAGAGAAGCTGCACATGATGGTTAAGGAGGCCGGGGGTTGTTCACCTCTTGGACCAGATCACTATTTGAACCCTGGTTTACAATCTAAAACATTTAGTGACGTCCCGTCGTTGTGTGGTGGTTAGCAAGCTAGTCTCGCAGATCCGTTACTGAAAAGTTCGAAATGTGTGTTTGTCTGTAATCGAAACTATATCACTAGTCATGTCAATTCCCTTAGTTATTTACATCATAATAACTGCTGTATATCAATACTGTTGGCTTTATCTACATACCAATAACCTGCATTTGTATTTATATATACAACAAAATAGCGGTTTACAGTGAGAACGGGAAGGCTAATTTGCATATTGATATTTAAAAAATTGATTTTAATAAATATGTAGTTGATATTATTAATTTTTGTTTTCTTTTAATGTCTCTAAACAAATATTTCGGATAAATCTTAAAAGAAAATCCTTCAACAAGAAGAAATAACAGTAATTTTATTCTTTACTTCCTATTTTAACTAAATAGTTATGAAAATTTAGCAATGAAAGACGGGAGTGATGGAAGATTCAGTTTTAGTTTTTTTTTTCTCGGTTATACACCCCTGTTTCAAATCTTTTTATCTGCATTCTTATTTAGTTTCATTAGCCTTTCTAATTTAATATACTATTTTATTACATTAAAACTTAAATACTTGCACCCGGGGAGGGGGTGCATATATTTGCTAGTTATAAGAATTATATATTACTACATGGGGGAGCGTGCATAAGGATTTTCGAAGTGATTAAGTGGGGTATAGCAGAAAAGGTTGGGAACTCCTGTGCCAGAAGTAAATTTCTACAATTTACGAAAAGTATTTAAGATGTATAAGTATTGTCTACTGTAAATGTGCCCGGCTATATTGTTGTGCATGTCCTTGGTATGGCGTTAAAATCTTTCAGATGGAGTTGCCGTTGATCACCATTACTCCCAGGTCCACTCTGACCCGGAGTGGTAGTATCTGTTAGGGTCCCATCTATAGGTTAAATAGAACAAAATGAGTTTTAAAAATGTTTAAAATACTGAATACCCAACAAGAATGAATCAAACAAAACGTCTTTGGCATAAAATAACCCAACAATGGTTGAAATGCCGTAAAATCCAACCAATCAATTAAGAACTCGTAATGTGTACACTGTTATGATCTTTTCTATGGGTTAAATGAAAAAAAAGAAACGAATTTAAAAAGTCTGTTAAAAATGTTCAATTCCCATCAAGAATTAATATAAAACAAAATGTCTTCGGCATAAAATAACCCAACAATGGTTGACATGCTGTAAAATCCAACCAATCCACCCACATGATTGTGCTGTTATATTTTAGCTAGAAGAACGGGTGATCAACACATGCTCATGTCACGAAACAAAATGTTAATATAAAAATAAAAATAAAATAAAAAAATAAAATAAAAATATTCATGTCAATGTCCTGTTCATCTAAATAACCTATTAAAGATAAACTAAGTATGCTCGCCTGATAGGAGTGTTTAATTCTTCTTTGAAGATTTTTAAGTTGGCGGAGGGAGTGGTCTACCGTCGTTATCAGCCGGACAGCGAGGGAGTCTATCCCAATTTTGCTAGCGCTTTTTTTTCCCCACGGTAATTTTTCACCTTTTTAATTGTCAAAATTCCCAGCATAAAATTGTGCGTGCGCATTATCTGAAATGAACTTAATTGTTATTAAGAACACATTTTATGATATTTTTGTGTTAAAGCATGCACTTGTATTGTTTTCGAAAAAGTTTCTAAGATTTGTTTATTTCGCACGGAGATTTTCAAAATAGCTACCGGCTTGGTTCAAAGTGAAAGTCAAGGGATGTTACTCTAATTGCCTTATTTTCTAGGAATTTTGACAACTAAAAGTGAAAATTACCTTTTTTTTTTCTTTTTTTTTTTTTTTTTCCTTCTTCTGAAGTGGATTGCCTCATCTACCGCCAGCTCTCCGCTTTACCACTGTATAGTGAAGCTCCCAGATGCTTCACTATACAGATACGATTACCCAAGCTGTGCTACTCATGTGCTGAGTTGGCAAGGAGCGGGCGGTATCAAATCCCAAACCTTGCAATTTCTAGGCAGATTCACTACAGTCAGTTAAACCGGCCCAATGAAAATAACATCAGATAACCCAATCTGTGTTACTTGTACGCAGTTGGCGGGTGCAGGTATCGAACTCGGAACCTTGCGATTCCCAGGCGTGTGCTCTACTGACTAAGCTAGACCGTCCCATATAAGGTTTTGATATTAGATATCAATGCCTTTATCGCCGATTTGATATTAGTTGCAATCTTTTTATACTTTTCATTTTTTAACATCTATTTTACATACATAGATTTAAGACGTAGATAAGTGTAGTGATAAATATTGTACTTTAAGACTGAGGAGTGACGGATTGAATAAATCCGATAAAATCTTGTTGAGAATAGAGGAAAAAAGTGGATAAAACAACACAGCAACTAAATTCAATTGAT
>CM042182.1:38096481-38151481 GCA_023376005.1 Doryteuthis pealeii | reverse complement strand
GAACAAAACTCAGACAAAAATGTGTAGTATATTTCAGCTTCTTCTGCTTTGATGTCAATCCTCCAGCGAAATATTCTACACATTTTTGTCCGGGTTTTCTTTCATTCCTTATTTTACCTATTCTGTGGATTAATTCCAACCCCCCTTTTTATATATATATATATATATATATATATATATATATATATATATATATATTATATCATTTAGATGCACATTTTCTGTAACCTTGGATTTGTCAGCACCTGCACTCCTCGGTATAGGATATAGGGGAACACTCATTACTATAACTCCCCACCCCCGATACTAACATAAACACAGACCAAATCTGATCCAAAATGTTGTATATGCCACATAGTGGTGTTCATTATGTCAGGGTCAAACCTCAATGTCTGAGGTGCAGCACAAGGGAGGGAATCATGGGAGGCTGGGTGATTTTTGTCACCCACCCTCCTCGGCCCAGCAAACATCTCTGTATTAAACCATGACCTTCTGTCATAGAGGTAAGGGGTTATAAAAATACAAGCCACAGCGAACTTTAAACTTTAATAGCAAAGTGTGTCAAGGTCTTTTACATGTTAATATAGTCTTTTAGACTATTCAAAAAAAATGTATGTGCAGTAGCCAGTCAAAACTTTGTAATATGACATCTAGAGAGTCTTAACCCTCTCTGTACAGCCACATGTCTCCTGTTACACAAATCATCTAAGACACTACATGTTGGAAAAGCAAGAACGAACTCATAAGTGACATTCTCATGTGGACACATCACCGTAGGCCGACTAGCAAAAACATACAGCTCTGTGTGGATTCTGGATGCCGTGTGGAAGACCTGTCAGTGGCGATGCTAGTGTGGCTTGATATGTCATCTATCACTTTCTCCCAACATGGTTAGCAAGCTAGTTTCGTAAATCCATTACTGAATAGCAAGTTCAATTTTCGCTGGATGCCCCATATTTAAGACCTTGTCCCCTTATCTGTGGTGAACGGGTTGGGTAAATGGGATGCTGATAGCTTTTTGATTTAGTGCGTTGGGATGCACATATTTGCTTTGAATGAGTCCCCAGGAAACTTGATGGTCCCAATTAAAGTTTCTAAATAAATTGAAGGGTTTTTATTTATGATCTGGGGGGAAACAACTAAAGCCGTCTAACTCCTACCTTGTAAACTATCCTGTGTAATTCGTTTCTAAGAAAATGTTGAAATGTATTTACAGTTAACTTGAAATGGTGAGGGAAGAAAAAAGAAAAACACAGGGTCTCATGGATATGATTTTACTGTGTCCTTTTAGATTTTTGTGCGCCAGGGACGCATCCTGGCTATAACATTCTTATCCCCACCTTTCCAACAGGGAATTTTTTTTTTTTTAAATGTTACTGGAACTTCATGCTCTCTATTTGACTCTGTTTAAAAAAAAAACTTTTTTTTTTTTTTGTATATTTTATAAATTTATCAAAATCTAATCTGTGAGGAGTGGGTTATATATAATGTCAAGTACATATATTAGGATTTATCCAAACAAATATCTTTGACATGTTCAAAACACAGTCACTATAAGAACAAACAATATTTTTAGGAGGCGCTAGTGGTGTAATGATTACAGTAGTCGGAAATGGATTGCAGCGAAACTTATTCAAAGCCTGAACGAAGATGTTAGCATAACGCTAATACCCATGGGAAAGGTATGCACACAGCTATTGATAACCTAGCTATGGGTGAGATAGTAGGGCATAATGGGCTTTTAAACATTAGTAGGGCAACCAATCTAGAAGGAAAACTCTGAATCTCTGCCCGCCCTGTCGGTGGGGCGTTAGAATGCACCTCTGCAGAGGGGTAAGACTCCCGCCACCTGTTGACCTATAGATAGATGGATAGATTTCATAAACTGAAGTATACTTGAAAAATCTTTTTCAGTCGTGCATCTTGGTAGTGGTTGGTAAAATAAGTGTCCTTCGTGTGTTGTAATGGTTAGCAAGTTGGATTAACAAACCATTGTTAGTGAGTTTGATTCTCACTGGGTGCCCCATATTTGCAGCTTTATGCACAACTAAGCTTAGTAAATAACTGTTCGAATTACCAGTGAGCCACCCATTGGTTCGTGCTATAATCATCAGTGATAGGATGCCCCAAAATCTCATAGGGATTTTTAAAGAAAGAGACTAAAAGTTTGAATATTTTTGATAGATTTATTCTTGTACTTAAAATATGAAGTAAACGTTTTTGATAACTGAAGTAAATTTATTTCCATTGTATAATTTTTTTTTTCTTCCCATGTTACAAAAACAAATTAACCACAAAAATGGTGAAGTTTCAATTCTGTAGCTCTGGGGAATATGGAGTACAACTTCCTCGCCATTATTCCAAGGTCCACTCTGATCTGGGGTGGTAGTACCTGTTAGGGCTCTATCTATGGGTTAAATAAAAGAAAAAAAAATGAGTGTAAAAAATAGTTTAAAAATTGAGTACTCCAGAATAATAAATTAAACAAAAATGTCTTCGGCATAAAATAACCCAACAAGCGTTGACATGCTGTAAAATCCAACCAATCAACAAAAATGCAGGTTTTTACATTTTTGAATACTTAAGTGACTTGTAGGGCACCCTGTATTATGCTGCAATTTGCTTTATTTTCAAAGTTCAAACATTTTATTGCTCTATCAAAGATCTCGTTACAACGTACTATACTTTCTGTATAAGTATAAACACAAAGATATGGTCAATATTGTTTTATTGCTCTATCAAAAATCTTGCTACAACATACTAGATCTTCAGTGTTACCATAACAAACACAATACAACAGCATTAAGTTCATTCTGTATTGTACTCCATTCTTGAAGTCAGTTAGTCTGTCTACTATTGATTTTAACAACAGCAACTGGCCAAGCACAACTGAACCAGTGTCAAGACAACTGGTACTTATGGGAATTCAGAATAGTCCATTCATGCATTTGGGTGATTCCATTCCTTGAGTCCTGATTGGCTGCTTGGTTTCTATGATGTTCTGAGGCTTCATAAATAACCTACCATTTTGCAGTAGTCTTAGCAGCAAACCAGGTTCGTATTAAGTTACGATTGCTTGCTGCCTTGTCTTACCAATTCGACGGTAATTGGAACTAGTATGATTATTCTACAGTAATCATGTGTCAAACATTGTAAGTATTTTGGGTAGCAGGCATAGGGTAATGGTTAACAAGCACATCTCAATTAGACAATTTGATAATCGTGATCATCACTGGACATTCCTGTACATAATTAGATTAATAAAAAATAAAAACTCGGCAACTTTTGTGGCACCCTGTATTTAGAAAAAAACGTGAAAAATTATAATTACCATTTCATTCAATATTTCTGTGTTTATCAAGAATTTGTATTATTAAAAATCCATTCAGTATGAATGCAGAACCCCCCCCCCCCCAGGCCATAATTACTTTATTACATGAAGAGGAGTGGGAGTTGGGTGTCAAAAATAGGAGTCTGAGTCGAAGATTTTGTTTTATGGCTCCATAGATCTGGTTTTATTTTCTGTTAGAGCGATACTTGAAATGTTCTAAGAAAATTTCTCTCTGGTGTTATTTTTGCTATGGTTAAGCGCGCGCACACACACACACATAAAAGGCAGTTGTGTGTGTGTGTCCATAGGAAATTACGAAAATAAAACAATTAACGACAATGTATATATATATATATATATTCACTATCACTAGAGCTTTTTGTGAAAAAATGACGATTTTTTTTAAATATTTGGGAAGATCTTTAAAAACCTAGTATTTGAATAGTAAGAACAGGAAAAGTCATTTGTTGCGTTTGTGATTAAGACATGAAAGGAGGATAGACTCCCTCGCTGTTTGGTTGATACCGACATTAGACCACCCCGACGACTTTACTAACTTAGACCTCATCTCTTATTATAATGGAGATTGTGGGTTTGTATGTCTGTAACCGAAACTATATTACTATACAAGCCACAATTCCCTTTGTTATTTACATCACATTCTCTCTGAATTTTTTTTTTTATTTAAATCTCAATTATTAATAAAATTGTTTTACATCATTAAGACTGTTGACCATATCTACATACAAATAACATGCAATTGTATTTATGTATACAACAAAATAGCAGTTTACAGTGTGAATGGGAAGGCTAATTTGCATATTGATCTTAAAAATTTGATTTTAATAAATATATGCTTAGTATTATTGATTTTTAATTGTTTGGTTTTATCTTAATGAATAAGATCAAAAATCTCTGGGATAAATCTTAAAAGAAATCCATTAACAAGAAGAAATAACTGTAACATTATCCTTTTCTTCCTATTTTAACTAAATAGTTAAATTAGGAAAATTTACCAATGAAAGACGGGAGTAATGGAAAATGATGGAAGAGTTAGTTTCAGAGTTATTCTATTTTTCGATTATACCCCCTCTGTCCAAATCTTTTTATCTGCATTCTTATTCTGTTTAATTAGCCTTTCTAATTTAACATATTTTACTATATCAAAATTTAGATGCTTGCACCCGGAGGGTGCATATATTTGCTAGTGTTACATAATGGAATTTCTAATTACTCTATAGGGTGATCAAATTGCATGAGTGACAAACTCATAAAGTCACATTGTATTATGTAAGGCCGATGTAAATGTACTGCTTAATGGTATTACTATTGAAATGCCTTGTAAATTATTTACAACGTGGAGGTTTGTAGAGGATTGAACTAAAGACTATAAAAACAAATATTTCCCAGGCAGAAAACTGATGTAGTCCAATCTTAAAGTACAGAAGGGGAGGTGGGGAACAAAATTCAATTTAAAAGTCTGTGGAAAGTCCCGTGGTGTAGTGGTTAAAATGTTGGACTGCAGCATCGCAGTAAGCGAGTTCAAATTCCACTTCCGCTATTACGTTCACTTTCGGAGTAATAACTTTCGGGAAAGGTATGCCCCTCATTACCCCTAGCTATAGATTAAATAGTACCACTACCAGATAGGCTGGTCATGTCAAGCCCTAGCACCTATATGATTGTCCCAACCCTATTGCCCTTATGGCAAGCCCCAACCCTTTTTATCATATGGGTACTAGAAGGCGGTGGCTGAGGGTCTTCATGTCCTGAGAATGACGTTAAATTCTTTCTGGTGGTGAGGTTCCAGTTTTGGATGTTTGGGGAATGTGGTCACCCCTTTATCACCATTGCTCACTGGTCCACTCTGACCCGGCGTGTTAGGGTCCCATTTATAGGTTAAATAGAAAAATGTGTTAATAAAAAAAATTGATTATCCATTAAGAATGAATTTATTTCAAAACTTTGTTGGCATTAAATGACCCACTGACGTTGATATGCCGTAAACCAAACCAAACTCACTACCAGAGATGCTGATAGGTACACATTTTGCGTCTCTGATACCTAAAAAAATAGAATGACGTAGTAAAATCATATCCATTATTGCTGAACGTTTGACTCTCTCTAGTAATTACAATACATTTACCAAGGAAGATTTCAAATGTTATTTGTTCTCTTGAAACTTCAGGGGAGAGTTCTTGCATTTGCTTTGTACTGTTCCATAATAATTATTACATTTGCATATCATTCATATACCGTAACTAGAAGCGGCTACTTGGCGTCACCTGGGTAGAGTTTTTCTTATAATTAGTCTCGCAGATCCATTATTACTGAATCGTGAGTTGGATGCCTCATAAAAAATACCTTATGTTAATCTGGTCTGGTGGTAGTGTTTTGAATTTTTTCTTTTAACTTATATATATATAATGAGACCTTTTCGTGAATTGTTTTATTTTTGTAGTTTCCTCCAGACGTACATACAGACACCCAACTGCCCCTTATATATGTATAGATATAGATTACCGTATAACAGGTACCCTATCTATTATACATGAAAGACCTTTTGGAAATTATAAGCAGCTAAATTTAAAGTAAATAGAACATTTGTTAAGCTTTTTATGCGGTTTGTATCGACTAAGAACAAGAATTTATATACTTTATATTTTTTGTTTTGAGAAACAAAAATTTACACAGCATTTGAAACAACCAAGAACATATTCCCACGAAAATATAACTTTCGGCAAAAATAAGTTCACAAAAGACGAAACGAATTCTAGACAAACCCACATTCCAGCGGCTATTTGTAGTGGTATAAAACAGAAGTGTTTGTTACATGATAGTTAGCTTGGACCGGGGATAACCAAACTTTTTTCACGGTGGGTCCGGATAATTAAAAACATAACGAATGCGAGCCACATTATTATTATCATTATTATTATAACAAGTGAAAATTCGGGATCGCTTAAGTAACAAGTGAAATGCCCATACGCACGAAATTTTGTAACCTACCTACAATAGTCAAGTCCGAAGATTTAGTAAGCTTAACTCTTAACATCCTGTTGAGAATTTTCCAAGTCCAGAGCCCTGTTCCTGTAAGGATTTATAAAAAAAATGGCTAAAAATTGCCCTTTCATTTAAAGTTACCAGTTATTTTCCTTATATCAAAGACTTCTAAATATTTAATATTACGTTTAAACAAAGGCTATCATTTGGGCAGATTATGAAAACTAATGTGACTTCTGGCCGTGTGGCAGTATAGGACATTAAGAGTTTTAACATATTTGAATTTAAATGTATCAGAATGTCTTTTACGTTTTAACAAATTCAAGTACCGTCGACGGGGCTGATAAAATGCCTTCGCGAGCCGGATCCGGCCCGCGGGTCATAGTTTGGTGACCCCTGCCTTGGACTATAGAATTATGTGTTACTAATATGGCAACGCACATGGCCGGAAAAGTTCATATTTAATTCTTTTGTATAATACGCACCCTTAACTTTTAGTCTGGAAAAATAGTGCGTTTTATACACAAACAAGTACGGTACTAGATGACTGTGTCCCATAGTCTCATCTAGTACCGTAATTGTTTGTGTAGAAAAGCAAAGCATTCTTTAAAAAAAAAAATGATGAATCAATTCCTGGAGACGTTATAACGTTTCGGTTTTTGCAACCTTCATCGAGACTTTAGAGAAAAATGTATAATCTTATTTAAAGGATTTGTAATTGAATTTTTATTTTTAAAATTTTCTAATGGTTGGAAAGAAGTTAAAACATTTTGAGATAAGTTTAAAATTTTGTTTTGATATGCGTGGCTTAAAGTGCTGGTACGCAAGTCCTCTACTTCCGGTACGTGGCGAGTTTCCTGTTTCAGATTATCGGAATATATAACGTGATGTAGGCAAGAAGAAAAAAATGGAAACGAATCCGACATGTTGAAAAATGAGTAAGAGTGAAAAATATTAAGGATGATTAATTGATATTTGATAAATGTTCCGACACTAAGTGTTTCGATTAATGGATCCATAGTATTAAATATTTATTACCCTGAAGAAGATTGGAGAAACATACTAAATACATATTTATTTCAAATGTTTTACTACTGTGGATCCATCAATCGAAACACTAAGTGTCGGAACCTTTTTATTATATAAATAAATCAACCTCGTTTTCTTGTCTTTTTTTTCTCTCTCTCATTTTTCAACATAACCTAATGTAAAATGGAAATGTATATAATCTTTCTGTATTGTTTAATGATAGTGGGACCTGTGGATATATCACGGTATGATAATTTATTACGTTTGATATGTTAAGAGCTATTGCAAAATAGTTCAATATGTAAAAAATATATTCTACATCTTTTATGTTCGATTAAAACAGATTAGCGTTAGCGCTTCCGCGTGATCACCCCTTTCTATTTCCCTACTCTCTTTATTATATCTTTTCCTGTGAAGCACCCTTTTTTTTCTTCCTATTCTTTTTATAAGAAAAACGGAATGATCCATTATTTGATTTGACGACACCCTTTAGAATAAGAATTCTGGCCACCAGATAATCAGGACTTACATTTTTGCATATGATCTTGGATGATTTCGACACTCATTTTTAACCATATGGTGTTGCAAGATAACGGTTGTACAATTAAGGAACACTAGTATTAATACATAGATTATTTTCACATGCTGCGATACAATACTATTTCGGAAATCAAATAAGAATATGGTACCGGTCATTGGCACATTGGAAAGTATCCTGCCGGTACGCCACATCAGATAGAATTGAGAAACGCTGGTTTAGATGACCTGACACAGTTTGTTCTAAATGTTACCAGGTCAAGTCAGACATCTATTAATAAAGGAGATTCGATCTCTATTTGTTTGTAACCGAAACTACGCCACTGCTACGTCACATTACCTAAAATCCGTAACCTTCTATTATATGCTTTCAAAATTTGAGCATACAACTTTAGATGGTCCTCATTGTTTTTTTTTTTTTTTTTTTTAAAACAAGTTTTAATATATTTATTATATATATAATTTGTTTTATTCTAATATATATTTAAAGTTATCAGAACTAAGTTTCCATTTCAAATTGTTTATCTTCTTTTTTTTTTTTTTTATTTTATTTTATTTTTTTTTTTACACCTTTTAATAAATTTGATTTTGCTTACTTACGTACAAACCCGATGGCATCGAAATTTTAATTCTCATCCCCCTCCGGCAATATCTTTCAAAAATTCATTTTTACTCCGCCCGGAAGGTGTTTTTATTTTCTGCTAGTAATTTTAAATGTTGTCAAATCGATTTAGATTTCTATGTTTACAGTTGAAAAGACTGAATTTTTGAGTGTTTATAGAACTTCACTTATTGGTGAATTTACACAATGTTTGCGGTTATGTATGCTGATAGGTACGCGTCTTGCGTCCCTGACGCACAAAAATTTAAAAGGACTCAGTAAAATCGTATCCATACGTCCCGGTTTTTTCCCCCCTCACCATTTCAAGCTAACTGTAAATGCATTTTAATAGTTTCTTAGAAATGATTTTAACAGGATATGTTAGAATGTAGGCGTTAGACGGCTTTAGTTGTTTCCGCAAATCATGAATAAAAGCCCTACAATCTATTAAACTTTAGTTGGGACCCATGAATTTTCCCGGGGACTCATTCAATGCAAATATGTGCTTCCCAGGACGCAATGAATTAAAAAGCTATCAGCATGGATTTATAAATTAGAACAAATTTTTTCGGACTTTTTGAAGATTTTATTTTAAGTTTTCTAAAAGTTCTGGATTTTGGCAATTGAAATGGTGATTATAGTCTGTCTGTCAAGTGTAGACATGTTAATGTATTTTGCCTGTGTCATTTACCAACTGATTAATTACATAATTTTATATTCGGAACACACACACACACGTATGTGTGCATCACGTGTTAACGTTTTTTTTGTTTTTTTTTTTAAGATATTATATACTTATATGTACCAATACCTCACGCAATAGATACGGCTAATTAGCAACTTTTAGCATTTCCATCTGATTGTGCATGCTACGTGAAACTACTAGTAACGGATATCAAGAGTACCTTTTTTTTTTCTTCTTAAGTACGTTTTTATAACGGCACTGCCATAACAACAATCATAAAAGCAAAAAAGTTTTATTTGCACACACACACACACACACACACACAAAGTGGTGTATTGTTTACTTTGAAAATTATAAAATATGGACTTTTAAAAAAAATATCTATTCTATTTCTATGTATGCATTAATTTTTAAATAGCTTCGAATATAAATAGAATCTTAATTTTGGCACAAAAAGCAAGTACTGGTGATATTTAATGTGTATATTTACTTGATCTTCAATGATTTTATTTTCGTAGTTTCATCCAGACATACATACACACCAACTGCCCTTTGTGTGTATGTATATATATGTATGACCATCTTACAACCTGCATTTAATATGAATAAGTACTGCTTATGAATAATTATCCTGAACTTTAATAAAAGTGACTCTACGTCCTTTATTTTCAACAACGACCCATGGGTAATCGGATAGGTTGAATTTTCATTTTTTCTTTTTAATTTTTTAATAATAAATTATCCATCTATGCGAAAGCTGTTAGTATACTGATACCAACATTTTTTTTTTACTTGCACCATTGTTTGGGAAATCGTCTAGTAAAATGTACCGAAAAGCCTCGTTTTCGCAAAATTTAGCCTCGAAAATTTACCGTTCAATATTTAAATCAGAAATCTTATTTTATTAAAATGAAACTAATTAAATATTATAAATAGAATTTAAATTGAAAAAGTATCCAACCACCGACACCTGCTTTTTACCGCATTAATCAAGCTGTAACTGACGATCTTTGATGCTATTTCCTCAAACAATGGTACAAGTAAAAAGATTTAATTTTTGATATCCGTACTCAGTATACTAACACAACTTTCGCATAGATGGACAATTTTATATATTTAAAAAGTGAAAAATCGACCTACCCTATTTTGGATAATAATACAATATAACCCCCCCCCCTCCTAAACAGATCTTTAAATTCTAAGTACTTGGAAATTTCTAGAACACATTACTCGAGCATGTAAAACAATGCCATAGTGAAGTCTATTTTTTTTTTAATCATCTAACTTTTATCTACTTTGGTTGTGTGACACTTTTCCTTTGGTTCACTCTTAAAATAATTGCGGTTTCTTGTTTATTTGTTTTTTTTAAACATTCTGAATACACAAGCATTATTCAATGAAATGGGGGTAACATTAGACACTTCTAGTGCCAATCTCTTTATTTGCTGGTCAGTTGTGATAATTGGACTTTGATGGCTAGCCAGTCCTATCTTCTGACTTGTTTGTCATCTATTTCAACCTTGTATGTACCATGTGGCATAACGAACTGATGGGTGTGGGCTGGCCTTTTTACAGATCTTCATTGTTCTAGCAACACACACACACACAGGCAAGTGTCTGTTCCTTTTAGGACTTTAATAGAACAATGTCTCTTTTGAAATAAATAGAACTCTCTTTAATTTTACCTTGCTTGTTTCAGAGTGTGGATACTAAGTTCTTCTTCCTCACTTGAAGTGTTTCTCTCTCACTCTCTCTTTCTCTCCGTCTCTTTCTCTCTCTCCTTCTCTCTCCTTGTCCCTTTCTCTCTCTCTCTCTCTCTCTCTCTCTCTCGCTTTCTCCCCCCTCTCTCTCTTGTTCTTTCTCACTGAGTCTGTCCCTGTCCCTCGCCCTCTTTTTCACCGAATCTCTCTCTCTCTCTCCCCCTCTCTCCTCTCTCTCCTTCCCCCTCTCTCTTTAAATGAATCTCTCTCTCTCCTTCCCTCTCTCTCTTTAAATGAATCTCTCTCTCTCTCTCCCCCCTCTCTCTCTTTAAATGAATCTCTTCTCTCCTTCCCCTCTCTCTCTCTTTAATGAATCTCTCTCTCCTTCCCCCTCTCTCTCTTTAAATGAATCTCTCTCTCTCCTTCCCCCTCTCTCTCTTAAATGAATCTCTCTCTCTCTCTCTCCTTCCCCCTCTCTCTCTTTAAATGAATCTCTCTCTCCTTCCCCTCTCTCTCTTTAAATGAATCTCTCTCTCCTTCCCCCTCTCTCTCTTTAAATGAATCTCTCTCTCCTTCCCCCTCTCTCTCTTTAAATGAATCTCTCTCTCTCTCCTCCTCTCTCTCCCCCCTCTCTCTCTTAAATGAATCTCTCTCTCCTTCCCCCTCTCTCTCTTTAAATGAATCTCTCTCTCTCCTTCCCCTCTCTCTCTTTAAATGAATCTCTCTCTCCCTTCCCCCTCTCTCTCTTTAAATGAATCTCTCTCTCCTTCCCTCTCTCTCTTTAAATGAATCTCTCTCTCCTTCCTTCTCTCTCTCTCTCTCTCTCTTAAATGAATCTCTCTCTCTCCTTTCTGCTCTGTATTAATGTCCATGAGAAAGGCATGAAACCATTTTTAAACATTTTCTTTTCGTCTTAACCGAATAATAATAATAAAAAAACTGTGGACTCTGCCTTTTTGTTAAGCAACTTCCCTTGGAGGAGGGGGGAATATAACACTGAACTGGAGACAACGCAAAAATGTATTCTGACAATTCTTGCAATGACACTGGTGACAAGTATTCACCCTTACTTACCCTTCCCTTGAACATCTGTGCCATTTTCAAAGACTAACGGATGTCATCGTGATAAACCAGAAAGATTAACCAAAAAAAAAAATTTCAGTTAAAGACTCATGAAAGCGTTTTCTATACTAACGTAGTGTCTATTTCAATAACTAGAATGTTTCAGTGGTGATGGTAGCTTTCATGAAAATAATTGAAAATATTTGCTTCTTCCATCTTTTTTGAAAGTGAGATTTGTATTTAACAAGCTTAATACAGTTTGCTCTAATTCAGGGGTCGCCAAAAAAACA
Source organism: Doryteuthis pealeii (assembly GCA_023376005.1). Classification (NCBI taxonomy): domain Eukaryota; kingdom Metazoa; phylum Mollusca; class Cephalopoda; order Myopsida; family Loliginidae; genus Doryteuthis; species Doryteuthis pealeii. The sequence goes on along the minus strand of CM042182.1, from coordinate 38,139,243 downwards.
CGGCCGCGGGCGGGGTCTGGTTCGCGAAGGGATTTTATCAGGTCCGCCGACTTTCTGCTAATGTTACGTTCTTTTGATAATGTTTTGAAAATTAAATGTTGGTTTGTGCACCTTACGTCACTCATCCATGAATATAACATGGAAAGATACATTTTGTTTTGCGTCTTTTTCTCAGAGCTTTCGTTTTGGCTAACAAGTATTGAACATGATAATAATGTGGCCCGCGCTCGTTATTTTTTTCAATTATCCGGCCCACCGTGAAAAAGGTTAGTTAATCTCTGCTCTAATTTAAAAAAAAAAAACCCAAAAAACAACCTGTTAGAATTTAAAGACTAGCAGGACCTGTGGGTATACCACAGTATTATAATTTAATTATTACGACGTTTGATTTTTTTTTGCTGAAGAGCTATTGCAAGTAGTTCAATATGTAGAAAAGTATAATCTTGATTTAATCTCACTTTTTTCTTTTACTTTGCATTATGTTCGATTGAAACAGATGGTAAGTAGGTGTAGCTCTCCATCTCGGACACTAAAATAATCTCCTTGGTCTAGCGCAAGTGAAAAGGGGATAGACTCCCTCGCTGATTGGCTGATACCGACTTTAGGCCGCCCCGACGACTTTACTTTCCAAACAAAAAAACATGGCCACTTTTACATTTGTCTGATCTCTGCTCTAATTAAAAAAAAAACCCTGTTAGAATTTAAAGACTAGCAGACCTGTGGTTATACCACAGTATTATAATTCAATTATTACAACGTTTGATTTAGTATTATCTGCGTTATTCGGACTATTGTCCCCATCTTCATTGTTATTTGTACAACGTTTCGGCCGATGTGCCTTCTGGTATTTCTTGTCGGACGAATAACGCAGATAATACTAATCTTCAAGCCTCATCTCAAACATTCAGAGAAACGTTTGATTTGTTTACTAAAGAGCTATTGCAAGTAGTTCAATATGTAAAAAGTATAATCTTGATGTAACTAACTTTTTTCTTTTATTTTTCGTTATGTTCGATTGAAACAGATAAACGTTATAACTTCCGCGCGCTCGCCTCCTCTCTTTCCCATATTTTTTGTGTAGCATATCCTTTCTTTAATAAAAAGGGAATGGTCCATTGTTGAGTGGACGACACTTATAAGGAATGAGTTCTGTTGATAAGCAACACCAGATAATCAGGGCTTACATTTTTGCATTTCATCCTGGATGGTTTAGACAGTGTCAATTTAAACAGGGTGTGTTGCAAGATTATAACGGTCATATAATTAAGGAACAAGTATCAATAGATAGAAGATAGAATATTAGAAAGTTTAGAAGTGTTCACTTTTATAAATAACTCAAGTACTGAGCAATTTGTTGAAAGATAAGAGCTAGTTTTTAACCTTTTGAACACCAGCGGTCTGTATTTAGGGCACTAACTTGTGTGTAAATAGTATGAAGAAAATAAAACATGTCGCGCTAATACCAGGGATATCAATGACTCTTTCGCCAACCCAGAGTGGTACTCAACGCCCCACCCTCACCCCCTTATCTATAGATCCCTTTGATTCCTATTTTACTATGATGAGCACCCCCCCCCATCGTCATTTGATGTTTAAAAATCCTATTGTGTGCTTGATTAAATATTTTTTGCTTGCCTGGACCCCCAAAAGTGTTATACAGTCCAGTCACTAACTTGTAGATCTTCAGTAATCTATATATTTGTATATAGGTCAAATTTTGGAGACCTACTTTCCAGTTAGCTCAGTCGGTAGAGCGTTCGGCTAGAAACCACAGGGTTCCTAGTTCGATACCTGTCCTCGCCAACTCAGCGTATGGATCTGTGTGGTAAAGGAGCTGACGGTAGGTGTAGCTCTCCATCTCAGACACTAAAATAATCTCCTTGGTCTAGCGCAAGTGAAAAGGAGATAGACTCCCTCGCTGATAAGCTGATACCGACTTTAGGCCGCCCCGACGACAAAGGCACCTATATGATTGCCCCAACCCTATTGCTCTTATGGCAACCCCAATCCTTTTCATATGGGTGCTAGAAGGTGGTGGCTGAGGGTCTACATGTCCTGTGAATGACGTTAAACTCTATCTGATGAGGTTCCAGTTTTGGAGGTTTGGGGAATGTGGAGCACCCCTTCAGCACCATTGCTCCCTGGTCCACTCTGACCCGGAGTGGTAGTACCTGTTAGGGTCCCATCTATGGGTTTGAATAGAAAAACATGAGTTTATAAACAAAATTGTATTATGCATTAAGAATGAATTTATTTCAAAACTTTATCGGCATTAAATGACCCACTGAGGTTGATATGCCGTAAAACAAACCAAACCAGAAATGCAAGTAATTTGCATTGCTGTAACCTACTCCGCAAAAACTAGAGGTGCTCGTAGTGAAATGACCAAGACGACCAGAGTTCAAACCCTGGACAAAGCTGTTAGCATCTTACATAGCGCTAAAACTCTCGGAAAAGGGAAGGTCGTTCCATCGTCATGTAATGGGTTAGTTAGTTCCGTAGATTCATTACTACTGAATATCTAGAGTTCTATTCTCGCTGGATACTCTGTACTTGCGACCTCACTTCCTACCCATGAGTTGGGTAAATACTTCCTCTCGCCAAAGGTATACATTCAACTGTTCTATGGAAATAGGACACTGGACTTTTTAAACGTTGTTATGGTAACCGGTTTAGTAGAAGGAAAACTCTGAATTCAAACCTATTACGTGTGTCTGGGCTGGGAGACCTTCGAACATCAATCCCTGAGAAATGTCACAGATTAATCCACATGTGGAGCCGGTTTAACCAACATCGGGTGAATATCGTCACACATCAAAATATACTTAGGTTCAATAAAACTGCAATTCATAGAGGGGGGGGGGGATGCTAGGGCCTCTCAATGCTGTTGGTGTCTGACTTCTTCTAGAACCTGTACATTTATTGATCTGACTGATCATACTGCATTCTTAGCTTATTTTCGAGACGATGGTGTGGGATTTCCGTTTATACCTCTCAGCGTAAATATTCTTCTATCAATGTTATTGTTTTAGTAGGTTTGGAATATTCAAGTAAACACGGTAGGCTACACCAATGTCTAGACTACATTGTTTTTTTTTTTTTACAGTATTGCATTGATTTGATTTTTTTTTAAATTTAAAAAAAAATTTTTTTTTTTTTTTTAATTTTTAAATTTATTTCTTTTTTTAGTATAAATATTTTCTCATTATGAATGTTGAGAATAGCCAAAAGTTACGTGGTCATTTCTCAAACATTCTCGATCATGGTTATTGGGCTGCAAGCTAGTCTCGCAGATCCATTCGAACTGAATAGCAAGTTCGATCCTCACTGGATGCCCCATACTTGCAACCTTGGGAATTGAAGCACCCGGATGGGGTGCGATCGCCTACTTTATTAACGTGGTAGCAGCGAAGTTTGGGAGAGACCATTCCGATTCTTCGCCGGTGTAGTTGTAGACTGTTGTAATATTCTTATGAGCTATGGATAAATAATAGAGCGGAAAAACTTAGACTTTTGCACTTGGGAAATCGATTACTCGAATCGGTAATTTTATTTTATTTTTTTCCATAATTCAACATCTTACTTGTGGCGAATGGTTTGGGTAAATACCCATTTTATTTTAATACTTTTTTTTTATTACCTTTTCAAACTGAGTACCTAGCTTGATAAATTTATAAACATTACATTTAACACTAACAGTGATTTTTAAACAAAGGAATCAACTAATGGAATAGCTATTTTATTGTTACAGGTTAAAAATATGTACTGTGGAAAAAAAAAATATTTGAGGGCGGGTTCTTTGTTCACGGGGATTGTATCGGCTGGATGTGACAACGTCTAATCCGAAACATCCAAGTCGAGACCTGTCCCTGACCGAAATTTATACTTTTTTTTTTTTTTTTTTTTTTTTTTTAACCGGGTGGAGATATGTGCAGCTCCACCTTTCAAGACTTTCACTTAACAGAGGCATATACTGATCAACGGCGTTATCGAACCAGTCATATCTGATCATTAGATATTGCTATATTGGTACATATTGCTATATGAAAAGATACTATTACACTAGAATCCATCGTTAATCGACCCCTTAATAGTGCCAGAGGATCGCAAAACCTGGCATTTGATAACCACTGACCCTGAACCCTTGATTCACCCCTCCCCCGCTCTCTCATAGTCAAAGTTTGGTTTTTTTTACTGTTTTTGACAGTACTGTTAGATTTATTTTAGGACAAAGTTATAAAATCTCGTTGGTCTTTTTTTCTTTTTTTTTCTTTTTTTGTCTGGAGTTCATATTTTGAATTGACAAATGCCCTTTAAAAAATGATTTTGAAACCAGGTTGATCTATTTCTTTGACTTAAGTATTATCTGCATTATTCGGACTATTGTCCTCATCTTCATTGTTATTTGTACAACGTTTCGGCCGATATGCCCTCAGGCCTTCTTTAGGTATTTCTTGTCGGACTAGGGAACCTTCTTGTCGTAATCGGGAACCTTCTTGTCGTAATCGGAAACCGTCTTGTCGTAATCAGGAGCCATCACGGAACTTCGAACGAGGGTATCCTGTTCTCATTCCTCTAACCATAGCTGGGGTAGGAGTTGTGTTAATTATTTTTCTATGTTACTGCCTCTACTCAGGATTGAACCCGGAATCCAGAGATAACTGTCACTTAGAACTGTCTTAACCTAACTACCTTATCCACTAGGCAATGTGTCCAATTGGTATGACTTTATTTTCATGATCAAAATCAATAAATCTGCTTTGATATCTTAAATTCCTTTCTGTCTACTCAAAAACTGATGAATGTAAACTGATCTTAGTAATTGCTTTTGCAATCTGTCTGATTATTGAAGTCTATCACTTGCAAGTATAACTGCCGGCTTTAGATATACCCTGTCAAAGCGGGTTTGGTGTTTTTATGCACAGCTCAATCTCGAAAAATATTTGCATACACGCAAATAAATTCTCACCAATTCTCCTGGCTACGAGATCACATTTTCTCAAGTTAGGTTGTTAAGGCAGCTATATTTTCTTTACTTTTGAGCCTTTCATGTGTAAACCAATACACAATAAAACCTTGATCGAATGCACAAACCTCAGCCGCTCTTCAAGTTCTTCAATGTTTACAACATTAATGAACTATGGTAATCATGAACTTTAGTTTAGTAAATTCCTACCATAAAATTATGCTTGTGCATTATCTGAAATGAACTTAATTGTTATTAAGAACACATTTTATGATATTTTTGTGTTAAAACATGCAGTTGTATTGATTCAAACAAGTTTGTATTTTTCTGTTTATATCGTATGATAATTCAAAATGTGTTCTTAATAACAATTAAGTTCATTTCTGATAATGCGCAAGCATAATTTTAGGGTAGGAATTTACTAAACCAAAGCAGATTTTGAATTGTCGTACGATATAAACAAAAAATATAAACTTGTTTGAATCAATACACATGCATGTTTTAACACAAAAATATCATAAAATGTGTTCTTAATAACAATCAAGTTCATTTCAGATAATGCACAAGCATAATTTTAGGGTAGGAATTTACTAAACCAAAGCAGATTTTGAATTGTCGTACGATATAAACAAAAAATATAAACTTGTTTGAATCAATACACGTGCATGTTTTAACACAAAAATATCATAAAATGTGTTCTTAATAACAATCAAGTTCATTTCAGATAATGCACAAGCATAATTTTATGGTAGGAATTTACTAAACTAAAGTTCATGATTTACCATTAATAACAATCAAGTTCATTTCAGATTATGCGCTAGCATAATTTTATGGTAATGCAGGGGCAGATAATCGCTTCAGTAGGAATTTACTAAACCAAAGTTCATGATTACCTGAATTATTTAGAAAAATAGATCTTAAAAACATATTGAACTTTCCTTGGAACTGGCCTCCTATCAAGGATGAACGCTCATATAACTACAAAAATTAAGCACACAAACCCTTTGATATACATTTGTATATCAAAGGGTTTGTGTGCTGATTTCAGCAGATAACTAAACATGCATCATTTTCTAATAGAATCAAAATCTAAAATGATATCCAAAAAGTACACCCATAACAGCCATACCCCACAAAGGTTTTGGTTTGATTTATTTTACGGCATTTCAACCTCAGTGGGTCATTTAATGCTGATAAATTTTGAAATAAATCAATTCTTAATGGATAATAAATTTTGTTTATAAACTCATTTTTTCTATTTAACCCATAGATGGGACCCTAACAGGTACTACCACTCCGGGTCAGAGTGGACCAGGGAGCAATGGTGATGAAAAGGTGCTCCACATTCCCCAGACCTCCAGAAATGGATCCTAAAAATATATTGAACTTTCTAAAAAGAACTGGCCTATCAAGGATGTAGGCTCAGATAACTACAAAAATTAAGCACATAAACACTTGATATACAAATCCTCAGCAGAAATACTGCTTTCAGCAGATAACTAAACATGTTTTTGTCATAAAATAACCCAATGGGTTGACATGCCATAAAACGCAACCAATTAACTAACCTTAACTCAATTTTCACGCAAGATACGTTCACGCCCTCTTTGAGCTCAGAGGTACATCATTTCACTTTTTTGAAATGCATATATATGTTTGCAATTAAAACTTTGATCATATCAAGAGTTCACCTGTCAGCACTTGATGAATATGGCTGGATACTCATTAAATTCTTGTTTTCTCTTTTGAATTCAAAGCAATTTAGAATTCGTTAAGAGCTTACTTATTCCAAATTGAGCATTCACAGATTTATAAGTAATATGTACAATATTAACCAATTTTCATGATTGGTACTGTAAGATTCAAAGGTTATGACACAAACAAACTCCGACACAGGTTGAGGGACAAAACATTTTATATAACAGCACAAGAATAAACAGGGTACATAATACATAAGTAATATAAAGTTACATGTAAAAGGGGATAAACATAAAAGCACAGACATGAGACTAAGAATAGTCCATGCTGTATAAATCACTTACAGTAATGTAAGGGGGGTCAAAGCCCCAACAAGAAAGGGGTAGTCATAAGACTACCTCATTGTGTCTAGTAGGTCGAGCAGCAGGCAAAAAAGGAAGAGAAGTTCAAAAGCCACTTAAATACACGAGGCCCCTAGCGGGAACCAGCGACACTAAACGGGGCAGACAACTCCCCAGCAAATACGAAAATAACTCCTACAGTACCTTTCACACCTCACCTTTTTTATTAACTGTTTCGTTGGTGTTTAAGACCTTAATATAACTTTTTTTTTTTTTTTTTGTTTTTTTCTATACTGCTAGAGTGTGTAGATTTTGATGCAAACAAAATGATACCAAGCAAATAATTTGAAAAAATCTTTTCAAGAAAATTAGACCATCCAGGATTTTAAATTTCCTAAAAGTGGGATTGTACTCAAAAATGTGAACAATTGCACAATAGTTAAAATCTATACATATATACATTTGTTTTCTACCAAACTACTACTCTGAACCCAAAACTTAGTCGGCATTAAATGACCCACTGAAGTTGATATGCCATAAAACAAACTGAAGAATAATTAAAGTTCCAATTACCGTTGAACTGGGAAGACTGGGCAACGAGCGGTTGTAACTGAAATACAAACCCGAATGCCACAAAGTCCACTGCAAAATGACAAAGTATATATAAGACTCCACAATGTCATTCAAATCAAGCAGCCAATCAAAACTCAAGGAATGGAATCACCCAGATTCATGGATGGATCATTCTTGATTCCTATTTATATCAGCTGTCTTGAACACTGCTTGAGTGGTACTTAGCTGCTGTTATTAAAACCAACAGTAGACTAACTGACTTCAATACAAACAATCTTATCGTGCTAACAGCACAGATCTCCATGACTCTTCCTTTCTACCTGTCCCTATCAGCCATCACTTCTGGAAGCTCCTCTGCACAACATTTAGTGTGCCATGTGTAGGTGTTTCTGTCCTTTATGAGCTCATCCCTGCTTCTAGAGCAGTGTCCAGCATCTATATTATATTAATAATAGTAATAATAATTTCATTATAATAGAGATTATGAAACTGTCAGTCTGTAACTGAAACTAAGTCATCATTGACATCTCAATTTCCTTTGTTATTAAAGCTATATTCTTAATGATTATGAAATAGTCATTATTTAATCTTAATTAGCATCTTATTTATTAATGATGTCTCTATTAAAGTCTAGTTGAGTTAGATTTGCTGCGAAACTGACAATATTATTAATGCATTTAAAATCCTGAAATGTCTAATAGCTGATAGCTTTTTGATTTAGTGCATCCTGGGACGCACATATTTGCTTTGAATGAGTCCCTGGGAAAATTTATGGGTCCCAACTAAAGCCAGTTAACTCCTACATTCTGTGTAATTCCTTTCTAAGAGATTATTGAAATGTATTTACAGTTAGCTTGAAATGGTGATGAAAAAAAAAAGAAAAACACTGGGATGCATGGATATGATTTTACTGTGTCCTTTTAGATTTGTTTATCAGTTTCTCTGTTCTAAGAAATAAAGATTTAAATGAAAAAGTTTTGAATGAAAGATTGAAGAAGGAAATTTGAATGAAAAAAGAAAAAGATTTGATGGAAGAAAAAGAACAAGAAGAATTGAAATAAAGAAAGAATATGTGAAGGAATTAAAGAGGATTTGAATGAACGAAAAAATTTGAATGAGAGGAAGGTTTGAATGAAAGAAAGGTTTGAATAAAAAAGGTTTGATTAAAGAAAGAAAAGGAGGGGGTTTGAAGGAATGAAAGAAAAATATTTCAATAAAAGAAATAACATTTAAATAAAAGAAGAATAAAAAATATTTGAAATATTGTAGAAAATAAAGAAAATGAATGAAAGAATTTAAATGAGAGGAAAGATTTGAAAGAAAGAATATTTGAATAAAAGAAAGAATTAGATTTGAATGAAAGAAAAGATATGAAGGAAATAAATAAAGAATTTAATAAATAAAGATTTACCTCATAATGGTAATAATAGTAGTTGTAGTAGTAGCAATAGTTGTAATAATCCAATTTGCAAAAAATCTCACTTTGTAGAGATTTATATTACCACAACAGCTTTAAAATGTTATAATAAAAAAACAATAACAAACCCAAACCTAATCCATTTTTCTACTTAATGTGGGGTTCTCTAGTCCGATGACCATGTGCAGAGAAAGGAAACCGTTATGACCTGTCTTTTAGTGGCAATGAAGAATAACAAATTCTTTGTAAAAAATAAATAAATAAAAAAAACTGCACCACAGATGCCTTCTTCTTCTGTTTCCGCTAACTCTTGGTTTGGCTTAGTCTGTAGAACATCCTTTTAGATTTGTTTATCAGCTTCTCTGTTCTAAGAAATAAAGATTTACCTCGTAATGGTAATAATAGTAGTTGTAAAGGAAACCGTTATTGACCTGTCTTTTAGTGGCAATGAAGACTAACAAATTCTTTGTAAAAAAAAAAAAAAAAAAAAAAAAAAAAACTGCACCACAGTTACCCTTTTTCTGTTGGCTTAGTTGTTAGAACATCCGCCTAGGAATCACAATGCATGTTAGGTTTTGGGGGACTGCTTGCATACTTCTTATTCCCATGACCCTCTCTTTGAATGGATGGAGCCAGCTCAACCCATCCCAGGTGAATACTACCACAGCAACAATTGCTAAGTTCTAGGTTAGATACCAGATCTCGCCAACCCATGAGTAGCACACCTTGTGTAATGTGATATGTGTAGTGAAGCATTTGGGAGCTGACGGTGGGTGTGGCACTTTACCTCACCGAAAACAATCTCCCTGATCTAGTGCAGCAAAAAGGTAATAGACTCCCTCGCTGTTCGGGTGATACCAAAAATATGCCACTCAGTAGACTTTACTATTTGATTTTTTTAAATATTTTTAATATAGTGTAAATAAATGTTTGGTGCCTTCTCGTTTAGATTTTTAGGACTATTGTCCTTATCTTTATTGTTATATGAACAATGTTTCAATCTGTATATCCTCCGGCCTTCTTCAGATGTTCCTTGTCAAACTCTGGAGCCTTCATGTTGAAATCTAGACCCTTCACAAAACTTCAAATCAGACCCTCTCTTTATTCCATTGTTATCATTCTATTAACCAAGACCGGGTATAAGTGGTAAGCTATGTTAAGTATTCTGTTGTTTTTGCCTATAGTCAGGATTAAGCCAGCAACCTCCAGATTGTCACTTAGAAACTCACTGTTATGTCATGTATCCAACTTTTACATTTATATCCCTTGGTTTTTTTTTTTTTTTTTTTTTTTTTTTAAAAAAACCAAAAAACCCCTTAATCTCAGCTTATCTGTTTCTGCTAAGTCTTGGAACTTTCTCGGCTTCATCACTGATAATGGTTGGATCTCTTTGGGGTTCTTCATTGCCTCATCCTCGCATCTCCTTTTAATTTTTGTTAGTTTGCAGGAACACAGATTTTTTTTTTTTTTTTTTTTTTTTTTTTTTTCTTAAATTTAAAAATGTATACATTATCTGAAACCCATATTTTAACACACATGGAGAAGAATTCCGAGTGCCTATTATGCATCCAAACCAAAGTCTCAAATTACCAAATCTCTCAATGTTCCCACAGATTGGGTCATCACATGATTTCCCTCCAACTTATGAGAGAATCCTGTCACAGGTCAACTTGGCTTCAATGCATGACTCTTACTGTATTTTACCATGGTTTGACGCTGTTAAATTCGAATCTTTTGCACTACATTAAAAAATGAATAGGCTGCCCCATTATGTAACACAATGACACATGTTGTTAGATCTAAATTCTAATATTTTACACTACATTATGAAATAAATAGTGACCCATTCATTATGTAACACAATGACATTAAATTTAAATTCTAATCTTTTACACTATATTACAAAATGAATAGACTAACCCATTCATTATGTAAACAATGACAACATATTAAATTTAAACACTATATTAAATTCTAATTTTACACTATATTACAAATGAATAGACTAACCCGTTCATTATGTAACATGTATTTTTGAAAATTCTTGAGATGAAGATAAAAATTGATAGTTTTTATCATGTTTCTTGTAAAACATGGCACATTTGTCACTGTTGCAAATGTCATCTTTTAATTGTCCTAGAAAGGGCTCTAGACAGTATAAGAATTAACAAGGTGTTAACTTGTAGCTAACACCCTATTCTAAATAGGGTAACCTAACACAGAACATTTGGTAGGGAAAAAATTCAATTAATATGACATAAAATTGAATTATAAGTATACAAAGAGGGAAACAAGTTCCCATCCCAAACCACAAAAGACGCACTAGGTGTTCGAGGAATCTAACACAAAAAGGTTTAAAGAATAAAGGCGTGGAAACCACTTACTATTTTTCTGAGGTCTGGGAACAAAAACAGGCACCATGTGCATAACATGCCGAGGATGTGAAAAGATAACCTCTTTCGCTCCCAGCCTTGTTGGTAAAAGAGATTCTAGATTTTGTCCGTCACGTGACCAAAATGGACATGTGATGTGGAAAAACGCCTCCTTCAATGTAAAAAGGGAGATAATTAAATTTTGTCTCCCAACAATATAAAAGGTTCACTTCAAAATTCCCTCACAAAGATAACCAAACACATAAAGAATATCAAAGTAAATTGGCTTGAGGGGACCACCCCCCATCAAAAAAAAGGCATTGCTTGAGGGTTCTGGAGTTGGAAGCAATTAAGGGGTCACTGTAGTCAGTCTGGGTAAAACTATAGACTCTGAATCCAGTTGAATTTACACTTTATATGGCTCATGTTTATCATTGATTTGATATAAACAAGTCTTATTATAATGGATCTTATTATAATGGAGATTGTGTGTCTGTAACCAAAACTATATTACTTCTCAAATCACAATTCCCTTAGTTATTTACGTCACATTCTCCATGATTTTATTTTTATTCAAACCTCAGTTATTAAAAAAATTGTTTTACATTATTGATACTGTTGACCATATCAACAATCTAATAACCTGCAATTGTATTTATATATACAACAAAATAGTGGTTTACAGTGTGAATGGGAAGGCTAGTTAGCATATTGATATAAAAAATTTGATTTTGATAAATATCTGCTTAGTATTATTGATTTCTAATTGTTTGGGTTTATCTTCATGAATATGAGGAAAAATCTCAGTTAAATCTCAATCTCTCTCTATCTTTCTCCTATTCTCTTTGTCTTCAGGCAATCTCAAACCGTCCTCAGGACAGGGGTCCAGTGTGCTTCATCCACTGGACCGGTGAATTGTGTTAAATTAATAGCGTGATCCTGGGGCTTTCCCCCCAGGCAATACCTGCCCCCTTGACTTAAAGGGACAGGGCTGGGTTTATTGCCGGTGCCCCTTGAGGGGGAATGATGACGGGATCGGCGCAATTTTTGTTTTCTCCCACCCATTAGCTTCGGTTTGTGGGTGGGCCCACGTTAAAACGAGGCCTTGTGCCCAGTCCATACAGGTGGAGTATGAGACAAATAAATACTGTCTTCATTTCTTAATATATTTTTTCTGTGTAGCATGTACTTTTTCTCCCATTTCTTTGATAAAAAAAACTGTATGGTCTATGACAACACTCATAAGAAATAAGAATTTGGCAGATAATCAGGATTTATATTTTTGCATTTCATTTGGACAGTTTTATTTTAACCGGAGGATGGGTGGGTTAGCTTATTCAGTAGAGCGTTTGGTTAGAAACCATAAGTTTCTACTTTGTTTATGGCCCTCGCTAATCAGTGTAATGAGTAGGACAGGGTCTGTNATCTTGGTGCGGTTAAAGGAGCTGATGAAGGTTGGCTTCTCCACCTTCAGATGCAAAAAACAATTCTCCTTGTTTAGGCTAGTGAAAAGGGGATAGACTCCCTCACCATGGCTGATTAACAACTTTATGTCCTACCATCTTACACGATAGCATAATTCTTTAAGGAACATGGATATAACATCTTATTATAATGGAGATTTGTGTGTTTTTCTTGTCTTGTAACCGAAACTATATTACGACTCAAATCACATATTCCCTTAAATTTACGTCAATTCCCATTCGCACGTTTATCACAATAATCCTCCTAATATAAAAACATGTCTTCAACTTATCTAAATAGCCTATCGTCACTATCATATCATAACATACTCACACTAACATAGCCAAACATAGCTTCGAACTTATCCTTAACTCCACTATTACAACAAATAATAGCAGTTTAAACTAGCTCAATTCCATAATTGAAGAGCAAAGGCTAATTGCCACTATATCGATATTATCAACAAATTCTACTTTTTCTCAACTAAGAACAATGTGACTCTCCAGCGCTATGTATACTAAAACGAGTCTATATTCCATCACAGCAAAATAAACAACTAATCAAGATCTCCATGGAATATCTGTAAACAGACACAATCCAGCTTAACTAGTATACAAGACACAAACTAACCACGAACATCTATATACATCTATCTACCCTATCTAACCTCTCTCCTATTCTATAACTTAACAGTGTCTCACATTAGTAAAAAACCAAAAAAAATGAGTCAATGAGAACAATGACTGCGCGCACAATAGCTTATGACAGCTTCAAACAGTCATTTCTCCAGTTATTCGAACATCACACTCTACACCCCCTTCTGTGCCAGATCTTCATCTTATCGCAACAATTAGCCTTTCCATAATCATCACATATTAGACCTCCACAGTCATCTATTAATATCAAAACCACATACTCTGCACCCGACGCAGGGTGCATCTCATATATCTGCAGTTCTCATGTCTTTATTAAAAAAATTTTCTCTTTTTCTCTCATCGTTTCGCAGCACAACAACCAGCACCTGCGCTAAAATGTAATCCAAACTGTTTCAAAACGCTACAGCACACCACATAATTACTATTAAACAAACGACACCACATACCTCTGCTCATGATCATAGCTAACTCACCTAAGTAGCAGCACACGAATGGACACTATATCCAGTAGCGCAGCTCTTCAAAACTGGCTGACAGAGACGACTGAGCAGCGAACCAGCAGCAACAGAGTAGACATCATTCACCTGTCAGTCACCAACTTACGGCATACCAGCCTCCAGGGACCATACTTGCTCAATTTCCACAATACCCTCTTACCGTCACTGTTTAACATCGCAACATCTAACACTTCTAAATAGGTACATTCTCAGTCTCCAAGCACGAATACGATCATCAACCATCACTACTATTAGAACAACTTCTATCATTACAAGCACTTATAAACGACTCCACCGCATATAGAATTTTTAACCAAGGTCTTTGTACACAACTCACGATATCAATAGTTACCTTCTACCCAGTCATTCGCTCGACCAGTTGTTGTACTCTCGCTCTCTGCGTTTCTAACCATTGCTAGTAACGCTATATGGTCTATTTACTAGCTTACCGCTCACAGACTGTGCGCACAAGGCAAATCAAGACCACCAATCCCCCCTTCTCTCACCCCAGTGCAGCGAACTCACAAAAAATCACACCTATCACTATAACTATATGGTTTGCTAATCTAACTACTAACCATTTACCACACGAGTGGACCATTGCAAGAACCTTATGACCTATGGCATAATGTCTAAAGTTCTACCAGCCTTCAATCAGGGCCTTTAGCCACTGGACTATTAGTGTTAAATTAACAGTGATTCCCGGGGTGGGGGGGCTATTTACTCCCACCCCCAGCAACACCTCTCCCCTTGATTTTAAAAGGGCAGGGCTGGGTTTATTGCCCAGTGCAACACTAATAACCCGGCCTTCAAGTCGGGGTCTTTGACCACTGGACTATTAGTGTTAAATTAACCACATGTCCGGGGTGGTGGTGTGGTGGGGGGCTATTCCCACCCCACACCCCGGCAACACCTCTCCACTTGATTTTAAAAGACAAGCTGGGTTATGTGCCAGTGCCTGAGGCGCCTCCCTTTAAGGATCTACACAATTTTTTGCACCTGCCATCCCATGAGCTTCGGTTTGGGAGTCTCACATTATGACCTTGTCATACCCCCAATGTGGGGGTGCGAGGTAAATACCCTATAGGTCTGTTAGGAGTCCCTGTGGCATATGTCTAACGCTGCTGGAAAGTACATGAAAGAGTTAAAACTTAACTCGCTCTCTATATTCACTTTTGGACTAATACCCTTGGGAATCTATGAACACAATATCCCCCCCTCCTCGCTGGGGTTAAATTAGTTCCACTAGTGTTTTTTACAATGATTTTAATTTTTTCTTTTATTATTGGTAAAAACTTACAATATATCCACTTATTGACCTATGAGTGCTTGTGTTATATAATGTATATATATGTATGTGATTTTTTTATTTTAGTTCTTTTTTCGAACACTTTCAAAAATTCACCACGTCCCAACGAATTTATTTTAAAAATAACGATTTACTCTGAGGAAGGTCGATATTTCTTTGTGTGCAGAACATTCTCTACATTTTTTTTTTTCTTTTTTATTTCATTTCATTTTGTTATTATAAAAATAATAATAGATATTAACGACATCGTTCACATACACGTGTTCAATCAGGAGTTTAAGTTAAATTAATTAAAATATCCTATTTATATCCATCAATAACTTTCTTTCTTTCTCCTTTCAACATACCGTCAGATTCACTTCTATTTCATTTACACATAGCCTTCGCCATTTTCAAACACACTGTTTGACTACTTCATTCTTCGTGCCATAAGTCACCCAAAAAGTGTGATATACATACCAGTCTAAAATGAACGAGAAATTCTGGGGAAGCCAGCTAGTGTAGTGGTTAGAATGTCAGCCTTACAGGTAGGGTTTGAATACGCACAAAGCACTTCCCTGTCTATAGCTCTGCTGATGAGGCCTAATGGGCTGAAATGTACATACAGAGATGACTTTTTCTCGATTTGTTTACGCTTACATTTGGACTGATATGCACGCATAATTCATTTAGTTATATTAATTAACAAAATTAAGTATGACTTTAATTAAGCACATAATCTCCCACAAATTGTCGGCCTTCGCCATTTTCAAACACACTGTTTGACTACTTCATTATATATATATATATATATATATATATATATATTCAGAATACTAAAGATCAGTAAATAAGGAATTAAATATAAACAGCTTCTCTCCTTTTATATGTATATATGTGTATGTATTCTAAAAATAGTTCAAATCAGCTAAGTTAATCAAAGGTCAGTTATAGGTTTTCCTTATCTTCTATACGCTCGCACGTCGTACTACGAAGATCAACATTATCTAATAAGTGTGTAACATATTGTATTATGGAACTCCGCATGTTTTTTTCTATTTTAATGAAAAACCGCCCAAATAGATTGGGACGCACTAAACTAGGCCTCACTGTTAACATCCAAAAGTTGGCAGTAAACTTTTAAACCTCGCCGCGCCGGGTCAGAAGTGGGACAGGAAGCAATGGTGATGAAGCAGGGTCCTCGCACACGTTCCCCTATATTGAAGGGTTCAAGTTGAAGGCCACTACGCATTGATTAAAATTTATTTAGTTTTATAGACTCACTATTCCTGTGTAAATCATATATTACATTTTCTATAATAGCAGAACGCGTTTTGGAATTCTTTGTAGGTAAACTAAAAATTTTTGAAATGGGTTTACAGTCTAGTCTTGAAAATGGTGTACGGGTAGTAACCACTGATTAGGCAGAAATAGTAATACAGACTCATGGGTTCTCTGCGAGTGGAATATAATTTTATTGTGTCTTTTAGAGATTTTTTGTGATAGTCCACGGAACGCGGACGGCAGGATTTGGAAGCGGCACTCACACAAAATTTCTTAGCCATATATCTGTATATAGTGATACAAAAGATACTCAGCAAACGTTAGGTATCTTGTCGCAATTTCTATAGGTTTCCCATTACAAAGGAGGGGCTACACACTGTATTTGGTTAGCAAGCCTATCAAAGCCCAGTCTGTCAACGTCTAAGAACTATGTTGAACATCTATAAAAGGCACGCTTATTCTGTGAGTCAATTAGAGAGAGAGTAATATTAGTATAATTTAAGTGAGTCTACTGAATAATTACAGACTAATAAGAAATTTTATGTTCGTTTGTATTATTTTGTGGTTTTGTTGTGAGACGTGTTTGGGTGAAAACAAACTTGGGACTAGATATGATTGTCACAGTGAGTCAGACGACTCTATCCATCAGGCCTTAATCTTCTCTCATAGGCCTTGGTTAAAGTCTCACTGAGAGTTTGAGAGTCTCCTGGATACACGGTTACAACCTGTTGCAGAACTTGTGAGTTTCAATAAAAATGAATACAAATTGTAGCCTTGCAGATCCATTACTCCTAATTAACGAGTTCCTCACTGGATGCCCCATAATTGTGATCTTGAGTTATATCCTACCTGCAGTAAACTGTTTGTGTAACTACATACCCAACTGTTAGGCGGCCCTGTCAGCTGGGGCGTTAGAATGCATCGACTGAACCTTTGTAGAGGGGTAAGACTCCCCCAATGGGGCCACCTGTTGGCCGTGGGTGGCGACCCGTGATGCTTAAGGATAGAGCCCAGGTAGATGAGCAGTTCATGACATGCAATACTCCACTTTGGCCCTATCTTGGGCTAGTCGGGTGGTCGGAGAAGCCGCCTCCGATCAATCGGCTGATCCTGTCAAGCCCTAGCACCTATATGATTTTCCCAACCCTATTGCCCTTAGGGCAAGCCCCAACCCCTTTTTATCATATGGGTGCTAGAAGGCGGTGACTGCGGGTCTACATGTCCTGGGAATGAGGTTAAACTCTATCTGATGGTGAGGTTCCAGTTTTGGAGGTTTGGGGAATGTGGAGCACCCCTTCATCACCATTGCTCCCTGGTCCACTCTGACCCGGAGTGGTAGTACCTGTTAGGGTCCCATCTATGGGTTAAATAGAAAAATGTATTTGATAAAAAAATTGTATTATCCATTAAGAATTGATTTATTTCAAAACTTTATTGGCATTAAATGACCCACTGAGGTTGATATGACCAAACCAACTGTTAGGGTTGGATAAAGCTGACTAGCATTAACAGTGAGTTTGAGTTGCCCTATACATCTAACCTTATGCCACAACTAAGCAATTTAGAGTAAATGACATTTTGAAGACAATGATACTCTTCCCTGTAGAAGTCTGGTTACCGATTCTCTTTTGCTGCTTTACCAATTACACTATTGGTACCAAAGAAATCTAAATCACACCATGAATTCCATGTCTTGTGTTCAACCTATTGGCATCATGGTATTTCTTTAACCAGTATTAGTTGGATAATCTTTATTTTTTAAGATTTTGAATAGTATTTTTTAAACTTGGATTTTAGCTAAATACTTTCTTTTCCTTTCAATAAAAAGCAACTAAAACTTTAAATTATGTATTTACCAACCACTCCGTGAGTAGGATATGACACCTGGTTAATTTTTAAGCAGTTTAACGGGTTTGAATTGAGTTTCCTTTTACTTAGACTGGTTACTATACTAATGTTAAAAAGCCATGTCTGCCTTATTATCTACTCATAGCTGAAGGGAAAATAATTGGCTTCATATCTTTCCCAACCCTTATGGCAAGCCCCAACCCCTTTTTATCATATGGGTGCTAGAAGGCGGTGGCTGCGGGTCTACATATCCTGGGAATGACTTTAAACTCTATCTGATGGTGAGGTTCCATACTGTGAGTAGGATATGACACCAGGTTAATTTTTAAGCAGTTTAACGGGTTTGAATTGAGTTTCCTTTTACTTAGACTGGTTATTATACTAAGATTAAAAAGCCAGGTCTGCCTTATCTATTCATAGCTGAAGGGAAAATAATTGGCTTCATATCTTTCCCAAGGGTATTAGCACTTAAATGCAACCAGCCTCGTCCAGAATTTGTCTCACCATGTCCATAATTCACGACTATAACCATTATCCCATAGGCGTTTAAAAAAAAAAAATCATAATATAAAAGAGAATACTAATAAAGATTAATTTGATAATCCTTCATCTAAAATAATAAATGAAAATACAAGGTTTGAATATTCAAATCTAATGCAAATTTTATGGTTTTCAGATATGAGAATCTCTTGTTATAGGATTGTTTGAATGACCTTAGTTGAAAGTGAAAGCCTTAATTTGGTCTAATAATAACTAATTCATTTTATACACAAATGACTCATTGTAGTTGGCTGAATAATGAATGTTAATTAAACTTAACTCTCTTAGCAGAACTCTAAACAGTGGCAGACTCTTTTAAATAGTCATATAAAGAGCAAATGATTTATTACCCTTTTTTTTTTTTCTTTTTTGTCCTACATGGAGGTGGGAAAATAACACCTACCTCCTCTTGTGGGGAGTGAGGGGTGAAAAAAAGAAATAACTTGATTTTAATCAGTTAAGATTGTTTAAAAGAAAATAAAACTTTCGTTAATATAAATTTTTATTATTTTTTAGCAATCTTTTTTTTTTTTTTTCTCTCACATTTTCAAGAGCTCTCCCTGTGTCAAGTAGGGGGGCGGGGAGAAGCTAATGGCTGGATACCAACAGCTTTCCCACCCTCAGGAAGCTTCTGCCCACCCCTAAAAGGTTTAAGGGCTGGGTTTATTGCCCAGTGCCTGAGGTGCCCCTCCAGAGGAATGCAGACAGTTTGCTCCCAGCATGGTGCCCCACATTAAAAATGGTTGTTTTAGCTAGGTGGGAAGCTTAAAAAAGATTTGGTTAACTTAGTCGTAGATATGTTCAATAGATATGAAATCTTAGTTTTTTTTAAACCCACAACTATGCGAGGTGCTGCATGCACCCCCCCCCCCCAAAAAAAAAAAAAAAAAAAATTATGTTGAATCTATTTTGACTTGCAGTTACAAACAAACCAAAAAAAAAAAACATATTAGTGTAGAATCAACACATACTCACTTTCGCAAGAAGGTTCAACTAGTTCTTGGTTGACAGACTGAGCTTGATAGGCTGTAACCAAATACAGACCCAGTACTAACTCTCATACACTTTGATTAATATACAGAGATGCTGATAGGTATGCGTCCTGCGTCCCTGATACACAAAAATCTAAAAGGACACAATAAAATCATATCCATGCAACCCAGTGTTTTTCTTTCTTCCCTCACCATTTCAAACTAACTGTAAACCCATTTCAATAGTTTCTTAGAAATAAATTACACAGGATAGGTTACAAGGTAAAAGTTAGCCAACTTTAGTTGGGACCCATAAATTTCCCCCTGGGACTCATTTAAAACAAATATGTGCGTCCCAGGACGCACTAAATCAAAAAGCTATCAGCATCACTGGTAACCTAACATACCTTCACAATTATAATGATTAAGCTTTTTAAAAATTTTTTTTTTTTTTTTTTTGCCAGGAACAAAACTGACATTGAAACCAATTAGATATTTCCAAGAAAATTTTAAAACCATTTTAACTTTTAATATTAAAGTATTGCTGTACTTTATCTATGCACTATACAGTTTATCTTCATGAATGGTGCCAGCACTTGCAAACAATACCCATTGGTTTAAATATTTCAGATCTCTCATTAGTTGTACTGAAAGTAATGCCTTTTCTTTTCTTGAATGTGGAAAGCAACTTATCAGTTTTGAGCTAAAATGTTTTAATCATCACCATGAGTTGGATGAGGGGGAAGGTCCCAGTCTCCTGTTTTGCTACCAATAATACACTCCTTAGGTTGAGCTGACCCGCCTTCACATAGGCCACACCTACATCACCCATCATCATTTACTAGAGGGCACAGAATCCCCAATATGCACTACATGCCAAGAGAGATTTACAATAAAACATCTACTGCTAGAATGTGTAGACTTTGACCTAGTGCGAACAAAATACTACATCATTTATTAGAGGGCACAGAATCCCCAATATGCACTACATACCAAGAGAGATTTACAATGAAACATAGACTGCTAGAATGTGTAGACTTTGACCTAGTGCGAACAAAATACTACATCATTTACTAGAGGGCAGAATCCCCAATATGCACTACATACCAAGAGAGATTTACAATGAAACATATACTGCTAGAATGTGTAGACTTTGACCTAGTGCGAACAAAATACTACATCATTTATTTATTAGAGGCACAGAATCCCCAATATGCACTACATACCAAGAGAGATTTACAATAAAACATCTACTGCTAGAATGTGTAGACTTTGACTTAGTGTGAACAAAATACTACCAAGCAAATAATTTGAAAAAAACTTTTCACAAAAACAAGACCATCCAGAATTTTACATTTTATTAAAAGTGGGGTTGTACTCAAAAATATGAGTAATTGAACAATAGTTAAAATCTATACATTTTTCAGCCGAACTACCGCTACAAATCCAAAACTTAGTTTACATTAAATGACCCACCGAGGTTGATATGCCATAAAACAAACCAAACCACTCCTTAGATGAAACCAGTTGACAGGGAAGTTCCACTCTTTAGCCTAGAAGTCCATATGTAACAAGCAAGTGTGTGGTGGGGGGGATTTCCTATTCCTTTGTTACTCCTTCCATGAATTGACCACAGGTAAATTCATTGGATGGAGCCGGCTCGACTGACCCAGGGTGAATGCCATACACACACACACACACACATTTCTGAATATTTGCAGTTTTTAACACTGCCAGACTGACTTCAAAGTATTGCTGTAACTTGAGACTTCAACCCATTTTAGTACAATATTTCGGTGGCGTGGGTGTGGGGGGAGAGAAAAGGAAGCAAACTAAGAAACTTCTTTATTCTCTCCACATGACCCTAGGATTGTTTTTGTAAATTATTATAGTGAACTAGTAGGCTTCATCCCGTCACTAATGCCTTATATATTACTAGAAGCAGTTATCCGGTGTTGCCTGGGTACAAGTAGGATACTGAAAAGTTAGTCTTGCCGATCCATTGATTGTTTTACTCTTACATAATTGATTTGTTTTAATCACAAACACAACCAATGATTTTTTCCCTTCTCTTAACTCTTCAAATCCTAATTTTTAAATATCTTCCCAGATATAAAATCTTCATTATTTTTTGCATAAAAATGCAAGCTCTGGTGATAGTGAATGTGTATATATATTTACTTTGCCAGTAATTGTTTTATTTTCATAGTTTTCTCCGTCATACATACACACTAAATCTCCTTTATATATGTATAATAAATAAATAGATAGTTGGCCTGTTACTATAGCACTCTGTGTTAACTTAGTTTTTCTTTAGAATGTTTAGGGTTCTAAAAAAAGAAAAAAAATAAATATATATATATATATATATATATATATATATATATATATATATATATATATATATATATATATATATATATATATATATATATATATATATATAAATTACACACACGCACACCTGCATGAGCAGGATGCGACACAGTCAATTTCTTATGCAGAATTTTACAGGTTTGAATTCAGTTTTCCTTCTAGACTGTTTACCTAGCCATGGTTAAGTGCCCAGTCTGCCCTGTTATTTACCCATACCTAAAGGAAGAGTAGTTGGAATGCATACCTTTCCCAAGGGTATTAGCGCTATGTGAAATGCAAACAGTCTCCTCCAGGATTTGAACTCTAGTCGACGAGTCCATTTCCTACGACTCTAGCCATTACACCATGCACCTAACAATACGACTTGTTAACCATCACACTACATAAGGTACCATAGGTTATTTCCTATAATTCCCACATAAACAAAGGGGAACCACTCTTGACAATACATTTTTTCCCCATTAAACTAACCCTAAACCCTAACTTCTTTTTTCCTAGTAGATCACTAAATAAATTATCAGTCAAGAGTTGTTCCCCTTTGTTTACGCTGGAGTTATAGGAAATAACCAGTACCATATATACATACATAATTATTTTATTTTCATTTATTTTCTTAAACAAATATCTTTTAACAAAGTTTGTTTATGCTGAAGTGTTGTATTTATAATTTATTCTAAGCCGTACTATGTAAATAGTTTTTAAAGAAAATAAGGAAGAAAAAAAAAATGTTCACATGAAAAGTTAATTTTTTTTTCACATTCCTTCGTCTCTGCATCATTTCCTATTTGTGATTTCCTTGTCGTTTTTTTTCCACCAACAGATGGTCTACTTCCACCCAGATTACAATGGTTAACTTGGTTTATATTTATTTTAAAAATGTAATTATGGAAGCATCAATGAATAATGAAAATAAAATTAGTTTTTAGCCATAAGATTGACTAGCTGTGGTGCCACACAATTCTCAGTAAAAATAAAAATTTCTCTGAATTTTTGAGATGAGGCTTGATAATTTGGATTATTTGGACTATTGTCCTCATCTTTATTGTTATCTACACTATTTCTCTGAAATTTTGAGATGAGGTTTGATCATTTGTATTGTATTATTTGGACTATTGTCCTTATCTTTATTGTTATCTAGACTATTTCTCTTAATTTTTGAGATGAGGTCTGATAATTTGGGTTATTTAGACTATTGTATTTTTCTTTATTGTTATCTACACTATTTCTCCTTGATAATTTGGATTATTTGAATTATTCAAACTATTGTCCTCATCTTTATTATCTACACTATTTCTCTGATTTTTTTTTTTTTTAGATGAGGCTTGAATTTGGATTATTTGGATTATTCTGACTATTGTCCTCATCTTTATTGTTATCTACACTATTTCTCTGAATTTTTGAGATGAGGCTTGATAATTTGGATTATTTGGATTATTCAAACTATTGTCCTCATCTTTATTGTTATCTACACTATTTCTCTGAAGTTTTGAGATGAGGCTTGATAATTTGGATTATTTGGATTATTCAAACTATTGTCCTCATCTTTATTGTTATCTACACTATTTCTCTGAAGTTTTGAGATGAGGCTTGATAATTTGGATTATTAAACATTGTATACATAACAATAAAATGTTTCATTTTTTTTTTTTAATAACATACCATCCTTCATGGATTACTTAATTCCAAAGTCTTGTAGAGAACAGTAGTGGTACTAATTAACTGATAGTTGGGGCTATGAGGGGCTTCATACGTTTCTCTAGGGCAAAGATGCTGATAGGTACACATTCTGCGTCACTGAGGCAGAAAAATCTAAAAGGACGCAGAAAAATTGTATCCATGTGTCCCAGTGTTTTTTTTTTTTTTCTTCTCCCACCATTTCCAGTTAACTGTAAATGCATTTCAATATTTTCTTGGAAACGAATTACACTGTGTGGTGTACAAGGTAGGGGTTAGGCCACTTTAGTTGTTCATAGATAAAAACTCTACAATTTATTAAGAAACTTTAAGAAAATTTCCCGGGGACTCATTCAAATCAAATCTGTGTGTCCCAGGACACAATGTCAGCATCACTGCTAGGGTATTAGTCGGAATCTGAAGCAATTAAGGGGTAACTGTAGTTGGAGTTGGTAAAACTATACCAACTTGGACTCCAGTTGAATTTACACTTTATATAGCCCTTGTATCTTTATTCTTTGATATAAAACATTTATGATATACAGCTACTCAAATTAGCACTGTATCCATAGGTTTTGATATTTGTAGGCCATAAACACTATATATATATATATATATTATATATATATATATATATATACACACACACACACCACACCAACCCCTCCGCACGAGCAGGATGCGACACAAGGTCAATTTCTTAAGCGGAGTTCAACAGGTTTGAATTCAGTGTTTTCCTTCTAGACCGGTTGCCTAACCAAGGTTAAAGAGCCTAGTCTGTCCTACTATTTACCCATAGCTGGAGGGTGAGTAAGATTCATACCTTTCCCAAGGGTATTAGCACTAAGTGAAATAATTGCCACGTCGAGGATTTGAACTCAGGTCGACGAGTCCATTTCCCATGACTTTAACCATTACACCACGCCATAAACACTTATAAGTACATAAAGCATAGTCAGAGGTACCAAAAATAGAGTTGAAGTCAAAGGTTTTGTGTTGTGACTGGCATATGAGCTTCATTATTTTAATATATATATGAGGGCCGGGTTAGTTCAGTTAGAACGTTCGGTTAGAAACCACAAGGTTTCAGGTTCGATACTGGCCCCTGCCAACCCAGTGTATGAGTAGCACAGGGAACTGTGCGGTAAAATGAGGTGATGGTAGGTGTGGCGCTCCACCTTAGATGCAAAAAAATCTCCTTGTCTAGCGCTAGTGAAAATGGGATAAACTCCCTCGCTGATTGGCTGATACCGACATTAGGCCGCCCCAGCAATATATATATATATATATATATATATATATATATATATATATATATATATATATATATATATATATATATACACACACACACACACACAGGGTTCTGCAGCAGTTTTAAAATTCAATAATTCACTTTGTCCAACTGATACTCGTTTTTTCTTTTTTCTTCTTTTTTTTCTTCGATCTTAGTGAAAGTCTTTTCTTTTCATTACTTAGGAGTGTTTAACATAAAGCTGGCCATGTAAGAAATGTAGATCTAACCTAGTAATTTATAAAGGTCAAATAGTTATGCACTTCCTATCAGTGGTTGTTTGGACAGTAACAGGATATTTTTGTTATCTAATGACACCTCACATAGTTTTGCAGAGTGTAAGGTCAAGTCAATATCCATGCAAAATATTATTGGCATTCTTCCGTCTGTGGAAGATGATGGTGTAGTTTTGGGTTGTTTTTTTTTTTTTTTTTTTTTACTACGTAGGGTGGGTTGTTTTGGAGGATATCTTGTTGCCCAAGAAGCAACCTCCCCCTCTACACATTGCCGCTGTGGTCTAAAGGAAACTATAAGAACCTATGCAGTTTAGTAACAACTGTGTGTGTGTATGTATATATATATATATATATATATATATATATACACACACACACAGGGTGTCCCAGAAGTTATACACCATCCTGGTTTTCAAAGATACACCTTTGTTGATTTCAAATCACTGTTATTGAGAATAATATAATAAATGCTCGAATTGAGAGATAGAAAATTAATTGCGACAATCACTATTAATGAATATGTTTTTGAAATAACTAAAGGTGTTGTTTTTCAAAACCTGGATAATACATGACTTCTGGGACACCCTGTGTATATGTATGTGTGTGTGTGTGTATATATATATATATATATATATATATATATATATATATATATATATATATATATATATATATATAAAAAGTTGATTGCTTATAAACATTGTTCTTGTGAACGTTTTTTTTTGCTATTATGAAAATGAATAAGTAAACAAAAAACAGAACAAAAAAATTTCAATATCCAGCTGTTGTTCTGTCCCAGGTTCGATTTATTCCAGTATTTCGGATGAACTTTCACCCTTTATCAAGGTATGATGACTGTGGGAAAGTGAAATCCATCAAATGTATATATATATATATATATATATATATATATATATATATATATATATATATATATATACACACACTCATGATTTCTGATTCAGTTTAAGAGAAAATATGCAAATATGACTATTCTATACATTTGCAAAAGCTCATGTTTAGTTTTATAGATTTTCTTTCCTTTTTTTTTTTTTTTTTTTTTTTTTTTTTTTTTATTCCCCTTCTTGATGACTATCAACAATTTGTAACTTTAGTCTCCAATGGAGGTATTTTTACTACTGTTCAAATTCAAAGTAGGTTATTAGATAAGTTTGTATTAATGCAAGTAACTTGTGGGAGGTGTGTTGCGACTGAATGTTATTAAAATTTAAATGAAGACATGTGCACAGCTGAAAAAGAAAGTGAAGAGGTTGAGACCAGTGCTTCTTAATGACTGTCTGATGTTGCGTATTGGCAAGATATTGGTACCTTATTTTGCCATATTTGTTTATTAGCCTGAAAAGTATTGTTGAATATCCATTGCAATGTTAATGTATACTGAAAAATATAAAGATATTACTAAAAGTAAGTAAAGTTGCTGGGGGTGGCCTATTGTGACTGTTGCTGGTGGTGTGCTGGGGTGGCCTATTGTGATTGCTATGTTAATTTATATTTGAAGAATACAAATATTACTAAAAGTAAGTCCCCTCCGATCAATCGGCTGGTCACGTCAAGCCCTAGCACCTATATGATTTTCCCAACCCTGTTGCCCTTATGGCAAGCCCCAACCCCTTTTTATCATATGGGTGCTAGAAGGCGGGCCTACATGTCCTGGGAATGACGTTAAACTATCTGGTGAGGTTCCAGTTTTGGAGGTTTGGGGAATGTGGAGCACCCCTTCATCACCATTGCTCCCTGGTCCACTCTGACCCGGAGTGGTAGTACCTGTTAGGGTCCCATCTATGGGTTAAATAGAAAAATGTATTTATAAAATAATTGTATTATCCATTAAGAATTGATTTATTTCAAAACTTTATTGGCATTAAATAACCCACTGAGGTTGATATGCCGTAAAACCAAACTAAAAGTAAAGTTGCTGGGGGTGGTTTATTGTGGCCATTGCAATGTTAATCTATATTGGAAAACTACAATATTACTAAAAGTAAAGTTGGTCGGGGTGGCCTATTGTTGGTATCGGCTAGACAGCAAGGGAGTCTTTCCCTTTTCACTAGCACTAGACCAGCGAGATTGTTTTTACTGAAATGGAGCACACGATATTTCCCCAATGTGCCACATACTGCTACCTTATTCGTGCCATATTTGTTTATTAGCCTAAAAAATATTGTTTGAATATCCATTGCAATGTTAATTTACACTGGGGAAAATATACTTTCAATAAGAAAAACAAACCATTATTTGGCTATTATAAATTTATTTTGACTGGTAAATTAATAAATGAACCCAGTTTCATCAGACAGCCATTACATAATAACCAAGAAAATAAATATTGTAACAGTAAATATTGCTCTGTATATAATTGATCTAATTCTTACATTGAGCTCTCTTAGGGATTTGAAATAATCCTTGTATAAATCTATTGGTGTGCATTGTGGATATACACGATCTCAAATAGAAACCTCCCCAACATACCAGTCAATTGGATACTAGGGCCGGTTTAGTTTCAGTCTGCAGAGCACTTGACTATGAATCGCAAGGTTCCTGGTTCGATACTGGCCCTTGCCAACTCGTATGAGTAGCATAGGGATCTGTGCAGTAAAGTGAGCTGATAGTATGTGTCACACCCTACCTCAAATGCAAAACACTCCTTGGTCTAGCACTAGTGAAAAGGGGATAAGACTCCCTTGCTGTCTGGCTGATACCGACATTAGGCCATACGATGACTTTCTTTTTTTTTAAATTTTTTATTTATTTATTTTTTTTTTTTTTTTTTTTACTTGCATATATATCTGCCAAATACACTGAGCCTTTTATAATTGTTTTAACTCTTTTTCTTCTGGCATTTTATCAATCTTTGCCTTTTATTATAGTAAGGAAATATATATATATATATATATATATATATATATATATATATATATATATATATTATATATATATATTCTAAAACATATCAGTGCATTTTAGTAGACAAATTCATTAGACCTCTCTTTTGACTCTTCTGTTTTCTAAAAAGAATAAAATTTTATTTATTCAATTTTAAAAGATTTTACTTTTCTCTTTATAGTTTTCTGATGTAGTTCTGCAACATTTAGAATAACTATGGCTATTGTCTAAATTTGTGTTTCTCAACCAGTGTTACCCAGAACCGTAGGGTTCTGCAAGGGGTCACTGGGGTTTCTGCGAGAAATGGTAATAAATAGGATGATTATAGTATGTTATAATTTTTATGCAGGGCTTCCCTGTGACCTGAAAATTCTTTCAAAAGAAAGACTGGAGTTTTTTGATATATAAGGCGTGTGGTAAATGACCACTTCTACTTATAGACTCGCCGATAACCACGTTACCAACTTATTGGCCAACCACTGGCAGTACTCTGCTGCTGATATTATTATTTATACTGGCTTTTCTGGTCATACCTGAACATATTGCTTAGAGCCTTCGTGGACAACAGATCATAGGATTATATCACTGGACCTTTGACACTACATAGGATTCCAAAACTTAGGACTTATTCACTTACCAAAGGATTCTATAGTTCAGGACTTACTTACTTTAAGTCCTTTTCAACTGGCCGAGGATGGCGGCCAGATACTTAACAAAGACCTCTCACCCCAAATGTCCTGGGTATAACTTAACTATATCTGATGGTGATACTACATTTCTAGAGCTCTTGAGAGTGTGAGTACCCCTTTATTGCCATTACTCCTTGGTCCACTCAAAGCTGGAGTGGGATTACTTGTTAGGGTCCCATCTATTGGTTAAATAGATTTTGTTAGAAAATTATTTGATAAAACCTTGTGCAAAAAAACTTTTTAAGAAACTACTCAAATTTAAATTATGAATGTACAATGAGCATGATTCCCTAACCTCTAGGCATAAATAACCCTAGACAAGTTGTCATGCCATCAAAATAAATCCTGATACTCATAGATTGGTGATTTTTTCTATATTCTCCTTCCAGCTTTGAGTCAATAGGACAGATTGAACTCTTTAACCTTGGTACCAAAATTGATCTAGGAGAAAACTTTCAAAACCAGTTAAACTCTGCTTAAAAACATAACCCTAGACAAGTTGTCATACCATTAAAATCAATAATATTAATAGATTGAGGACTTTCTTTGCATTTGTGACGAAAAAGATAATTATATATATATATATATATATATATATATATATATATATATATATATATATATATATACTAGCAAATATATGCACCCTCTGGGTGCAAGTATTTAAGTTTTAATGTAATAAATATTATATTAAATTAGAAAGGCTAATAAAACTAAATAAGAATGCAGATAAAAAATATTTGAAACAGGGGGGGATATAATCGAAAAATAGAAAAACTGAAACTTACTCTTCAATCACTCTCATCTTTCATTGTTATTTTTTCTAATTTAAGTATTTAGTTAAAAGAGGAAGTAAAGAATAAAATGAGTTATTTTTTCTTGTTAATGGATTTCTTTTAAGATTAATTGAAGAGATTTTTGCTTATATTCATTAAAATGAAACCAAACAATTAGAAATCAATAGTATTAAACACATATTTATTAAAATCACATTTTTAATATCAATATGCAAATTAGCCTTCCCGTTCACACTGTAAACCGCTATTTCGTTGTATATATAAATATAATTGCATGTTGTTAGTATGTTGATATGGTTAACAGTATTGATAATATAAAACAATTTTATTAATAATTGAGGTTAAAATAAAATCATTGAAAATGTGATGTTAATAACTAAGGGAATTATGACTTGAGTAGTGATATAGTTTCGGTTACAGACAGAAAAACACACATTCTCCATTATAATAAGATATATATATATATATATATATATATATATATATATATATATATATATATATAATATAATACTGAAAATTCTCTCTTCCTCTGATGTTATTTCTTAGGTACGTAGTTTGCTGATTGTAAAATTGCTTCTGACTTTTATTACATCAAATTGTAGAATTTCATCACTTCATTGAATTTTTTTTTTTTTTTTTTTTTTTTTTTCTTCTTCTCCATTTTCATTTTCAAATTATAACTTCATTATTAATTTTTATATATTAGATAATGTCGGAAGTAATTTTCTTTGTTCTGCTAAACAAATTTTGGGCCCCAAAAAACTTGTTTGGTCTATTAACTTAAAAAAAATATTAAAAAATCTGTTTTAAATTCATTAAACAATATATTTACAATTTTCTTCCATTTATCTTGTCTTTTAAAATTCCATCCTTTTAAAAAAAATGTTTCTTCTTGGCAAAGAATTGGTCTTACATACTGTTCCCATCAAGAAATTGAAAATATTCATTACTATGACTAGCAAATATATGCACCTTCCGGGTGCAAGTATTTTAGTTAAATTTTATAAAATATTATATTAGAAAGGCTAATGAAACTGAATAAGAATGTAGATAAAAAGATTTTGAACAGAGGGGGTATGATTGAAAATAGAACAACTTTGAAACTAACTCTTCCATCATTTTCCGTTAATCCCGTCTTTCATTGGTAATTTTCCTAATATAACTATTTAGTTAAAATAGGAAGTAAAGAATAAAATTACAGTTATTTCTTCTTGTTAATGGATTTCTTTTAAGATTTATCCCCAAGATTTTTGCTCATATTCAATAAGATAAAACCAAACAATTAGAAACCAATAATACTAAGCATATATTTATTAAAATCAAATTTCTAATATCAATATGCAAATTAGCCTTCCCATTCACACTGTAAACCGCTATTTTGTTGTATATATAAATACAATTGTATGTTATTAGTATGTAAATATGGTCAACAATTAATAATGTAAAACAATTTTATTCATAATTGAGGTTTAAATAAAAAATAAAATCATTGAGAATGTGATGTCAATAACTAAGGGAATTGTAACTTGAGTAGTGATATAGTTTCGGTTACAGACAAAAAAAGCACACAATCTCCATTATAATAAGATGTTGAGTTTGAGAGTCTGTAAGTCTTTGCATATTCTCAGCATTTGAAGCTTTTCTGGCTGTTGTTTGATCTGGGTCTTCAATTGCAACAGAACTTTCTTTTCCTCTCTGCAGCCTTAAACAATATATTTACCGTTTTTCTTCCCTTTATCTTGTCATCTTTTAGGCAACTTTATAATTCCATCCTTTTAATAAATGTTTCTTCTTGGTAAAGAACTGGTCGTACATACTGTTCCAATCTTCTCCAAGAAATTGAAAATATTCCTTCCTATTATGTAGAGTTTGAAATTCTCCAGTCTTTGCATATTCTCAGCACTTGTAGCTCTTCTCGTTGTCGTTTTAATCTGGGTTTTCATTTGCACAAGACTTTCTTTTCCTCACTACAGCTTGGGTTCTTTTGCTTGCAACCTTGTCCTTTGTTGGCGGAACTTTCTCTTTACAAGACATAATGTTGTCGTATGTGATAAGTGAAGAATAATTAAAGTTCCAATTACCGTCGAACTGGGAAGACGAGGCAACAAACGATTGTAACTCAAATACAAACTCGAATTCTACAAAGTCCATTGCAAAATGACAAATATATAAGACCCCACAATGTCATCCAAATCAAGCAGTGTCCAAGACAGCTGGTATAAATAGGAATCAAGAATGATCCATTCATGAATCTGGGTGATTTGGGTGATTCCACTCCTTGAGTTCTGATTGGCTGTCATCCAAAATAGGCAACAATAAACTACAGAAGAACTCAAAATTGAACGCTGCAATTAAGTATTGTATTAATATCTAAGGTTACCTTCTGTCACTTAATCTAAAGAAAATTTTATATATGTAGGACGTAGGTCTTTACTTTCGGCACAAACAATTATTTCTATTTCATGGGTGACTTTCGCTTGATTTCACAATTTTTATTATTCTTAGATTTATTACTAAGTTATAAAAAACTGTTGGCATACCCCCCCCCCCAACACACAAAAAAACTGTTGGCATACCCCCCCCCCAACAAAAAAAAAAAAAAAAAAATTGCAAAAAGTCTCAAAACGATCACTGTCATTAAAGAATATCCAAAATTCAGGATTGTTAGTCCGGGATGTTTATTTGCTCATGGAGTCTACCTGATTCCAAAGCAGTATGATATGTTGGGCTATGGCCTCTAGGAGTAAAGTTAGAAAAATGTGATGCACTGACATTCACGTTTATTATTACTGATAAAAGACCACAAATCAAAATCACATGGTTATTAACATTTTATTAGACAGTAATAGGTGCGGTTTAGCTCAACCGGTAGAGTGTTTGGCTAGGAATCACAAGGTTCTTGGTTCGATACCGGCCCTCGCCAACTCAGCGAATGAGTAGCACAGGGATCTGTGCGGTAAAGTGAGGAGCTGAAGGTAGGTGTGGCGCTCCACCTCAGATGCTAAAATAATCTCCTGGTTCTAGCGCTAGCGAAAAGGGGATAGACTCCCTTGCTGATTGGCTGCTACTGCCATTAGGCCGCCCCGATAACTTTTACTTTATTAGACAGTAATACTTGATACCATTTAACTGTGTGGGTGTCCCATCATGGTGTAATGGTTAGCAAGCTAATCTTATAATAACTGAAACCAAGTTTGCATTTATTAAGATCATAATATGAAAGGGCAATATTTGGTTAACTCTTAATGTCCTATACCAACCTCATTCTACCTGGCCGGAAGTCACCATTCATTTATTAATCTATTCCAAATGATAGCCTTTGTTTCAATGCAATATTAAACATATTTAGAAGTCCTTGATTTAAGGGAAATAATAGGTAACTTTTAATGAAAAGACCATTTTTAGCCATTTTTTGATGAATGGTTATAGGAATTGGGCTCTGGTCTGAGAAAATTATCAACAGGATGTTGAGTTGCAGAGACATGGAATAAACTGCCCGCGTCTGTTGTAGGCTGCCGAAGCACTGAGTCTTTCAAAGCCTCCATGCTTCCTGTAGTCCGCTGACACTATACATGCATATTACTACTGTAAACTGTTCATGTTCCTGACACTAATACATTATTCTGTGTACTTGACATGAGACTTTGATGGGTTGTGGTGCACCTGAGCACTGTACACAATAAATTTCATTATCATATAAGAGTTAACATAAGCTGATGAGTGAATCTTTTCCAAGGGCAACAAATTTTACCTTAGTCATCAAAGAAATATTGGTTTGTTTTGTTTTATGGCATATCAACCCCTTTTTGCCGAAACAAGTCATTTTGATAAGTTTCTGTTTCAAGTTCTTGATATCTTCAAATTGGTATTAGATAATTTTTATTTGGTTCAGTTTGGTTTGTTTAATGGTATAATAACCCTGTGGGTTATTTAATGCCAAAAAACTAAAGTGGGAGATAAAAATTGGTACTCAATTTCCTTTACAATTTTTCTAGATGTATTTTATGGGTGTATTTGTTTTTTCTTTTTCTCGTTCATAATTTTCAATATTTTTATTTCTCTCAGGAAGGATGAAATGCCACCCATGTTAGTATTCTCAAATGGATCGGCCATTATTTGCTTTGAAATATTTCTTTTTGATTGGTGAGAAAACTTGGCACTTGACAGTGTAGAGTGTTTGGCATGTTCCGCACCATGATTGATCCTCCTGCTTGAGCATAAAAGAGTGTGTAAGTCTTGTATGGCCAATGTGCATCCAAGCCAGTATTACTTCTTCCTCTCTGGATATTCTATATGCCAGTTTCCATTCTCTTACTGTTAGCCTAATTGATAATTTGTTTGGTGTACTGTTATTCCAACATTGCCATTTAAAAAAAATAAAAAGTCTATTTTTATCTTGAATGGAATACTGTGATCTTTCTCTTTAACTAATTCCAGATATTTCTCGGTTGCTACTTTCAGTCAGTTTAAATTGGAGCAGTACTTGTTTGAATCAATCTTTGGCTTTTCTAGGGGATCTTATAATTAGAAGACTCCCTTCCAATCCCACCAAAATTTTAGTATCTGGTTTAAAAAATGAATAGACAGCAGCCCCCGAAAGCATCACATTTTGTGTACATTCAGTGCACCAAAGACTGTCAGTCAGGAATTGTCCTGCAGTGTCACTTGCACAGATACAGATTTTTTTTTTTTTAATTTTTTAAATATTTTTTAAAATTTTATTTTTTGGACACTATGCCATCATCCTTAGTGGATGGAAAGGTGCCCTTTATCAAAACTGAAAAGTTAATTTTATCCAAATTAGTCGACCTGGCATTCCAGCACTTAAGCAAGTTTTCCATTGGTCAAAATATCCCTGGGAGTTGTCCTTATGACTAATGTGCTAGACTGCTACATCATACCAAGTTCGAACTCCAGTTGCATTATGTTCACTTTCTAACTAATACTCTTGGGAAAGGTATAAAACCTCACTCTCAGCCATGGATTAAATAGTACCACTACTGTTGTACAAGAATGGCTTTGGCATTAAATAACACAGGAAGGTTGATATGCCATTAAAAAGAAAAACATGCCCCATAATTTCTTCTATGTTGTAAAAAGTCCACTTATTGACAATCTCATCGTGGTGTTAATGGTTAGCAAGCTAGTCTCGCAAATCCATTAATACTGAATAGTGAGTTTGATCCTTGCTGGATTGCCTCATACTTGTCACTTTGTATCAAATCCCTACCTGTATGGTTAATTATTATTCTGTATGGTTAATTATTATTTCTGTATGGTTAATTATTATTATTATTATTCTGTATGGTTAATTATTATTATTATTATTCTGTAGGTTAATTATTATTATTATTATTCTGTATGGTTTATTATTATTATTATTATTCTGTATGGTTAATTATTATTATTATTCTGTATGGTTAATTATTATTATTATTATTCTGGTATGGTTAATTATTATTATTATTATTCTGTATGGTTAATTATTATTATTATTATTCTGTATGGTTAATTATTATTATTATTATTCTGTATGGTTAATTATTATTATTATTATTCTGTATGGTTAATTATTATTATTATTATTCTGTATGGTTAATTATTATTCTGTATGGTTAATTTTTTTTTTTTTTTTTTTTTTTTTTTAACAATTATAATTAGTTTATAATGAGAGAATTCTATTTATTTTCAGTAGTTAAATAATGATGCATCAAAAGGACTCTTAAAATGAATTTGTAAATAATTTTCTTAATATATAATATAGATATTTAAGTATATAGGTCATCTGTTGCATTGTGTAACATTTATTTTTGAGCACCATATGTACTTGTGTAATGAACAACTTTTTAAGACTATTTTTTTTTCCACCCTGTTCATGACACAGTATGTTTTTGAAAGGTCAAAGTTTACCTTGTTTCTCTGCCTAACCTTGCAATAAGTTCAATCCTTATATATACACACTAGTGTTTCTCAACATATATATATATATATATATATATAGCAAACTCGTGTTCAAGTATTGCCATTGCTTGATATATAATAAAAAGTTCAACAGTTCAAAGAATATAATGGTGAGCTTCAAAAAGTTCAACAATGAGCTGCATGATCCCACATTTATATTTTTATTATATATATATATATATATATATATATATATATATATATATTATATATATATATATACACACTGTTTCTCAACTTATTTTACTTCAGGGGACACTTCCACTTTGGCCCTATCTTGGGCTAGACGGGCGGTCGGAGAGGCCCCCTCCGATCAATCAGCTGGTCGTGTCAAGCCCTATCACCTATATGATTTTCCCAACCCTATTGCCCTTATGGCAATCCTGAAACCTTTTTATCATATGGGTGCTAGAAGGTGGTGACTGAGGGTCTACATGTCCTGGGAATGACATTAAACTTTATCTGATGGTGAGGTTCCAGTTCTGGAGGTTTGGGAAATGTGGAGCACCCCTTTATCACCATTGCTTCCTGTTCCACTCTGACGGAGTGGTTGTACCATTTAGGGTCCCATCTATGTGTTAAATAGAAAAATATATATTTAATAAAAAAATTGTATTATCCATTAAGAATTGATTTATTTCAAAACTTTATCAGCATTAAATGACCCACTGAGGTTGATATGCCGTAAAACAAAACCAAACCAAATTCAAGGGACACATTTAGAAAAATTAAAACTGTGTCACACTTTGAATTCAATAAAATTACAAAATAGCTAAATAACAAAGTTAAAATTCTTGGAACAACCATCCACTGTGTGCCACGTTTGGTATCTGTGTATATATTTTTTAAATTAATTTTTTTTTTTTATGCAGTTTTGTTTAATAGACACAACATTTATAAATCAATCTTTGGGTTAAAAGAAAAAAAAACAAACAAAAAAACTTGGTGTACCTGGGGAACCTTTCAAAGCGCACTGATTGAGAAATGCCGACCTAAACAATTTTTTTTTTACTTAACTGTTGTAGAGGAGTGAACACCCCTACAAGATGGACTGACCCAGAAGCATTTAAGAGTCAACGCAGCAGTGACTGAGGTCGGAATTTATTCGAATGAAATTACTGCGTCAACTTCAACCATTTGAACCTCCTTATTTGTACGTTTGTCTTGTTCTATGTTAAAGTGCTGAATGATACATATTCACGCATCATGTATTCTCTGTGTATTCTCTTTTTGCCACCTCAAGGATACAACATTAACATTGTCTTTTCATTATAACACCTGTGTGTGTGTGTGTAATATATACTAGCAAATATATGCACCCTCTGGGTGCAAGTATTTAAGTTTTGATATAATAAAATATCATTAAATTAGAAAGGCTAATGAAACTGAATAAGAATGCAGATAAAAAGATCTGCAACAGAGGGGGTATAACCGAAAAATAGAACAACTTTGAAACTAACTATTCCATCATTTTCCATTACTCCCCTG
Organism: Doryteuthis pealeii; assembly: GCA_023376005.1. Classification (NCBI taxonomy): domain Eukaryota; kingdom Metazoa; phylum Mollusca; class Cephalopoda; order Myopsida; family Loliginidae; genus Doryteuthis; species Doryteuthis pealeii. Next base: position 38,101,906 of record CM042182.1, on the reverse strand, counting down.
TTTCATTGGTAAATTTTCCTAATTTAACTATTTAGTTAAAATAGGAAGTAAAGGATAATATTACAGTTATTTCTTATTGTAAATAAATTTCTTTTAAGATTTATCCACGAGATTTTTGTTTATATTTCTTAAGATAAAACCAAACAATTAGAAATCAATAATACCAAGCACATATTTATTAAAATAGAATTTTAAATATCAATATGCAAATTAGCCTTCTCGTTCAAACTGTAAACCGCTATTTTTTTATATATATATATATATATATAAATACAATTGCATGTTATTAGTACGTAGATATGGTCAACAGTATTGATAATGTAAAACAATTTTTATTAATAACTGAAGGTTTAAAAGAATGAAATCATGGAGAATTTGACGTAAATAATTAAGGGAATTGTGACTTGAGTAGTAATATAGTTTCGGTTACAGACAGACAGAAAATCACACAATCTCCATTATATAATATATATATTATATACACAGATGCTGATAGGTACGAGTCCTGCATCCCTGATGCACAAAAATCTAAATGGACACAGTAAAATAATATCCATGTGCCCCAGTGTTTTTCTCTTTTCTTCCCTCACCATTTCAAGCTAATTGTAAATACATTTCAGTAGTTTCTTAGAAACGAGATGGCTTTAGTTGTTTTCACAGATCATAAATAAAAACCCTACAATCTATTAAGAAACTTTAGTTGGGACCCATAAATTTTCCCGGGGCTCATTCAAAGCAAATATGTGCTTCCCCAGGACACTAAATTAAAAACTTATCCGTATCACTTATATATATATACACACACACACACTCGCTTACATAAATATTATAAATAATAAACAAAGTTAGGTAAAAAAAAAAAAACTTCATTATTTTAACTAAATGGTTTTGTTTAGGCAAACGGAAGCACATTGGGTCAGACAAACAGGAAACTATCCAGTCGTTTATCAAATAAACCAAACTAAATAATATATACACCATTTTACCCTCTTTTTTTTTTTTTTTTTTTTTTTTCCTTCCTCCTCTCTTCTTCATATACCCACTCTTAGAATAGGAATAATTTATTAAAAATGCTTGTCTGCATTTTATTTTTTTTTTTTTTTATTTTTTTAATTCATTCGAAAAATGTAGACATAAGAAATATATTTGAGACCTTATCTTTTTAAGGAACTTCATAACATCACTCCTTAATATTGCCCTAATAATGGTTAATATATCCAGAATATATATTAACTGAAACGTTTGAACATAGGCAGAAATATTATAAATAATAAACAAAGTTAGGTAAAAAAAAAACAAAAAAAACTTGATTTTAACTAAATGGTTTGTTTAGGCAAACAGAAGCACATTGGGTCAGACAAACAGGAAACTATACAGTCATTTATCAAATAAACCAAACTAAATAAAATATGCACCATTTTACCCTCTTTTTTTTTTCTTTTCCTTTTCTTTTTTCCTTTTTTCTTTCTCTTAATTTTTCCTTTTTTTTTTTCTTCATATACTCACTCTTAGAATAGGCATAATCTATTAAAAATGATTGTCTACATTTTTCGAAATCAATTAAAAAAAAAAATTGAGACCTTATCCTCATAACATCACTCCTTAATATTGCCCTAATGATGGTTAGTATATCCAGAATATATATTAACTGAAACGTTTGGACATAGGCAGAACTATTCCTTCATAAAGACGTCCTCTAAAATATTATATTTTTTTGTTTTTGTTTTTTTTGTTTTTTCATACCACCTTCCTGTTTTTTCCTGACTAAGATCCTACACTTTAAAGTTTCTTTTCTTTGCTGGACAGTTGAGTAGCTGCCTATTAATGGTGTATACATTTTGACATCTTGTCTCTCTATCTCTCTATTGAATTTAAAAACCTCCATAGGTATTGACCTTTTACTATGTGATTAGATGACTTCATTTCCTTTTTCTTTTTTTTGTGACAGCTTAGGACACAAATAAGTGTATAATAATGGAAGTGTGTCGGCTAATTAGTTTGCTGTTGGGATTCTTATTTGTGTAGTCTTATCTGGCATGATTTCTCACTTGCTCCTATCAAATAGATTTTTTTAGAAATACTAGCAGGACCTGTGGATATACAACAGTAGGGTAATTTAATTATTACATTTGATATGTTTAACTCTTAACATCCTGTTGAGAATTTTCTAAGTCCAGAGCATTCCTATAAGGATATATAAAACATTTTAAAAAATGGGTAAAAATGACCTTTGCATCTAAAGTTACCTGTTATGTCACTTAAATCAAAGACTCCCAAATATGTGTAATATTACATTTAAACAAAGGCTATCATTTAGGGTGGATTAGGAAAATGAATGAGACTTCCGGCTGGGTGGAATGAGGCAGTATAGGACGTTAAGAGCTAGTGCAAATAGTTCAATCTGTAAAAAGTATTATATTGATTTATCTTTTTTTTTTTTTTTACTTTTCATCTTTTCATTATATTTGATTGGAACAGATTAGCGTTCTCTTCCTCGTGCTCACCCCTCTTTCCCCTACTCTTTCTTTATATTTTTTGTGTAGCATGTCCTTTTTCTTTCTTTTATAATAAAAGCAGAAGGGTTTATTATTTAGCTGATTGTGACAACTCATAAATAATTCGGCAGATAAGCAACACCACATAATCAGGATTTACATATTTTGCATTTCATCTTGAACAATTTGGATAGTTATTTTTAATCAGAGGGTGTTGCAAGATAACGGTCGTACTTTTAAGGAACATGAACTTAATATATAAAGTCGTCAGGGTGGCCTAAAGTCGGAATCAGCCAATCAGTGGGGGAGTCTATCCCCTTTTCACTAGTGTTAGACCAAAGAGATTGTTTTTGCATCTGAGGTGGAGTGCCGCACCTACCATCAGTTCCTTCACAGGTCACTGTGCTACTCATACACTGAGTTGGTGAGGGCCGGTATCGAACTTAGGAACCTACAGACTGAGCTAACCTGGCCCCTTGATATAGATTAGTCCAATATTTAGGGGAGTAATGCAAAAATCACAATTCTTTTCTCTATTGACATTTCCCTGTTATCTATACTCTAAAATTTAATTTGCTTATATCCAAAGATCATTGACCCCTGGGGGCCTGACCTTTTTTGCAAGGATATCAGCCTGACCTCTTGACCTATTTTAGGTCACATGGGATATCAGAGGGCAAAATATGCTATTTTAGGATACTTTGATATAAAATGTGTTGGGGAGTATAACTGGTTCTCCTTATTAGTGGGGCTTAGAATACTCTGCATCTACCCCCTGCAGAGGGGTAAGACCCTCCCAAACGGTGTTCTAGATACACCACTAAACTACATCTGATGGTGAGGCTCCTGTTCTGAATGATTCATATGCTGTAACACCAACCAAACACGTACCTTTCATTTGGCTATACTAAAGACATCATATCCATTCCATATCAGTGTTTGGGTATGACATATGATGCTGAGGCTCCAGTTCTCAGTGTGTATTAAGCAATGGCAGGTACTGTAAGCAAGATATATATCAATGACTTGATTTGGTATTAAATGACCTGAAAAGGGTTGATATGCCGTAAAAACAACAACCAACCAACCAACCTTTTTAAGAATCAATCCTAACTTGGAAGTATGGCGAAGTTAACTCTGTTTTTTGTGAAAGTTAATAAAGATAAATAAATAAATAACTTTTTTTTTTTTTTTTTTTTTTTTTTTAATGTAGTTAATTAGAATAATTTTTCATTCTCTCCCAATCATAATTGGTACAACAGTCACCTCCATGTCTTTTTTTTTTTTTTTTTTTTTTCTTCTTCCTTCCCACATGGCCAGCTATAGGTTGGATATTTGTAAATAAATAGTGAAAAAGGGCTCAAAATGTCCAAAATTGGAAGAACATTCAATATTAACAAAAAAAAAGCTCTTAGAAACCTAAATGTTTATTTAAATCTCTGTATCAATAAGATCTTGCTAAACTATAGATAAGGATTATTTAATTAAAATATTACCTTAGCTTTTTTTCTCTATGATCAGCTGCATGTCTGCAGAGGGGTAAGACAGACTCCCCTAATGTGTCCACCTGTTAGCCATGGGTAGCAACCCGTGATGCTTAAGGGTGGAACACAAGTGGCTGAGCAGTCCATGATATGCAAAACTCTTTTGTCCTTCTTTGGGATAGACGGCTGGTCGGAGGGGTCCTCTCTGATCAATCGGCTGGTCACGTCAAGCCCTTGCACTTATGATTACCCCAACCCTATTGCTGTTATGGCAATCCCCCCAAGCCTTTTCATCATATATGTGCTAGAAGGCAGTGGCTGAGGGTCTTCATGTCCTGGGAATGACGTTAAAAATTCTATCCAATTGTGACATTCCTGTTCTGGAGGTCTAGGGAATGTGGAGCATCCCTTAATCACCATTGCTCCTGGTCCACTCTGACCCAGAGTGGTATACCTGTTAGGGTCCCATCTATGGGTTAAATCGAAAAATGTGTTTATGAAAAAAACGAGTATCCATTAAAAAAGAATTTATTTCAAAATGTTGTTGGCATTAAATGACCCACCGAATTTGATATACCCTAAACCAAACCAAAATGATCACCTGGTACTTCTTGCTAGTTAATGACTAATGAGGGACAGTTGTTGTGTTTGGTAAATTTGACTGTTCAACAGAAAAATAGATTACAAAATCATATCAGTCATCTTGTCAGTTTTAGGAACAAGTTAATAGATAATAAAATTTAAAAAATAAATTCTTTTATTTTTGAATAATTCTGATATTTCGGACTTATTGTGTATAAATACAACATTCAGGACACTAACCTCGGGCACTGTTTTAGGTGTCTTTATTTATTTTAATTACCTTAAAATAAGTCATTCAGATGATGACTAATTGAAACATTGAATATGACTCATTTTAAGGTAATAGAAATAATAATTAAAAAAACACCTAAAACAGAGCCTGAGGTTACAGTGACCTGAACATTATTTATACACACGAGATGAGGACAAGTCATAATTATTCATATCAAGCTTCATCTTTTTTATTTCTATTTAATTTTAATTTTCTTAACACTTTATATATATATATATATATATATATATATATAATATATATATTATATATATATATATAGGCACCTGGCATAACGGTTAGTCATGGCAAATGAATTTGTCAACCCGAGTTCAAATTCTAGACAAGGCTGTTTGTATTTCATATAGCACTAATACCCTTGGGAAAGGTATGAATCCATATATTCTCCCTCCAGCTATGAGTAAAATAGTAGGGCAGACTCGGCTCTTTAACCTTGGGTAGGTAACCAGTCTAGGAGAGGGATAACTCTGAATTCAAAATTCCTGAGGTCAGTCGTTGATTGGGTTTGTGGCATTCCTTGATGCACCAATTCTTTCCTATCGACTGTACCAAAAAGTGCGGAATGGTCCTAC
>CM042182.1:38031481-38091481 GCA_023376005.1 Doryteuthis pealeii | reverse complement strand
AATGTTTGCCTCTCAAACCCTCTTTCATGGGGCCAAAGAGAAGCAAACATTCCAGTGATGAGGAAGTGAAATCTGTAGTGAAGAATTGGCTCAAAGAACGGTCAACTATTTTACAGGATACATGCTCTCATTCGAGGTAGAACATTGCTATTGTGGAGAAGTAGGGATGTGATCCACAGAGGACCAACTTCATTTTGATGTATGATACATGTTCCTATGTTGGTAATTATACCTTTTTTGGCATTACTTTTTAACTCACCTTTGTATTGTATTTGACCGTGTGCACAAAAAAATGTATTTCTCTGAATTCTTGAGATAAGGCTTGATAATTTGTATTTGGATCATTCTAACTATTGTTATCTCCCCCAATGGGGCGCCTGTTGGCCATGGGTGGCGACCGTGATGCTTAAGGATAGAACCCAGGAGGGTGAGCAGTTCATGACTTGCAATACTCCACTTTTGCCCTATCTTGGCTAGACGGGCAGTCAGAGAGGCCCCCTCCAATCAATTGGCTGGTCACGTCAAGCCCTAGCACCTATGATTTTCCCAACACTATTGCCCTTATGGCAAGCCCCAACACCTTTTTATCATGTGGGTGTTAGAAGGTGGTGACTGAGGGTCTACATGTCCTGGGAATGACGTTAAACTTTATCTGATGGTGAGGTTCCAGTTCTGGAAGTTTGGGGAATGTGGTGCACCCCTTCATCACCATTGCTCTCTGGTCCACTCTGACCCGGAGTGGTAGTACCTGTTAGGGTTCCATCTATGGGTTAAATAGAAAAATGTATTTATAAAAAAATTGTATTATCCATTAAGAATTGATTTATTTCAAAACTTTATTGGCATTAAATGACCCACTGTGGTTGCTATGCCACCAAACAACTTAACACTCCCAAGTTCAACAGAGTTTCTAGAGTTTGTTACCTGAACAAGGCCGAAACGTTGTGTAGATAATAAAGATGAGAACAATTGTCCGAATAATACAAATAAAAATTTGTAAATTTGAATGAACACCATTTCCTAACCTAGGCATAAAACAACCCTAGACAAAAATAAATTTTCTTTGGCTTAACAAAGAACTAGTTAATGGTCTTAATTACAATATTCAAATGTTTACATGTGTACCCAATGAACTCCTGTGTTCCTCACATTAGAGTTTAGTCTTTGTGAAGATGAAAATACCTTTATGGAGAAAGTTTTAACTTTAGTAGCAACCATGTTTTAACATCTTAAACATTAAAAATGCTCAGTTTTTAAAATTAAAAAAAAATTGATTTCTATATTTTCTTATTAAATATTATTATAGATTATTAATTATAGATATTTCAGATATACACACACAGTGTATTGTTATCACTACCTCACTTGGTGAGTCAGCGGTGAGCCAATAGTTGCGGTATTATTAAAGTGCTCTCCAATTTTCAGGTTGAGCAATCTGTTTAGAAGGGACTAATTGCAAAAATTCACCGCTTCGGCGCAAAGCTAGTCTCACTTGTTTACATAAGTTAGAGACCTCTGGTGAGTTTATTTCCAGTTTAGGAAATATAGCGATTATTCTGCCTTCTATTCTTGGCAGCTGCTTGTGGACCCACCGGTAAGAGACTTGACGAGCGAAAGTTGGTTTGGGTCTCGAACCCGACCAGAGGTAGCTGCTGAAAAATAAGTATAGCTGCACTGATGAGGGGTAAACCCCGAAACGCGCGTCTGTTGATTGCTATATATATATATATATATATATATATATATATATATATATATATAAATTTTGTGTAGATTTAATTACATGGATGTTATATCTGTAATCTCCCAGGTTTCTCACTCTCACATTTACACACACACACACAACTCATGGCTTCGTGAACGAAGATTAAGGGGTTGGTCCACGTTGACTGCAGGTGTGTTCGTGTCTCGTAAGGCTAATGTTGGTGGACAGGCAGGTACAGTCGCGGTGGCTGTAGCTGAAGGACTGGTCAGGGTTTATGTTGTGGTTCTTCTTCCTATGCCTTTTGTCCTTGAGGGTGGTCCTACTTCCCCCCCCCCCACACACACACAAAGGAGACACCCTGGTTAGTGATGAGACACCAGGTGTCAAGGTTCTCAGCTCGGGTGAATCATCATATATAAATATGGATACCCGGAAGAGAAATGAGACGTGGAAACCAATTTGATTTAGTGTTTGTATATTTGTTTCGCTCTGTCAGCATTCTTAGTTGCGTTGCCATGACAACATCTTAGACATTTGTAATATCCCTCTTTATTTTTAAAAATATTTTTTATTTAAAAAAAAAATTTTTTTTTTAGATTTGCATTTAAATATTCGTATTTATAAATTAAGAAATTAACATTAATTCAACATATTTTAACAATTTAAAAATGTTTCTAAGATAATGGTATTTACTATAATGATGTAAAAAAAAAATTCAATATTAGCATATTCATTTAAAAATTAAAAAATGAAAATATCTTCATTAGCATTTAAAATTCGTTTTTTTTTTTTTTTTTTTTTTTTTTTTTTTTTTACTGTCAACGAATCTAACTCTATCAATATTAGTTTTTCTGTGTTTTTTCCCCCTGTTAAACAAGTAGTTCTGACCCCCCACCCTCCCCGACACTAGTATATTGTTGCAAGGTACATTTGGCTTTTTATCTATATCTAATGAATAGTGATTTCACTTCTATGTTCATCTGTCTGTAATTTCAGATTAGTGTATGATAGTTATTCAATAAGCTTTTCTTTATTGTGACACTAGGCCGGGTGTATGCGAAGGCACTCGGTGAGACTCTAACTCACTAGTAATGTCTTGTTAATTTCCCTTGCTAACTATTGCTCCACGTGTCATCCCCAGTTTAGTGTATAAAAAGGAAAATTGGCGGAGTGACAAATCTTTGGGTATGATATTAAACAGCATCGGGTGGTGAGGCTCTATTTCTGGTTTATTTTGTTTTACTGCACATCAACCACAGTGGGTTATTTAATGCTAGGGATTTTTTTTTAGGGGCATCTTACGAGAATCCAACTCTAGATTCAATAATAATGGATCTGCGAGACTTTTTTTTTTTTTTAATACTCCTATCTCTACCCAGTCGACGCCGGATAGCCGCTTCTAGTATATTTTTATATATCTTGGTTCTTAAAATAACTCTGGGTGTGGAAACTGTAGTGTTTATCATCAGAATTGATTAGGAGCTACACGCTTTTGATGTCAGAGCGCAGAGATATTCAAGTCTCTGATTCAAAAGAAATTTGTATTGGTATAGCTAGCTTTTTGTCTCCTTATTTCCATGCGAATTATGTTGATAAATGATGGAATATAGAAAGGTTAAGTATCCAATATGTTTATTTATAATTATTATATTGAAAATAGATTGTTCACATCCTCTCATTTCGTTTTCGTCAAAATCTAAATATTCTCATAAGAGACAAGTGTTTTGAGAATTTTAATTGTTGGTGACGTAAATAATACATAATAATTTCTATTTTAACTATTATATGAATTCTTTTTATGCATAAGTGTTTTTTCTTGGTTTGGTTTATTTTTACAGCATTTCAACCCTTTTCGGGTTATTTAATGCCGAAACAATTCATTTTGATAAAAGTTTGTTTCAAATTGGTATAAATAATTGTTTTTTCTTAATTAGCCAACCAACTGATATTTAGATACTATTTGTCTGAATTTTAAAAATCGTGTATTTTTCAGACTATTGTCCTCATCTTTGTTGTTATATATACAGTTTCGGCCGATATACCCTCTGGCTTTCTTCAGGTGTTTCTTGTCGACACATGGCGCAACGGATATGAGGATTGAGTTAATAAAGTTCTAAGTGACAATCTGTAGGTCACAGGTTCAGTCCTGGCCAAGGGCGATGACATAGAATACTTAACATAGATTAACACTTGTATCCAGTCATGGTTGACTCTAGTCCGAATAATACAAATGATATTTAGATGTAACAGGGTTCTCGACCCCCCCCCCCTTTTTTTTTCTTTTCTTCACACTGTCCCGAAATCAAAAAGTATTTTTTATCACTTTATCATAGTTGCTAGCATTAGAAAATAAATATTTATTATGGTATCGTGTCTTTTATTTATTAAGAACCAATGAAACGTCTATTGAATAAGGGATTGGGGGAGATTTTTAGCTTGTTGAAATAAAGGTGGCCTACGAAATCATGTCTCTTATAATAGGTGGCCTACCATAAAAAGTATATTATAAGGTTATAATAATTGTTAACCCTAACCCTATTTCAGAATTTTAAATATTTTAGAATTAAATAGATCTCTGATTCATATAAATTATGGATAAATTATTTTTTAATTATTCTTAATTACTATATACAGCTCAAGACTGAATTGCATTTTTTGAAATTGAATATATGTGAAAAATAATTAGTTTCAATAAATTGCCTACTACTTATATCTATAAATATACTCTTACTGACGTAGGCCACATTCTGTAACGGCACTTATTTTTTATTTTTTTATTTTTTTATTGATGACACAAAAAGTGCATAGCGTAAGAAATTAAATGAAACTTACGGGTTTATACTAGTTTGTCAAAGCTTTAATAGTCCAAACCAAAATAGAAATAAAAAACGATGCGGCCTTTATTCTTTAACCGGTTGTTTTAAAAGAAGAAAAAAAAATCAGATTTAGAAAGAAGAAAAAAAAAAAAAGAATGAAAAGAAATTACACAAAAAAAATTTTTTTTTTTTTAAATCCGAAAATTTTTCGTCTCTTTAATAGTTATACTTTATTTAAATTTAACCAAAAAATGAAATAATGACTGTCCCGAATATACCAATTTCTTCGGGACTATAGGACGCCACCAATCATAAGCCTTGAAATGAAGTCGTGTGGATCAGATTCTATTGAAGTGTTTTATATTGTCTGATTTAAAAATCGATATTATCCAACATGGAGATCTCAAAACTATTTGATGTACTATACAACCAAATCAGATTTTGAGAAACGATCTACCTTGTAGATTCGATTGATGGATGGGAATACCGTATTATATAGTCATTGTATCTTGCTACTTTGCGAGTCCGAAATGTTGGCTTAATACTAGCCGGTCATACCATACTCGAGATACAGTGTGTGTGAAAGTTGGTTTGGGTTTAGGAAACTGACCCGGTGACCTGAGTTCAAATCCTGGACGAAGTTATTTTGCGTTTAACATGGCGTGCTCATTATACTCTTGGGAAAGGTATGAATCAAACTGTTTTCCCCTTCCCCTTTAAACTATGGATAAAAAGTAGGACAGGCTGGGGGGCTTCTAAATTTGGTATAGCAATCGGTTGAAGAGGAAGTAGAAAACCTCGAACCGATTGTGCTCAGCTTAAAAGAAAGACTTTTTTTTTTTTTTTTTTTAGCATTCTGCACGTGGTCGAGTTATTGGGTAAATACAAATCTTATTAATTGTAGGGTTTTTTGCCCCCCACAAGTACTCTCCATATATATATATATATTTCTTTGTTTGTAAATCTTACTTTATGCACACGATTATAAAATCATATTTTATTTATTTATTTTAAGAAAATAGTGATAAGTTCAAATAGTCTTTTCCTCACTCCAAGTTCTCCCATATTTCTTCGTAAATCTCGGTTTATACGCGAGAGTGTAAAATCATATTTTATTTATCTTAAGTCATATAAAAAAAAGGTAAATAAGTCCTAATATTTTCTTAAATTCATTTTTATTTTATTTATTTTTTCAAGTACTTCCCATATTTCTTTGTTGCTTGTAAACCTCACTTTATGCACAAGAGTATAAAATCACATTTTATTTATCTATCTTAAGACATTGAAAAAAGAGAAGAAAAAAAGAAATGAGAAAAAAAAAAAAAAAAGTCCTAATAGTTTTTTTAAATTTTTTAAAAATTTATTTTATTTTCAAGTATTTTCCATATTTATTTGTTGCTTGTAAACCTCACTTTATACACACGAGTATAAAATCATATTTTATTTGTTTCTAAGACAGAACAAATTAAGGTAAATAAGTTCTAATAGTTTTTTTTTTTTAAAAAATTATTTTTAATGCGTGAAAAAATATTCTATTCTATTGGTAGAAAAAAAGATTTTGTACTGTAAAAAGGAGAGAAAAAAAAAACTCCACAAAGCTGACAAATGTAAATTATCTATTAAAAATAATTACCAAGTATTTTTACAATTAAAGTTTAGCCGGGCACTGAGCTTACCACCATTTTACTTAAATGTAAAGTAGTAGCGAGATTTTCGTATATGCCGTTCAATACAGTTAATTTATTTTATACTTTACGATAATTATTTATTTTTTAAAAGTCTGTTCCTTTCCGTTACATCGCAAAATATTTATATTTATAAATCGGTGAAGGCTAAATGCATACCTAACTTTTTGTTTTGTGGTTACTCAAAGCTGCTGACCATATCGTACAAAATGGCCACTGTGAAAGAACTTAGGAAAGAAAATTCTAATCGTTTTTAGTTTGTTGATTATCGGATGTTTGGGATCGCTATTCTGTGTGTGTGTGTGTGGATAATATTTAACTTATTTATTTTTAAATCTGTCAGGTGTTCTAAATTGAGTTGTTAAAACTTTATTTGTTAATGTCTAAAACACTTTTTTAAACTAAAGTTTGATTTTTATCTCTTTGTCATATTTATTAGACACGGTCAGATAAATACAAATCTTTAGAAATTTTCATTTTTAAAAAACAAATTTTACTTCAATTTGTTTTTTTTTTTTTTTTTTTTTTTTAATCAAATTTCTTAAAAATATTTAACTTTATTTTAATTTTAAAAAAAAAAAAATTTTTTTTTTTTTTTTTTTTGTCTGAAAATTTTTTTAATATAAGTAAAAAAAATTAAAGGAAGTAAATTTTTATAAAATTAAAAAAAACAATTCTTTTTATTTTACTTTAAATTTAAAAAAAAAAAAATTTCATTTTTTTTTTTTTTTTTTTTTTCTATACATTAAAAAGAAATACATTCTAGTAAGTTTTTTCCCCTTGTGTGTGTGTGTGTGTGTGTGAGAAAAAGAATATCTGATCCCTTAGTAGAAAAATAGTTTTAGTGTTAAAAAACAAAAGTACAAACATAGGTTTTCTCTAAAAATTCCTTACAAGTTGTAAAATAATCTTGTGATTTCAGTTATTAATTTTCCTTTTTCTCTTTTCTCAAATATTAAGCATGCATATGCTTTTTCTACATATTTTCAAGTTAGTATTTAAATTAAGTTCGTTTCCGGTTCAGTTTTCTCTCACTCGGGCCTCTAGGTCATATATCACACCAGGTTTTTTAAAAAAATTTTTTATCTCTACCTAGGCAACTACAAAAATAAAACAATTACCGACAAATATATATACCCATTCACTATCACCATATTTTGCTTTTTGATAATGAAGATTTGATTTATATTCGTGAAGATAATTAGACTATAAAAATTCAATAGTAACAGCATGGATTTTTTTTGCATCGACTATTATAAATAGACATTAATTTTTTTTTCCCCAGTGTATGTGTACTTTTTTTTCTAACACCCCATCAAAAATTTTTTTTTTTTTTTTTTTTTTGTTACGTAGGAATAAGATGGGTATTCTGCAAGGATCTAACTCACGATTCAGTAATAATGGATCTGCGAGACTAAATTTGTTGGCACCCCTCTACCTTCTACGCAGGCGACGCCGGGTAGCCGCTTCTAGTGATTAATTAAAGGGATAAGGAAGATTTTTTTTTTTTGATTGTTCTCAACTAGTTTCGACCTTAGGTCATCGTCCAAAAAAGAAAAAAAAAAAATTGTTGAAAGAAAAATATTTTTATATTTTATTTATATTTTTTCTATAGACACTTTTTAAAAGTTTTCAAAGTAAGTTAATATATTCAATCTCCTTTTGAAAACTTATATTATATATTTTTTTATTATTTATATTTTTTCGTCGCTACTTTTATAGTATTATAAGCACAAAAGAAGCAACGAAAAAATATACTGATGACCTAGAATTGGTTGAATAATTACCTTTTTTACATTCCAGTCTAAAGTCCATTTTACTATTAAGAAAAATAAAACACTAATATATCCTTTTGCACACGGTGGGGGTAATGATAGGACATGCCCCACTCTGAGTATATTCACGTTTTAGTATATTTTTATATGACTATATATAAGAAGCTATCCTTTTTTTTCCTTCCCATGTTTCATAATGAATATACTTTACAGATCTTAGAAACCTCGTTGTGAAGTAAGAACAAGTTAAAACTGCGAATTCTTTGTTTTCGATACCCACTTTTGAGTTCTTAGCTAAACTGTAACATTTCAAGAAACAGGAAATAGTGGCTTTGCTTATAGTCTAAGGGAGATAACTTAGACTACTGAAATAATCTAAAAATATTTTTTGGCCTACTTTTCTAGTGTACTTATTTTTTTCCTTTTCTTTTCTCGACTAAGCATTTCAAGAACTTTATCTGAAACAAGCCCCATCCCCTTCCTCTTTGTTGATTATCTCGGCTTGTGAGGTTGGGCTTCCACTATTTTTTCTTTTTCTTTTTTTCGGATTTGTTAGAACATAATTTTGGATGTAATTTTTTAAAATTCTTTTTAATTCGTTCAAATCTGATTTTTTTTTTTTTTTTTTTTTTTATGTACCATTTTAAAACCTGATAATCAGTATTAGTATTTTTTTTTCTGGATTTGTTTGAACATAATTTTGAGTTTTTTTTTTAATTCGTTCAAATCTGAGTTTGTTTTTTTTTTATAATCTTTTATGTACCTTTTAAAACCTGATAATGTTTTCAGTATTTTTCTTTTCTTTTTATTCTTTATTTTTTTATTTTTAAAAATTTTTTCATTTTATTTATTTATTTTTTCGAATTTGTTTGAACATAATTTTGGGTGTAATTTAAAAAATCTTTTTAATTCGTTCAAATCTGAAAGTTCTTATGTACCATTTTTAAAATCTAGTAATGTTTAAGTATTTTTTGTTCATTTATTTATTTTGTCCTTTGTCTAAAGTTAATTTTCTTGTTATTTCAGGTTCCTTGGTTGACAATTAATTACCTTTTTGTTGGCTACTTTCTTGCGCGTGTGTGGGCCATTGTGCCACAGATATCAAGGTGGATAGCGTCCTTCATTGACGCGGATATTAGTACGGAGGTGGTGACCTATATTCTGAAGGTGGTGTGGTGCTGGAGTGAGCTCTGAGCCCTCCACACCTGTTCAAAGCTGCTGCACATGGATCCCGGCAACAAACGAGCACGTTTTGACAAACCAGGTGAGATTTCTTTTTTCTTTTTCTTTTTCTTTTTTTTTCTCCTCCCCTGTATGTGGACTTTGGTAGAATTTTGGTTGATAGTTCTGTGTGTGTGTGTGTGTGTGAGATAGTGAGTACAGGAAATGGGTGCAATGGAGCCGGGGAGAAAGCAAAGTTTTGAGAGAAAACAACCAAAATATTCTTTTTAGTAATCCTTTTAAATAATTTATTTTCTGCTTAAATAATCACCACTGGTTCTCAAACTTTTAATTATTCAGTTTCTCTCTCTCTTCTCTCTCTGCCTTTAAAACCCGAGTATCGATAGGCTGCCATAATCTTTTAAATTTTTCACTTTTAAAATCGGTAAAATTTTCAGGTTAATTTTTTTTTAATCACAATTTTGTTTGTCATTTTTTTTTTTCCATTTTTCTTTCTTTTTATTTTAAAAAATTTTAATTTTTTTTTTTTTTTTTTTTTTCACCTATTTAAGAATTCAAAGGTTTCCGTTACCCCACCCTTATCCCTCAGAATTACAGAGTGTGGGCTAAGGAGTTATTTTAGATTTGGCTATTTGGACCAGTAAAGTTAGCTGCTTTGAAAGAAATGTCTAGAGAGGTGGGGCGCGGGGAGGTCTTCAGTCTTCTTAGCCAGCCAGTGTTGCCTTCCACACAGTCTTGCCAAAAAAAAAAAAAAAAAAGACTAATTAAAATAGAACATTATAAAAGTCCTGCAACAGATTTAAGATGTAACAACAAAGATGGCAGTCTTGTTGAAATGCAATAATCAAAACGTAAATAAAATAAAACTACAAGAGTTGAACTTTCATAAAGTTTTTATTAAATTATTCTATCATTTACATAACATTAGTTATTAAGTTTCCAATTTCAAAACTACTGCAAGACTTTATTAACTATACTAGCAAATATATGCACCCTACGGGTGCAAGTATTTAAGTTTTAATGTAATAAAATATTGTATTAAATTAGAAAGGCTAATGAAACTAAATAAGAATGCAGATAAAAAGATTTGAAACAGAGAGGGGGGTATAATCGAAAAATAGAACAACTGAAACTTACACTTCCATCACTCTCGTCTTTCATTGTTATTTTTTCTAATTTAAGTATTTAGTTAAAAGAGGAAGTAAATAATAAAATGACAGTTATTTTTTCTTGTTAATTTAAGATTCATTGAAGAGATTTTTTATTATATCCATTAAAATAAAACCAAACGGTTAGAAATCAATAATACTAAGCACATATTTAATAAAATCACATTTTTAATATCAATATGCAAATTAGCCTTCCCGTTCACACTGTAAACCGCTATTTTGTTGTATATATAAATATAATTGCATGTTGTTAGAATGTAGATATGGTTAACAGTATTAATAATGTAAAACAATTTTATTAATAATTGAGGTTTAAATAAAAAATAAAATCATTGAGATTGTGATGTCAATAAGAAATGGAATTGTGACTTGAGTAGTAATATAGTTTCGGTTACAGACAGAAAAACACACAATCTCCATTATAATAAGATGTAACTAAGTTGGTAATCAAGGACTATTTGCTCGTAAATTCCTACCATAAAATAAACTGAACCCCCATTTTATGTCTGTATTTTCGTATTAAAGGTTTTATTTTTTTTGCACCCGTTATTTTACAATACAAAATATATTTTCTTTATTTATTTTAATATTCATTTCAATGTGCATATTCTAAAAGTTTTTATTTGTGAGAATGGTTAGTTTTAAAGTGGTGGCTCGTTTACAATTTAGGCATAAATTGGATCCTTCTTTTATGTCCGTAATTTTGTTTTTTCGTCGACGATGATTTAAAATCTGACGTTTTTATTTTAGAGTACCAAAGCCAAAAAGAAATAACAACAAAAAGTAATATTGAACTTTTTACTCGTAAATTCCTGCCATAAAAATAGGCTTGGGCATTTTATTGTAGGAATTTACGAGTAAAAAGTTGAAGTGTAAAACGAACCCCACTTTAAAACTAAGCATTCACACAAAATAAAAAACACATTCAAATAAAGGAAATATATTTAGTATTGTAACATAACGGGTGCAAGAAAAATAAAACATTTATTGCAAAACATGGACATAAAATGGGGTTCAGTTTATTTTTATGGTAGAATTTACGAGGAAATAGTCCTTGATTCCCATAAGTCTTAAAATAATTTTAAATTTCTAGATTTTCTTGGAAATATAATTAGTATCAAATTAACATTTATTTATTTTTACTAGCAAATATATGCACCCTCCAGGTGCAAGTATTTAAGTTTTAATGTAATGAAATATTATATTAAATGAGGAAAGTCTAATAAGAATGCAGATAAAAAGATTTGAAAACAGAGTGGGGTATAATAGAAAAATAGAAATGAAACTTACTCTTCCATCACTCGCCTCTTTCATTGCTGAATTTTACTTATTTAACTATTTAGTTAAAATAGGAAATAAGAATAAAATGAGTTATTTTTTCTTGTTAATGGATTTCATTTAAGATTCATTGAAGAGATTTTTGCTTATATTCATTAAAATAAAAACCAAACAATTAGAAATCAATAATACTAAGCACATATTTAATAAAATCACATTTTTAATATCAATATGCAAATTAGCCTTCCCATTCACACTGTAAACTGCTATTTTGTTGTATATATAAATACAATAGCATGTTATTTGTATGTAGATATGGACAACACTAATAAAAAGGTGAAGCAATTTTATTAATAATTGAGGTTTAAATATAAATCAAATCATGGAGAATGTGATGTAAATAACGAAGGGAATTGTGACTTGAGTAGTAATAGTTTCGGTTACAGACAGACAAACACACAATCTCCATTATAATAAGATTTCTTAGATTTTATTTCAAATGAATTTTAATTGTGATTTCATAATTACTAAGTAATAGTGTAATAGATAAAACAGTTAATATATGATAAACAGGTGCAACAAACTGGCACAAGGCAAATAAAAATGAGTGCTACCCTTTAGAAAATAATTTTACCCATCTATGGGTTAAATAGAAAAATTTATCATAAAAAAACGGGTTAGTTTCAGTTGGTAGAGTGTTCGGCTAGAAAACTACGAGGTCCTAGTTCAATAACGACCCTCACCAACTCGGTGTATGAGTAGCACAGAGATCATCTGTTCGGTAAAGGAGCTGATGTAAGTGTGGCACTCCCACAGACGTTAAAAACAATCTCCTTGGTCTAGCACTAGTGAAAAGGGGATAGACTCCCTAGCTGATTGGCTGATACTGATGTTAGGCCACCACGACGACTTTACTTTTCTACTTATAACTCTGTATCTAAACTTTCTTAGAATTCAAGATTTGATTACAGGCCTCTCTGTTCAAGCGTGGAACACTCTATTTTGAATAGCCTCAAAGCATTTTTGCCATGTAATTTTTTTTTTTTACTACAATGCAGAGATTACATGGAGGGGGGGGCCTTATTTATTGAATGACCCTAATAAATTCTGTATTATAAATTAATTTCTAAATTCACTATGAAATAAAGGTTCCTTTTTTTTTTTTTTTTTTTCTTTCTTTAAGAATTCACAAATGCTTAAGGCCTGACATGCTGTAAAATCCAACCAACCACAAATCATTAAACTTTTATTTATATTGCATTTCTAAATTGCCCCCAGATAAATCTTTTTAATTTTAATTTTT
Organism: Doryteuthis pealeii; assembly: GCA_023376005.1. NCBI lineage: Eukaryota > Metazoa > Mollusca > Cephalopoda > Myopsida > Loliginidae > Doryteuthis > Doryteuthis pealeii. The sequence goes on along the minus strand of CM042182.1, from coordinate 38,078,568 downwards.
TTTAATTTTAATTTTAAAAAAAATTTTTATTTAAAATTTTTTTTTTAAATTCAAATTTTTTTTTTTTTTTTTTTTTTTTTAATTTTTAATTTTAAAAAAAAAATTGTTTTAGATCTAAAAAAAAAAAATTAAGTTTTTTTTTTTTTCCTTTTCTTTTTTTAAATTTAATTATTTTTCAAAAATCTCTATTGCCTATAATTCTTTATGCTTGTATTGTCCAATAACCTGTTGCATATTTCTCTTTAAAAACACAACCCCCCTCCCTTAAAACTAGCATCCATCAATTGACCCTCCCCCCACTCCAAGTTGAGAACCTCTGCTATTTGTTTGCATGACTAAGTTCTAAGATTGCTAAACAGAATTCACCCCCACCTCTTTAAAACCAGAGTATTTTGGTCATACCTGATTGTTTAACCAGGTGGTTCCTTAACCCCCTCCCCCTCTTATTACAGCACTCCTCGAGATTTTAAAATTCTACCCCACACCTCGAATTCATAAGTAAAAAAAAAAAAAAATCTTGATTTTCAGGTCCAACTAATTTAAGATAAGCAAGAATTTTCAAGCCATAGCTGTATCAGTGCTACTGTTTGGCTACACCACTTGGACCCTAACAAAGCGCTTAGAGAAAAAGTTAGATGGGAGCTACACAGGGATTTTGCTGCTGTCTTTAACAAATCATGGAAGCAGTATTCCAAAAAAAAGCAGCTGTACTCCTATTAGACAAACCATGCAAGTAAGATGAACCAAACATGCTGGACACTGTTGGAGAAGCAAGGATTAATTCATAAGTGACGTTCTCCTCTGGTCACATGGACATGTCAGTGTGAACTGACCAGCAATGACCTACATCAATCAGCTCTGTGCAGATTCTGGATGCCGTGTAGAAGACTTGTCATTGTAGTTAAGATGAAACACAGAATGATTGGATTTTCAGGTCAACTTATCAGCTACTTAATTTAATTACGATAAAGCAGGAATTCTTCCAAGCTGTAGCCATATCAATGCTACTGTACGGCTGTACCACTTGGATCCTAACAAAGCTCTTTGAGATAAAGTTAGATAAGAGCTGCACATGGATGTTGTGTACTTTTTATATTTTATGTATCACAATAAAGATGAGAACCACAATCTTAAAAATCCAGATATATATTCAGCCTCATTCTCAAAAATTTAGACAGACAATGCAATTGTAAGTAAGAAACTGAAACTAATGAATTTAGATCTCCATGTTTCTAACACATGTGGGCATGCCCTACAAAGTCAGAAAACAGCATAGCTCATATGACTTTCGGAAACATTTTTTTCACGCTCAGTTACCGAGGCATGGAATAAGCTGCTTCCGTCTGTTGTGGGCTGCCGAAACACTGCATCTTTCAAAGCCTCCATGCTTCCTGTAGTCCGCCAACACTATACCTGATACCCCCATCCACACATATATGCACACGCGTACACACATACATGTATATTATTACTGTACGCTGTTCATGTTCCTGACACTAATACATTATTCTGTGTACTAGACATGGGACTTTGATGTGTTGTGGTGCACCTGAGCACTGTACACATACATGTATATTATTACTGTATGCTGTTCATGTTCCTGGCACTATACATTATTCTGTGTACTAGACATGGGACTTTGATGAGTTGTGGTGCACCTGAGCACTGTACACAATAAATTTCATTATTAAAAGCTAGGATACATTGTATGATGAAAATTGGAAAAAAAATGGGTCTCTTCTCACACCCTTAAGAATTGAACCCCTTGGGGGTGGTACTGGCACCCCAGGTTAAGAACCACTGGTCTAAATAGAAATATTTAAAAAATTAAGACTGGCTTTTTTTTCTTCTCATTATTACTGAATGTTTTGTAAGGGAAAAAGAATGGAGAACAAATTTAAGAAAATATGGAATGGGATGAATTTTTAAAAACAATTTTTTCATTTTATCTTTTTTCTTTTTTCTTTTTTCTTTCTTAATTTTTCTTTGACTAGATTACTGCCATTCTGAAAGTATATTTGTATATTTATTCTCACTGTTTTAATTTTTGAAAGTTTGTTTTTATTTATGTATCAATTTTTTTGTAAGGGTCATAAGAGCTTGGTGACTTTCTTTTTTTTTTTTTTTTTTTTTTTTTTTTTTTTCCTTCAATTTTTTGTGCAGCAGGGGGAAGCCTTCATTTTTTTTTTTTTTTTTTTTTTTTTTTTTTTTTTTTTTTAAATTATTTTTTTTCGTAGATTTAGCCACAATAACAAAGCATGTTTAGGGGTGTTATTATCTGTGGGAGGAGAACTTGGTTATTTCCTATAAACTCCAACCTAAAAAAAGGGGAACCACTCTGAATGAATTTTATAAATTATTTATTTATTGATCTACTAGGAAAGAAGATGGGGTTAGGGTTAGTTTAATGGAAAAATAATTGGTAGATTAATTAGCAGATAAAATTCATTCAGGGTGGTTCCCCTTTTTTAGGTTGGAGTTATAGGAAATAACCGAGAACATTTTATTAAATTTATTAAAAAAGATATTCTTAATAATCACTGCATGATGCATAGACTTACATAAGTTTATAAAAAACCAAAAGCCTAACTATTTGAGACTTGTCTTTAAAAAAAATATTGGTAGACTGCTTGCCTCTTGATTAGAACCAGTATTAACAGGAGTGTGGGGGGAAGCCTTGTGACCCAGTGTTTACATTTCATTAATGGACATTTAGGTGGTGGGGTGGAGTAGTGTTTGTCAAAAATTGAAGGTGGGAGGTGGTTTGGTAAACTAATTGCAAATGTGTATGTTCACCCAGCACTAAATACTTTGAGGTGATGAGTCATTTCCTTCTCAGGTGAGAAGGAAAAAAAAAAACAACAAAACAAAAAAAAAAAAAAAACAGGTGTTTAGGGTGTATGACCTTCTGGTCAGCCTTTTCTTCTTCTCTCTCTCGTTCTTCTCTCTCTCGTTCTTTCTCTCTCTCTTCTTTCTCTCTCTCGTTCTTCTCTCTCTCGTTCTTTCTCTCTCTCGTTCTTTCTCTCTCTCGTTCTTTTTCTCCTCCAACAGGAAATTTTTTTTGTTTTTCCAATGTCATTTTTGGCTGAGAGTTAAAATATCAGTTTGCATTTAAAAATAGCAGTATGATTCAATCTTTAAAAAAAAAAAAAAATTTTTTTTAAAAATAAGATAGCTTTGATTTACATCTAATCTTTTTTTTTTTTTTATTTAAAAAATAAATTAATCTTATATCTGAATTTCTGTTTTTAGTTAACTAAAATATATAGAAAATAAAGTGTCGACCCCCCAAAAAAAATATTTTGACGTTGACACTTAAACGTTTCAGATTATGTTAAACCTTCCTCAGGACAATATATAGCAAGAAAGAAAAATAAATTTTTGTTCAAACGGTGACAGATGTTTTTAAATGATTTGAGTTTGAAATATATATGGATAAAAACGTTTATAACCGTTTATTGATCAGCGTTCATTTTTAAAGTTGAACACTTGATTGGTACATGTGAAGATTCTAAAACCTTAACTAAAATGTATAAATCTTTGATATAAGATGCCTTGTATTACCGTTAGGGATTAGTTTTATAATAATTAAAAACTCTACAAATCGTCTGTTAACAAACAACCGAATGTTGACGGTGTAAATGAAAAAAAAAAGTCCTTATGAAACAAGATCGCAAAAGAGGTGCCTAAAGGTCATACGGTCCGTCTCCCTTGAGAGTAAGAATGTGAGCGGATACCACATTAATAAGTCGCCAGTCCTTTAGAACTGGTCAAGAAGGATTCAGATAACTCTGGCCTTCCTCAAAATAGGGAGGTGCTGTCTCTGTTAGGATCCCCTCAGAACAGGCTTGGCCTTTTCCCCTCCAATAACATGGTTTTTTCTTTCTTCTCATAGGAACTATGCTAGTTAGTGTAAATCTTAATTTACTGATTATTGAACTTGTCCAGTATTTTATAAAAGTACTTCTAAAATCACATAGCCATCAACAGGGTTTAGGGTTAATTCCTATAAGTCTAACATGATCAAAGGGAAACCACTTTTGACTGATAAATTATTTATTTATTCCCCTTTAAGTTATATGTAAGTAAGTAAAATTGGCAGTGACCTATTGTCGGTATCAGCTGAACAGTGAGTGAGTCAATCTCCTCACTAGTGCTAGACCAGGGAGAAGAAAAAAACTTTTTGATTTACTCATTAGTAAATTTGAAAAAAAAATATATATAAAAAGATAACTTTGAATAAATAAATCCCAGGTATTTTAATATTGGTTCATTACTTCCAGTTCTATTAATAGATTTTAAAAAATCCCCCCCCCCCAAGTTGGGTCTGGCATATTCTGATGAAATAGGGCAATTATCTCCCAATTTGGCATCTGTCTGTCTGTTCGACATTTTTGGCTCAATAAAGATCCTCTTTGGACTTTGTCTACAGGATTTTCAAGTTTTTCTTGTCTTTCTTCATTTCTACTTTTATTGACCACTTAGATATTTTACCTGTTTAGATGGAATAGTTTATTTTACTTATGGTTTTTTTTTTTTTTTTTTTTAATTTATTGGCTTTGCTGATTCATAAGTACTTTTTAAAAAAATTTTTTTTATTCATTTACATTGTCAACACCCGGTTGTTTGTTAGGGGTTAGTTTTATAATTTAAAAAAAAAAAAAGCCTCTAAAAATCGTCTGTTAACAAACAACTAGATGTTGATGGTGTAAATGAAAAAATGTACTTATGAATCAGCAAAGTAAAAGGGGTGCCTAAAGTTCATATGGTCCTTTATTTAATATATACCATATAGAACTAAAAAAAAATGTTAAGGGACTTGGCTCATGCACACATATACTGCCACACAAAAATCTGAAAGGATGCAATAAAATCGTATCCACGCATCCCAGTGTTTTTTTTTTTTCTTCCCTCACCATTTCAAGCTAACTGTAAATACATTTCAGTAGTTTCTTAAAAACGAATTGCACAGGATAGGTTACAAGGTAGGAGTTAGACGGCTTTAGTTGTTTCCCCCAGATCTTGAATAAAAACCTTACAATATAAGAAACTTTATTTGGGACTCATCAAATTTCCTGGGGACTCCTTCAATGCAAATACATGCATCCAGGGATGCACTAAATAAAAAAGCTATCAGCATTACTGTGTGTATAATGTGTGTGTGGACTCTCTTGTCGATTTTTCGATGCATGAGTGTTCATTCAGTGAACAACCAACACAGTGTTTTATAGTGTTGAAGGCTTGTTGGACCATCCCGCACTTTTTGGCACAGTTGATAAGGAAAGAATTGGTGCACAAAGAATGCCACAAACCCAATCAACGACTGACCTCAGGATTTTTTAATTCAGTTTTCCTTCTCCTAGACTGGTTACCTACCCAAGGTTAAAGAGCCCAGTTTGCCCTACTATTTTACTCATAGCTGGAGGGAGAATATATGCTTCAGCTTTTCTTAATGTTTTATTACATGTTATTATGCTACTGATGACTGACAAGTATAGATGATGCTAATGAATTAAACAAAAATATTTTGATTTCGGGACGGTCCAAACCCCATTCAGGACGGTCCAAACCCCATTCGGGACTGTTGATAATTTTTGTTCGGGGTGGTCATGAAAAAAGTTTGCATCGGGGCCTGATTGATATGCTATTAATATCCTGTTGAGAATTTTCTAAGTCCGGAGCCCAATTCCTATAAGGATATATCAAAAAGTGGCTAAAAATTTCCTTTTCATTTAAAGTTACCTGTTATTTCCCTTAAAATAAAGAATTCTAAATATGTTTAATATTACATTTAAACAAATGCTATCGTTTGGGGTAGATTAGGAAAATGAATGACTTCCAGTCGGGTGGAATGAGGTGGTATAGGATGTTAAGAGTTAACCAAACCATGGTTTTATATGACACTAGGTTACAAGTATAGGACATCTAGCAAGGATTGAACTCGTTAATCAGTTACAGATCTGCAAGACTAGGTTAAATAATGATGGCTTTCCCTTGTTATCAACCATTAAAACGTCTGTCATTTTTATAAACCCTTTGATCTTATTGGTACCATATGTTATTTTTTTCAATGCATATCGTTCCTCACTATTTTACAATTAACAGCCAGTGGGTTGCAATTTAAAAAAAAAAAATTAAATTAAAAACCTGGTGCTACTTAAAAAAAAAATTCATAAAGTATTTGCAGAATTTTATTTAAATGTCTTTAACCCTTTATCTACCTCTACCATCAGCAATAGCTATTGAATTCTCTACAAAATGAAGGGAAGTAACTAATGTAATTAATTAAAAGTTGCCTCCCTTGATTTTTTTTTTTTTTTTTTTTTTTTTTTTTTTTAAATGAGGTAGGATGATAATTTACAAAGATGTTTTAGTACTTTTATTTATTGATCTAATGTAATTAATTAAAAGTTGCCTCCCTTGAATTAATAAATTTTTTTATTTTTTTTTTTTTAAATAAGGTAGGATGATAATTTACAAAGATGTTTTAGTACTTTTATTTATTGATCTAATGTAATTAATTAAAAGTTGCCTCCCTTGAATTAATAAATTTTTTTTTTTTTTTTTTTTTTTTTTTTAAATAAGGTAGGATGATAATTTACAAAGATGTTTTTAGTACTTTTATTTATTGATCTTGGGCGTTTTAGGCAGTCCAGCATTTTGATCGTCAGGTGGTTTGGGAGTGCTCTGATAGATAAAGGGCTCAATGCACTAATATACTGAGCAATATTACAGATTTTTTATTGATTTTTAAAAAAAATCTTTTTAAAATGTCTCTTTAATGTGGTCATTGCTAAAAATAAAAGTAAAATGTTTCTAGTTGCATGATCAATTTTGCCTTTTTGAAAGATAACTAAATTTACTAACCTTATTAGAAAAAAAGATTTTAGCATTACACATTGAATTTTTTATTTTTCTTGCATTTTTCTGAGTAGCAAACTTTATGGGTCCATGAAGTTATTTAAATCAGTATTCCTTAACTGTCTTCCTTGTGGCCCCTTTTTGGGGATCAAAAAGCACAAATAGAAATTTTGTGTAACAGTTGTAAGATTCAAAGTCATTAATTGAACATACAATTCCGACACATTGTGAGACAAAACATTTAATATATATAACAGCACATGGAAACGATAAGATACTGTACAGGAGAATAGAACATGTAAATACATATACAATATTAAGGTATAAACAAGATACCCAAATGTACCTAACACATAAATGTTACAAACATGGAACTAAAGGATAGTCCATGCTGTATAAAGGACTTACAGTAATGTAAGGGGGTGGGCAAAAGCCCCACCGAGAAGTGGGTAGATAGACTCTAGCCCATAGCAGTTCGTTGAGAAGCGTCCAGCTAAAAAAGCAAGTTCAAACCAGACACTTAAATCCAGAGGTCACCCTAGTGGGAACAAACAGCAACGCAGCGAGAAGATAACTCTTCCAGCAAAAGGAAGATAATCCCCTACACAGGAAATAAATTTTATTTACAAAAGCAAAATGTAGTGGAAAATATAAATCCTGACTAATAACTACACTACTCGTGGTGTCCATCAACTTGTCAAGTGTTATTTTGAAACCTTGGTTCAATTTCAGGCAAAAGTGGAATGGGGTGACAGAATTTCAAAACCATTTTCAGGTCCCTTTGTAAGCCTAAGACTCGTGTTGAGAATCACATTTCTTGGTATTTGATTTGTAAATTTTTAATTGAATTAAAGGTAATTTATGAGGAAGTGTGTCCCGGTCTCCTGCTTCAAGAGTTGCTGCCCGGTGACTATTAAAATAATGACCCAGCTCAGTCTATTCAAAACTATCCATCTTCATATCTATCTCAATTTGTTCATATTTATCTATATTACTTTAAATTCTAAGATTTTATTTTATTAATGTTTGTTTAATGTCTTGTTTTTAGTTTAAATAAACAAGAATTACGACAAAAAAAGATGCGACCCTCCCACAAATACATTTACTTGTTGAAAATATCTATCTATCTCCATTTGTTCGTATCTATCTATATTATTTTGTTTGTTTGTTTATCTATCTCAGTCTATTCAAAACTATATATCCATCTTCATATCTAAACAAGAATTACGACAAATTATGATAAATAAACAAGAATTATGACGCGCTGAGGTTGTTATTTAGATAGTCACCGGGTAGCAATTTTTGAGGCAGGAGATCGGGACGCACTTCCTCATAAATTACCGAATTAAATACTAAGATATATATATAAGTTGAAAATGTTGAAATATGTTGAAAAGAAAAATAAAGGAAAGAAAATGTTGAATGGATAAAATAGGATTATTTTATTTTATTTAACTTGCACGTGTTTCGGTCAGGTGTTTATTTATGTATACATGTTTTCTATGTATTTTAAATACAAATTTGGAATGAAATGATAGAAAAAAAATATAGAAATGTTTAGTACACAAAGAAATACTTGATCCCATTTGTGGTATCTTATTGGTCAATCAAAACAACTTAATTAAGATATAATTACCAATTATTATGTGTATTTAATGTCTGAATGATTGTTATATATCTTGTATGCAAATGACCTTTTTAATTTGTTTAAATTTATTTATTTATCCCCACCCCCTTCGGAATTAGATTTGATTAGTAGGGTTCAATGTTTGGTTGCAGGTATCATTGAGTAACTCCAACTGTAGGGTGGGGAGACGGTATATGATGAGGAAATGAGGGTAGAAACAAAAATTGACAAGCTCTGCATTTTTTAAAAAATTTATTGTTATTATTTTTTTTTTTTATTCATCTCTTTCTTTTTTTCTCTAATACATGTGATTTCTTTTTTAATCTTCCCTCTACATAATACAACAAAAATTTAAGTTTTTGGTGTTTTTTGGGTTTTTTTAATTTTTATTTTTTTTATTTTATTTTTTTTTTTATTTTTTTTTTTTTTTTAGTTTTGAATTTTAATTCATGGGGGTTTACAAAAACACTTTAATCCTCCCTCTTCATAATACAACAAAAATTTAAGTTTTTTTAAATTTTTATTTATTTATTTTTCTCTTTTTTTCCAAGTTTTGAATTTTAATTCCTGGGGGTTTACAAAAACATTTAAAATTTTGGCCATACCTAATATAGACCAATTTTTTTTTGTCTTAATTCATCAAAAGTAACTCTATTCTTATATTTGTCAAACTGATATTTTAAAATTTATTTTATTTTTGTTTTTCATCTGCGTCCGCAGATTCCACCCTTGGTTTTTAATTCAAAGTATTGACGGAGATATGAAGCTTTAAAACACCCCTTAGTGCTCATATAGTTTATATTCCATTGATGAGTTTTTGATTTTATATTTTAATGACAGTTCTGTTCGGTCTTTATTATAACCAACTTTTAAGAAAAGGTTTGAGTTAATCATAAAGCAATGTGTAATATGTCTCGCAAAGTGTAATGAAATAGAAAATTACCTAATGTTATGTATTGCGTGATGTATGGTTCACTCTTCAAATATTTGGTTAATTATGATGTCTGCTTGATTTTTGATATTTGATAATTATCTGCGTTATTCAGACTATTGTCCCCATCTTCATTGCTATTGGTACAATGTTTCGACGATATGCCCTCTGGCCTTCTTCAGGTATTTCTTGTCGGACTCTGGAACTTTCTTGTCGTAATCGGGAGCCATCACAGAATTTTGAACCTAACCCTTTATTTAGTCCACGGGGAATATCCTGTTCTCATTCCGCTAACCATAGCTGGGGTAGGAATTGTGTTAAATATTTTTCTATGTTACTGCCTCTACTCTATTGATAATTTTACTCAACTGGAATTTGACCCTATTTTGATAACTTCCTATTAAGGCAAGGCTCCCTCACTTTTGAATCGTTAATAGGTTTGTGAAGATTAATTTTAAACTTGTGGGGGTGGGAATTTTGTGTAACTTTTTTACCTAGTTATCCAAAGTGTATTTGCTTTCACACCTGTCTGCTTGATTACGGCTACTTGATAATTTTATTGCATGGAACTGGAAACTGACATTTTGATACTTCCTATTAAGGTAAGCCTCTCCCCATGTCCTTGGTATGATGTCTAATGGTAAAGTTCCAATCCTGGAGCTCTGGGGTGTGTGGTATACCCCTTTATCACCATTACTCTTAGGTTGACCTTGGCCCAGGGTGGTAGTACCTGTTAGGCTTACATCTATGGGTTATTTAAAAAAAAAAAAAAAAAAATATAAGTTTAAAAAAAAATTGAATGCCCATCAAGAGTGAATAAAAACAAAGTCTTTGGCATAAAATAACCCAACAAGGGTTGACATAAAAATGTGTTTAAAAAAATTTGAATGCCCATCAAGAGTGAATAAAAAAAAGTGCATTTGGCATAAAATAACCCAACAAGGGTTGACATAAAAAATGTCTTTAAAAAGATTTGAATGCCCATCAAGAATGAATAAAAACAAAATGCCTTTGGCATAAAATAGCCCAACAAGGGTTGACATGCTGTAAAATCCAACCAACCTAAGTATTCCCAACTATTATATTGTTAATAGGTTTGTGAAAATTAATTTTAAATTTGTAAGGACAGGAAATTGTTTTAAAATTTTTTTTTTTTACCTAGTGATCGCAAGTATATCTGCTTTCACACAGATAATTACTACTTGATAATTTTACTGCACAGAACTGGAATTAGACATTATTTTGATATTTTCTATTAAGGTAAAGCCCCCCCCCCCACACACACACCTCTTTAAACTTATTAATAGGTTTGTGAAAGATTAATTTTAAATTTGTTGGGGTAGGGGCTTTTTTTTTTTTTTTTTTTTTTTTTTTACCTAGTGATCCCAAATATATCTTAGCACAAAAATGTTTCCTTGATTAGGGCTACATCATTTTGATATTACCTATTGAGGTAACACACACACCACACACACACACACACACACAGAAACCTCTTCTTTTAACTCTTAACATCCTGTTGGGAATTTTCTTGGTCCAGAGCCCCATTTCTCTAAGGATTTATCAATAAATGGCTAAAAAAATCCTTTTCATTTAAAGTTATCTGTTATTTCCCTTAAATCAAAGACTTCTAAATGTTTAATATTACATTTAAACAAAGGCTATCATTTAGGGTAGATTAGGAAAATGACTGACTTCTGGCCAGCTGGAATAAGGCAGTATAAGATATCAAGATTTGAATTGTTAATAGGCTTTGAAAGATTGATTTTAAATTTGTATGGATGAGGGCTTTTGCTTTAACCTTTTTTATCAAGCAATCCTAACTATATTTGCTTTGAAACATTGGTGGAAGATCTTGTAGCAACAAGGTCTCCTGTACCAATCTTCAATGAAACTACATTGGATTTTTCCTATAGTTGAAGAGGTCTCTTGCATCTTGTCTCCAAGGAAACTTTTGTTGTTGTTCGTGATTTGAAATAGCATATTGTTTCTAATGTACTGGCATTCAAAGGGTGTAGAGTTTAAAGGTTTTACAGCTTGCACACCTGGTTGTGGAGGTGTTTGACACCTGTTGGCACCTGATAGGTAAGGGGCTCTTTGTTTATTTTGTGTCTTGATATTTTTTGTTGTTGTTGAGGAAGAATTATATTTACAAGGTGTTTATATGGAGGCGCATGGTCTAATGGTTAGTCGTAGGAAATGGACTCGTCAACGCGAGTTCAATTCTTGGACGAAGCCGTTGGCATTTCACATGGCACTAATACCCTTGGGAAAGGTATGAATCCAATTCTCCCTCCAGCTATGGATATATAGCAGGGCAGACTGGACTGGCTAGGTAACCAGTCTAGGAGAAGGAAAACTCTGAATTTAAACCTGTTAAACTCCGCGTAAGAAATTGACCTTGTGTTGCATCCTGCTCGTGTGGAGAAGTTGGTAAATATATATACAAGGTGTTTCAATGTTTTGACTTGATTTTGTAATCTAATAACTTGACCAATTCTCGTTCAAATGATCTCTTTGATTTTAACAGCATGTGTAAACACAACTCAAAACTTTCTACAAGGTTTCAAGTTTGATACCAGCCCTCGCCAATTCAGCGCATGAGTAGCAGAGCTTTGTTCGGTGCTGTTTGGAGAGTGGCTGATGGTCACTCTGACTTTATTTTATTAGATTACGAAACTGTCAGTTTTTCTTGAATACTCTGTACTAAGCTGAAGATTTGATGTAAACACTGGTCATCAAAGTGTGTCAGCAGTTGCCTATTGTTGGTATCAGCTGGCTTGTGAGGGAGTCTATCCACTTTTCATTAGTGCTAGACCAGGGAGATTGAAAAGCTGATTGGATATGCTTAAAATTCTTACTTAAAAGAAAAAAAAAATATTTGTTCTAAAGAATGATTCTTGTACAAAACAAGTGTATGTATTATATATATCACACACACACACACCTTGACTTTAATTCATTCTGCTCATTACTCCATTTTCTTGTATATCAAATCAATTTTCCCCATTGGAATGAACTTAAATGACATAAATCCATTCCAGCCCAACTCCCTAATTTTTGTTACATTTAAAATAAATTTTTTATCTTTTTTTATTTTTAAAATTTTTTTTAAGTAAATAATTTTCTTTGGTGTAATAAATTTGGATACTTAATTGCTTTTAGCTAACTTATTAACATAAGCATATCTGTACCTTGTACCTCAAATTTTAGCCCTCAACACAAAGCAAAAAAAAATCACTTGACTGATTACTTGTATCTTGGAAAACTTTTGGGGCACTCATAAATTAAGGTGTGTGTGTAAAGTGCTGACAAATTCTCAGCTTAAGAAGAAAATGACTTAGAGCTATGAAACTTATTTTCAATTCAAAATGCAATACTCTTGACACATTTCTCAATTTTCTCTACCCCCCACCCCCTAAAAAACCCAGTTCCTTCCTAGTTCAGTCAGAGATGTTTCAAACCCTTGCCCCTTTCATATATAAATAAAATGTGTATTCATTTTGGACTATATTTTATTGTTGCCTTAAAATATCTTGGTTTCTTTACTTTCACTTTGATAAAAATTTCAGTTGTTTACAGAAGTTAGCCTTTTTTTTTTTTTTTCTTCTTTTTTAAATTTTTCTCTGTTAAGACTAGAATATTTAATGACAATGCATTGCAGTTGAACTTGGGTTGTTACATACATACATACATACATACATACATATCATTGGTGTCACTTAAATTAGATAAACCTTGTATCGATGATCTCTGCTATTCACCAAGATGTCTGTATCAGCTCATTCCTGGGCAGAAGCAGAGACTTCTTTGTTTATTAGAGAGATTGGTCAAGACAGGACACTAGTTTTTTTTTTACATAACAAAAGACGTTCATAACATATATTACATTTCACTTGACTTTCTTATTAATGTAGGTGTCCAGATATAATATATATATATACAAATTATTTAAAAAAGAAAAAAAAAAAGTTAAAAAGATGTTTTGTTTAGGGGGCTATTTTCCTATTGTTTTCAGAAGATATCTATAGACTTATAAAATAAATTGCCTCCACAAACAGCCTACTGCAATTTTGAAGCTGTTATTGTCATTTTCTCCTTTTCAACCTTTTAGAAAACTGGACATCATCTATAAATGGAAAATCATTGCTGGGTATGTTACCGTTTGTTCTAATCCTCGTCTGTAGCCTATGTCAGTGCTCTTCGTGTTAGTAACAATTGCAGTGTCTCCTTATCTGTGTGGCTCGCTAACAAAGTTAATCAAAAATTTGAGCTCTTGTTCTTTTCTTCTTTTTTTTTTTCTTTTTTTTTTTTTTTCTTTATTTATTTTTTTTTTAATTATTATTTAAAATTTACCCCTCTTATTTTTCTTGTTCGTTTTTTTTATTTTTTTTTTTTATATACAGTGTTGGACAAAAAAAATCCTGAAAAAATTGAACTTTTTTTTTTTTTTTTTTTTTTTAATTCTATTATTGCAACAAATTCTATGGAACTTCAGTAGCTTAGGCAGGTATAGGAAGTGAATATTTTTCTTGGTTATTGTTGTCAAAGTTCCCTTCGCTGTAGCAAAAAGTCATAATTTTCTTTTTTCTTTCTTTAGGAAAACATTGATGGCAATTCTGTTTCTTTGCTTCGATGGCTTAGCCACACATAGGAAGTGATTATTTTTCTTGATTGTTGTGGAGTTGCTTAATTGTAGCGAGAAATTTTTTTTCTTTTTTTTCCCCCTCCCCCATTTTAAATGATTTAAAAAAAAATTTTTTTTTGAGAAAAATATCAATTGATGAATGGGGGTTCAGTTTCTTTGCAATATCACAAAGTGACATGCCACAATCTGACCTTTTAAAAAGGTCAGATTGTAGCATACAATGATTATGGACTCAACCAACTGCTTGCTAAAAAAAAAAAAAAAAAAATTCTAGATTAGAATATGAAATCAAGGAAAAGAAAATTTAAGTTTTTTTTTTTTTTTTTTTTTTTTTTATACTTACTGGCTTTTTGCTATAGGCCTGGAGGATTTAGCAATCAAGGAAGATAATCACTTCCTATGTGTGTCTAAGTAAAGTTTCATTATAATTTGTGGCAATAATAAAAAATGGTCCAGTCTTTTTCACTTTAGTTATTTTTTTGTTGTCCAATACTGTATTTACCTTGATGTTCAAATGTTACTTTTTTTTTTTTTTTTTTTTTTTAAGGGGCTTTTTAAAATACGATAACATTCTGGTTCTTTTGTCTTTTAATGGAGAGGCTATAATACAGGATTTGACAGTTTACTGTATGCTGTTAAAATACTTGTAAAATTTAACTTTTTAACTCTTTGGGGAGAAAAATAGCTTGAATAATTTTGTATATGAAAGGGTTTAAGAATGTTTTTGTATTAAGACTTTTCTGTACTGTTGTCCTTATCTTTGTTATATACACAACGTTTCGATCAGTGTGCCTTCGTCAGGTGTTTTTTTTTTTTTTTTTTTTTTTTTTTTGTCTAACTCAAGGAATCTTGTCGAACTTGGGAGCCTTTATGAACATTTGAACCCAAACCATTTATTCCATTAACCATAACTAGCTACAAGTTTTAAGCTATGATAATATATTCTGTTTTCGCCAGTGGTCAGGATTGAACTTGTGACCTATAGATTATTGTCACTTCGAACTGTATTAAATCTTTAACCATTTTACCATGTGTCCAACTGTGCAATGGATTTGGTTCAAAGTTCTGTTAAGGCTCCCGAGTTTGACAAACACCTAAGGAAGGCCAGAGCGCACGTTGGCCAAAATGTGTGTATATAACAATAGATGAGTACAATAGTCCAAAAAATCTTACTAATACAAATTATCAGGCCTCATTTAAGAAATTCAAAGAATGTTGTTTATAAAAAGTTGCTTTTTATATTCTATCTTACACTTTTTGTAATATTTGAATATTAACTAAGTATCCCCCATTCCTGACCTCCTTTTAATTTTAATTTTTTTAAATTTTAATTTTTCTTAAACTAATGGCTTATTCTAAATTCAACTGATTTTTTTATTGACTTTTCAAATTGAGTTTTTACTAGGATGGGATTTTTAAATTAATAATTTTAATTTTATTATAATCCTTTCGTTGTTTTAAATTTAATTTTTCTAAATTTTTTGTCATTTTATTTAAAACTAATAATGGTTCTTAATTCTTGTTGACATCTCCTGTTATACTTTGTCTTATTTATGTGTATATTTTTGTACAGATGTGCTGTACACCTCCCCCACCCAATGTCAAAATGGTTAAAAACAAAAGTCTTTTTATTTGAATGCATTGTCTTTTTTATATTATATATTTGGCAATAATGTATCAAACCATATTTCTGGTGATGATTGCTTTTTTTCATCTGTATTTTAATGTTGACTATCATTAAATATAATTTTGGACATTGTTATTCAATTTTAATGAATTTTGGACATTGTTATTCAATTTTAATGAATTTTGGACATTGTTATTCAATTTTAATGAATTTTGGACATTGTTATTCAATTTTAATGAATTTTGGACATTGTTATTCAATTTTAATGAATTTTGGACATTGTTATTCAATTTTAATGAAACCATCTAAATTTGTATTAACGAAAGTTGGTCTTTATTGTATTTGATATTTTAAAATGTAATTATGTAATAATTGTTTAAATTATTGAAATTATTTGAATTCTTACAGTTCATTTTGGCTTGTTGTCAGTGTCCTCTCTGTCTAAAATGGCCTTTTTTTTTTTAAATTTTTTTTTATTTTTTAAATAATTGTATCAAAATATTAATTGTTCAAATAAGGGTAATTTAATTACAAAATTTAAGTTTAGATTTTTGAATAACTTCAAGATTAGCAAAACCACTGGGTAATTTTATTTTAATTTTTTTAAATAGGATTTTAATTTTATTTTGCTGGAGGCTTCTAAGTTTAGCACAATTACTAATTATTTTGTTTTATTTTTTTCTGGAAGGTATTCTAAGATTGGCAGAACTTCTCTTTTTTTTATTTATTTTATTCATTTACTTTATTTTTTTATTTTTTTTATTTGTTTATGGGATTTTTATTTATTTAGCCCTAACCCCCTCGGAAGGCTTTCTATAATATTTATTCAATATATTTTTATTTATGAAAAGTTATTTAAAATGTGTCAAGGTATTGTTATGTGTTGTAGCCAGTGTAAATGTGGCTTACTATGACTGTACAATATTTATAGTGTTTGTTTAGGAATTATCTACATGCTTTGGATAGTATCACAAGAGGAGGGGGTGGGGTCATGTCTCTTTTTTTTTTTTTTTTTTTTTTTTTTTTTCTTCTATAAAAACTATTGAAGGCTTCTTAGATATATTCAAGACTCAAATGTTTTAATATCACTAATTTTAATTGAACACACACACAAACTCACACACGTATATTAGTTCAACCAAGTATATCAATGAAGATTCTTAATACTGTTTTGTTAAAACGAATTTCTGATTTATATTGAATATTTTGTGAAAGTTTCATGTGTATTTAGTTGAATTGATTATTTTTATTTTTTTTTTTGTCTAGTTTTTAAATACTGCTTATATTTTATGTAGACAAGTTGAGGTTTCAGGAGAGCCCTTACAATTTACACTTTACGATATTTATTAAAAGTTTTGTAATAATAAACTTAAATATTGGCTTTTACCTCCACCTCCTTTTAAAAAAAAAAATAAGTTTAAGGATTTCATTTCTTAATACTATTTTGTTAAAACAAATTTTCTGATTTTTATTGAATATCTTGTGAAAGTTCCATATTTCTTTTTTTTATTTATTTATTTTATTTTTTTTTTTTTGTCTAGTTTTTAAATATTGCTTATATTTTATGTAAACAAGTTGAGGTTTTTACAATTTACACTTTACATATTTATTAAAAGTTTTGTAATAATAAACTTAGATATTGGCTTTTACCCCCACCTCCTTTTTAAAAAAAATAAGTTAAAGGATTTCGTTTCTGGAAATTTATGAGGAAGTGCGTCCCAGTCTCCTGCCTCAGAAATTGCTACCCGGTGACTATTAAAATAACATCCCCAGCTATGTCATCTCGGTGATGTTAACTTGAAAGAAAACAACCAGCTTAGGGTGCTAAATGTATTTTAGAGGGGGGGTCTTTCCCCCCCCCCCTTTTTGTCGTAATTCTTATTCATTTATCGTAATTTGTTTAGAAATTTATTTATAGAAATTTGTCGTAATTCTTGTTTAGATATGAAGATGGATATCTATCTACCTCAATTAGTTCATTTTTTACTTTGTTTATATATATCTATCCACCCATCTCCATTTGTTCATATCAAAAAAGAGAAGGCCCCCTCTCCTCTAAAATACATTTAACACCCTAAGTGGGTTGTTTTCTTTCAAGTAACACCACCGAGACGACATAACTGGGGACGTTATTTTAATAGTCACCGGGTAGCAATTTTGAGGCAGGAGACTGGGACGCACTTCCTTATAAATTACCTCATTTCTTAATACTATTTTGTTAAAACAAATTTCTGATTTTTATTGAATATCTTGTGAAAGTTCCACCTTTTTATTTATTTATTTATTTTTTATATTGATTATATGTTATACTTACATAGAATTTTCTAGCACAAGTTATTTCCCTTTAACCCTAAAATACTTCCTTACCCCAAGTTGTTCCCCTTCTGCTACCCTCGCCTCTCTAGGAACATTTTTCCTATGCACCGTCTATATCGGTGCAAGGTGCATTTTTTATTCTTTTCAAACCACTCACCCTCCTGAGCAGACATGAATTAGCTCCTCTCTTCATCTTCGTCCCTTCAAAGCACTAAGTTTTTTTACACTTTCTTGTGAAGGAATAAAGACCTGAATTTCTCTACCTATGGATTTTCGTTCTTCTTTACTTGAGTTAAACTACACGTAACAAACGTGGTCTCTACATCTTGGACATAATAGAGGCCGTTAGTAGAATAGATTAAGTGTCTAGTTTTCAAATGCTGTTTGTATTTTATCTAAACAAACAATCTGAAGTCACAGGAGAGCCTTACAATTTACATTTTGCTTTAAATTTATTAGATTAGTCTTAATCGTCTTAGAGTACGGGCCTATAAAACTTAGTACCAGTGTCATCACAGAATTTGACAGAATAAGGTTGAAGGCAATATTAGTCTGCCCTAGGTACTCCAGCTCCTAATTCTGAATTCGGTGATCATTCTCCTAAACTGGTTGCCCACAAAAGCTATATTTAACCTATAGTTGGGTT
The DNA here is from genome assembly GCA_023376005.1 of Doryteuthis pealeii. Taxonomy (NCBI): domain Eukaryota; kingdom Metazoa; phylum Mollusca; class Cephalopoda; order Myopsida; family Loliginidae; genus Doryteuthis; species Doryteuthis pealeii. Next base: position 38,059,912 of record CM042182.1, on the reverse strand, counting down.
ATCAAAAATGAATCGTTTAATTAAAGTTTAAAGGAAAAATAATTGTATATTTACCTATAAAAATGAAGTTTAAAAAAAAAAAAAAAAATAAATGTTTTTATCTATATAATGTACCTAAAATTAGATAGTAAGAATAATTGGATTAATTTTTGTTTTAAGTTTTTCTCTCCAAAATGTATTATCCAAGGACAAACAAATCTTATTATAATGGAGATTGTGGTTTTGTCTGTCTGTAACAGAACTATATTACTATACAAGTCACAATTTCCTTTGTTATTTACATCACATTCTCCACGATTTTATTTTTATTTAAACCTCAATTATTAATAAAATTGTTTTACATCATTAAGACTGTCGACCATATCTACATACTAATAACATGCAATTGTATTTATATATACAACAAAATAGCTGTTTACAGTGTTGCATATTGATCTTAAAAATTGATTTTAATAAATATATGCTTAGTATTATTGATTTCTAATTGTTTGGTTTTATCTTATTGAATATGAGCAAAAATCTCAGGTATAAATCTTAAAAGATATCCATTAACAAGAAGAAATAACTGTAATTTTGTTCTTTACTTCCTATTTTAACTAAATAGTTAAATTAGGAAAATTTACCAATGAAAGACGGGAGTAATCGAAAATGATGGAAGAGTTAGTTTCAAAGTTGTTCTATTTTCGATTATACCCCCTCTGTTCCAAATTTTTTATCTGCATTCTTATTCAGTTTCATTAGCCTTTCTAATTTAATGATATTTTATATTAAAACTTAAATACTTGCACCCGGAGGGGCATATATTTTCTAGTATAGATAGTTTATGCAATGATTTCTTTCATATTTTACCAAATTGTTAATACATATGGTATTTATAGTTGACAATTTATTCGTAAGTTTAAGAATAATCAAACTTAAATCTAAGTCATGAATATTATGGCTAAATTACTTTGAAGATAAAAACTGACTTTAGGTGAATAATCCTTTTTTTTTTTTTTTTTTTTTTCTTTTTTTTTCTTTTTTTTTCTTTTCTTTTTTCTTTTTTTTTTTTTTTTTTTCTTTTTTTTTTTTCTTTTCTTTTTTTTTGATAGCTGCCCTTTTGGTTAATTAATGAATGGTTTGAGTAAAGTAAAAAAAAAAAAAATATGTATGTGTTTATGTTGTTTAATTTTTTTAATTATTTTTTAACACAAACGTATTACATAATATGTACTGTTAAATAACAATAGCTTGATTTTTATATTTTTTTAATTTTTTTTTTTCTTCTTCTTCCTTCCTATTTGGTATATATTAGCACGATATTTCTCTATAAAAGTGAACCTAGACTAGAATTAAGGCTTTTTTCTGTTTATTCTGAAACATCTTTCTTTACTTTTTGGTACCAAGAAAGGATAGATTTTAATCAGCATTATTATAAAAAGCGAAGCATCCATCCGTCACATGAAACAGAAAGAAAGGAAGGTGGGTATTCAAACATACACATAAATTTCTGAGGCCTGCTGCATTGACTGCTGATTGTCAGAGTAGTCACTTTTATTGGCAAAGTAAACAAAAAAAAAAAAAAAATAATAATTATTTAAAAAAATATAAAAAGTCGTAGGAAAGATGAAAAAAGAATAACAGAAGAAATAAGTTATGTCCTACTTAAAAAAAAATATTTTTAATATCTTTTGAAGGATTAATATTTTGATTTTAAAATTGTGAATGTTATAAAGGTGCTAAATGTTTAAAACCCTGGCTTTTAAGAAATTTGTCCTGAGACATTCTCTAATCAAGTACCGCAAATAAAATGTAATAGTATTATTAAGGTGTCTTTCTTATTTTAAAAAAATATACAGGGTGTTCCAAAAGTCTTATCACCTCCTACCAAACCACTCCTTAACCCTTCATCTACTACTGCCATCCGCAATAACTATTGAATTTTCTACAAAATGAAGGGAAGTAACTAAGGCAATTGATTAAAAATTGCCTCCCTTGAATTTTTTTTTTTTTTAATAAGGTAGGATGATAATTTACAAAGAGTTTTTAATACTTTTATTTATTGATCTTAGGTGGTACCTATAAAGAATGAATTTATTTCAAGACTTTGTTGGTATTAAATGACCCACCAAGGTTGATATGCCATAAAACAAACAAGATTAAGGGAAGTAACTAATGTAATTAATTAAACATTGCCTCCCTTGAATTTTTTTTTTTTTTTAATAAGGTAGGATGATAATTTACAAAGATGTTTTTAATACTCTTATTTATTGATGTTGGGCGTTTTCGGGCAGCCCTGCATTTGGATCGTCAGGTGGTTTGGGGCACTCTGGTAGATAAAGGGTTAACATTACCAAGTAAGAGTGGTTAACAGAACCCTCAAAGAAATGGGGTCCCTATCAAGTGCTTACTCGATATGGTATCCCAAGTCATTACAACTGTGAGCAGTGTGTTGTGCTCCACTACTTCGTAATGGTGCAGGTGTTTATGAGCACAACCCCTTCCCCATGTATTGATTTGGGCTGCCATATAGATTAAGCACTTGGTAAGGCCTTTTTTTTTTTTTTTGTGGTCTCTGATAACCAGCAATCTTACCCAACCATGTTTGGTAGGGGTGACAAGACTTTCGGACTTGAATGCTATTAAAGATTTTTCAGGATATCCAAATATCATCTCGATTAAATAAATTCTCTTTATGCAATCTTTTGGGGGGTGGAGTGGGGGGTTTCGTTTCTTTTTAAAAATATACATTGAACTTCAGTATCAAAGCTACAAATCCTGCTGTAATTAAGTGTCTGAATTTCTTTTAAAAAAAATGTTGTATCTTAGCTTAAATCTCTCACATGCACAAATTTTAGTAATCTATCCCCCCTCCCCAATTTAAGGGGGTAAGAATAGTTTTCAAGCAGTTCTGAAAAATAACTATGCTTGACACCCAGTTTTATTTTTTTTCCTGATTATACAAAAAAAAAAAAAAAAAAAAAAAAAATTTTAAACATCTATTTTGGTGTTTCCCAACCTGGGGTGCTTAGAAGGATCTTGGTAATTTCATCTTCTTTTGAAGGAATGCTGCTGGTCTAATAAAAAGGTTGGGAAACACTGATCTATTATTATCCCCTTTTTCTTGCTACCCCACATTTTTCTTTCTTAAAATATTATAATTTATGTAAATGAATTATTCCTTCTGTAAAATTTAAGATATGTAGAAATCTTCAATTTTATTCAAGGTATGGCTCAAATTTCATATTTAAAAATAAATTTTTTTAAATTTAAATTTCAACAGTTTTAAAATGAATGAATTTTAAAATAAATTTTGCTGTATGATGAACAGGAAGGATTAAAAGAAAATAACATATAAAAATTGTTTTTAGTCTTTTAAAACAATTTTATAAATTAAAATCTGTATTTTTCAAAATGGTGTATTTTGGCTGTTTTTTTTTTTTCTTTTTTTTTTCCCCACCAAAGTCTTTTTTTTTTTTTTTAAATCTTTTTTTACTTTTTTTTCTTTTCTTATCTTTTTTTTTTTCATTGTTCAGATTAATAAATTCATAGAAATTTTAAGTTTAGAAAGAAAAAAAGTTAAAATAAGTGACAATTTACAACTTAAATTTTTCTTTTTAATAAATATTTAAAGAAAGGGGATGTGCTGATGTACGGAAATTTTGGCCATACCACTGACAAGGCTATCAAGTTTCATTTTAGACTAATGCTCTCTGGTGAAGGCATGAATGCTTTCGTTCTCCCTCCTCTCTTAGTTGTGGATAATTTGTAGGGCACCCTAGGCTCTTTTGCTTTTGGTAAGGCAACCAATATAGGAGAAAGAATAATTCTGAATTCAAAACCTGAAGAGTGTTGTTTGGCAAATCTGTGGTACACTGGTGCTTATCCAAAAAATTTGGTTGGTTTCTACACAGGCCTCTTCTCTTGCACAGGGTTTGGTTAGGCTTTGAGAAAAAAAAGTATCTCTTTATTATATAGCAAGTTAACATATCTATAAGCTAAGGTTTACACCGACTGTCAGTATTTGTGCCTCTACTTAATAAAATCTAAGGGAAATTATAGGCATACAAGTTGGCCTGGGCCTATCCTTGGCCAACTATTTACACACAGTTTCTCTTACATATGGTGCAACCCCCTTATATTAGGCTAACATTTAGGTCTCAGAAAGTTGCATGATGCACAAGTATATATTATGTATGTATATGTAAGTGGGGAAGATGGAAATGAATCCAAGATGTTGAAAAGATAAATGGAAATATATATATATCGGCCTTGGGTAGGTAACCAGTCTAGGAGAGGGATAACTCTGAATTCAAAATTCCTGAGGTCGGTCGTTGTTGGATTTGTGCCAAAAAGCATGGATGGTCCAACACAAGCGTTCACCACTATAAACAAATCACTGTGTGGATGTTCATTGTATGAACACTCATACGTCAATCGACGGAGAGTCCATCATATTTGTATGCTGACACGTGTCAGTATATAATAAATTTCATCCATACAAATATATTTATATTTTTCCATTTATCTTTTCCACACACACACACACACACACACACATATACATATACAACACATATATATACACACATATATACACACACGGGAGACCTGAATTCCATCTAGGGATCTTTATTTCTACATTGCTATTGCATAGGCCAGGGATCACCAAACTTTTTTCACAGTGGGCTGGATAATTGGGAAAAATAGCGAGTGCAGGCCACTTTATTATCGTAACTAGTCATAATAAGTGAAAATTTGGGATTGCGTAAGTAACGAGTAAGCACAAAATTTAGTAAAGTCTAGTAAGTCTTGCGTTTTGTACGTTTTAACAAATTCAGGTAACGTTGGCGGGCCTGATAAAATGTCTTCATGGGCCGTAATTTGGTGACCCCTTAGCTTAGACCATTAAATAATAGATTACATTTTCAACCAGGACCCCCCAGGGGCTTGGGCATGGGACTAGTAAAACATCTAGGTCTCCTTTTTTAAGATACTCTATTTTGTTAAGATTCCTAAACTTTACTAAAAATCATTCCCTTCTTTTCTCTAAATTGTTCTTTTTTTTTTTTTTTTTTTTTTCATCTAGATATAATTTATTTGTACTATGTATTATGATTAAAGCTTTTTTTTTTTTTTTTTTTTTTTTTAACTATTGTATTCATGTGTATTGACTTAGCCTTTTGGATATTAGTTGTATAATTATTTTTGGTAGAAATTAAATTTTCTGGCCTTGTACGTTTTTTTGTTTTCATCATTCCTCTTGATTTACTTGAGAAAAATGCCTACATATATTTTCCTTGACCTTTTAGATAACTGGAACGCCTCATTGAACGGAAAGTCCCTCATGCCATACAATATGGGTACGTTGGTATTTATTTACATTAACAATACTTATATATATATATATATATATATAATCTCATTATGATTCGTATGTCATCGTAAATCCATCAAGGTGGACTATGAGGCTTATCGAGTTATGAATGTTGTTCGTTTTTTTATTTTTTATTTTTTCCCCCTTTCCACTTTGGTCTTTTTGGTTCATTTCATATTGTGGATATGTCTTTTTGTCAAACTTTAAAAAAAAAAAAAATTTCAGTGCTTGCTCTCCCCTTTAAATTCAGTAAAAAAATCTTTTATTGTAAAGCGGAAATTTTCAAGTGGGGAGGTTGTGTTTGAGACAGGACCACTTTGAAAAACAGGTTTTATAATCCCCTCCTAACTTTCCATTTAACTATTGCCATGAAGGATTATATTCCATTCCCACCTGTAGCCGCTATTCTTTAAACGAATAAAATATATTTTTTATAAAACAATAGTTGGTTTCTATTATAACTGCTACAAGCCGTAACACTGTCAGTTTTTTTTTTTTTTTTTTTGTAAAACGCATATCTGAGATGATACAAAGATTAAGCTTTCTGGGTTTTTAAAAAAAAATTTTTTTTTTTTTTTTTTTTTTTTTTTTTAAATTCTTTTGTGTTGAAAAACAATATTGTGACTTCTATCTTTTTAAATGGGAAACTTTTTGATTTGTAAGATATTTATATTTGTGGCTTTATTTTTTTTTTTTTTTTTTTTTTGCAAGATTTTAAAAATTTCAACAAAATTAGTATTTAACTGATATTTTTTAAATTTAAAATTCTAAATTTTTTTCTAAAGTTTAACTTTTTAAATTTAAGTTTTTTTTTTTTTTTTTTTTTTTTTTTTTGTTTTTTTTTTTGTTTTTTTAATTTATTTAGATATCAAATTTTTTTTATACAAGATATTAATAATTTGTTACAATTTATCTAAATGTTTGTACTCATTCCAACTTCATGGATTTATAATGAACTAATTTCTTGGCATGTTAGTATTTACATTTGCATGTAGTTGCATTGTTTACTTAACAAATAACAATTGTGCTTATGTCTTTAATAATTTTGTGTTTTCTAAAACATTTTGTGCATTTTCTATTTTTGTACATTTTTAAAAAATTTTATTTTTTTGATAAAATCACGTTTGTTTTTTTTTTTTTTTTTTTTAAATAATTTTAATCTAAAATTTAGAAAAAAATTTTGCCTACTTGGATGAGGAATTATCATTATACATTGATCTATTTAGACTAGTATCCTCATCTTGTGCAACTTATTAATTGAATTGATAGAAATTTAAAACAATTGGTTGAATCTCTTAATCCAGGATGGGGGGGGGTCCAAGAGGGGAGTCCATGTTGTGTAATGGCTAATGTGCTGGACTTAACATCAAAGTGAATTCAAATTCCAGTTGTGCTATTATATGCACTTTCAGACTCATACTCTTGGGAAAGGTATGAACCCCCCTCATCTCCCCAGCTCTGGGTTAAATAGTATCACTACTGTTCTTCTAAAAAGATATCTTTGGCATTAAATAACCCACAAAGGTTGATATGATAAAAGGAAACCAAACCCAAAGTGCCTGATATATCATTATGGATATGGCAATAACTTTCACTCATACTCTTGGGAAAGGTATGAACCACCCTCATCTCCCCAGCTCGGGGTTAAATAGTATCACTACTGTTCTTCTAAAAAGATATCTTTGGCATTAAATAACCCACAAAATTGATATGATAAAAGGAAACCAAACCCAAAGTGCCTGATATATCATTATGGATATGGCAATACAAGATCAAATCCTGGACAAGTTGTTCTGAATTTCACATAGTGCTAATACTCTTGGAAGTTATGAATCTAACTGTTCTCCCTCTACCTATGGGTAAATAGGGCTGACTGGGATCTTTAACCCAGGTATGGCCACCAGTCTAAGAGAAGGAAATACAAGAAATAATACTTATTATTAATAATAAAGTTTTTTCATTAAATAACCCACAAGGTTTGATATGCCAGTAAACACAGACCAATTATATACTCTCATGCATGTAGTCGAAGAACTTACCTGCATATTTTAAATATGACAGCAAACATGTTTTTTAAATCTGCAGGAAAGTTCTTCAACTACTATATTTAATTCCCAAAACTTATATATATATATATATATATATATATTTATTCGACTACTATATTTCATACCCAAAACAAGTCGTCGGAGTGGCCTAAAGACGGTATCGGCCAACAGTTTTCACCTGCGCTAGACCAAGGAGATTGTTTTTGTGTCTGAGGTGGAGTGCCACTCCTACCATCAGCTCCTCACTTTCCTATACAGATCCCTGTGCTACTCATACGCTGAGTTGGTAATGGCCAGTGTCGGATGCTGTACCAACTGAGCAATAATCTTTATATCTTTTTATATATATATATATATATATATATATATATATATATATATATATATGAAAGTACGTAAATAAACATGTATTTATTTGATATGGCTTTTAGCCAACAATTTTTGGAGGATATGTGCTTAATTGAAGTCATACCTAATTTTTTAAAATTAATTAGTTAATAATTAATGAATTTAGGCTGGCATATATGTTCAAATGTAAGGCTAAACAGATTGAGAAAATGTCAATCCCTGAATGTACATTTCGACCTATTAGGTCTCCTAATTCCTTAAATAGTTTTTTGTGCACGTTTTGTAAGTTTGGTACAATAATAATTTTTTGTAGTCTTAATATTTGCTGACAAAATGGATTAAAGTTCCTTATTGGCATGCTACTGTTATTTTACTTGAAATGAATTGCTTTGATTGTTCCGTAGTTAGTAGACCCCCTCCCCTCAATCCTTTTTTTTTTACCATATTTTTATATACCAATAAGTGTCTTTTGCCATGGTATTTAACATTATATTGCGACTGCATGGAAAAGGGTTGGACATGCCATGTTATTCCTATTGAGGTTCGGTGTCGTGGATTTCTAGGACACTCAGTCATTTTGTTTCTTTCACATTGTCTTCAAACCACGGTGCAAAATGCATCGAGCTGGATCTGGTCGAGATTTAAGTCTTCGACACGAATGATACGCGTGCGGAATCATCATTCCCGTGTTATTACGTAACATCTGCAATCGCGTAATCAACTCAGCGGCCGAAAACAAATGCGTTTACAAACTGATAACAAAACATCTCCGATGAACGGATCATGTAATCTCTTCTCTGCACTATCTCGAACACATTCTCTTACAGAGTAATCTACAAAGGCATGTACTCCTTATAGCACCTATATGATTTAAATTGTTCATATGGCAAACACCTGGCCCTTTTTATCATATGGGTGCTCGGTGGGGGTGGCGGCTGAGGATCCAACCCCCAGTATTTATTAATACACATGAAATTAATTTATATTAACAAACCACACACACATGCGCACACACACACACACACATATATATATATATATATATATATATATATATATATATATATATATATACCAAGCGTGTTGGTAAATCCTTGTGGAGAGAAAAAACCAGCAAAAAGTTTGATTGTAAAAATATACTACCAAACATCAACCAGGGAGAAAAAAAATTTTGAAAAAAAAGAAGACCAAGATATTCGTACCAACAAAAAATAATCTATTGGTACAGCATTTGGCCAAAAGAAAAAACAATTTATATATATATATATTTTCATATAACCGCTAGGAGAAAGCTAATAAGTAAAAAGTGCTTGATACCTAAGTAGAGCCAATAATAAAGATAATCTAATGAGTCAGACGAACCTACTATTAATAGTAGGTTCGTCTGACTCATTAGATTATCTTATATATATATATATATATATATATATATATATATATAATCACAATTTGGCATTAAATAGCTTGCAAGAGTTGATATGCCATTACACCAACCAAGCTTTTTAAAGTAATGTTATCCCTTTTATTGCAGGATCTTTATCAAACCTAGTATAATTTTTTGTTAGTTCCATTTAAATTTTAAATATTAGTAATTTTGTCTCCTCCTCTAGTAAAGTTTTCAGTGTACATACAGAAGTAGGTGACTGTTTAACTCTTAACGTCCTATACTGCCTCATTCTACCCAGCCGGAAGCCAGATTTGTTTTCCTAATCCACCGCAAATGATAGCCTTTGTTTAAATGTAAAAAGGTTTAGTTTAATTGCTTCCCAAAAACAAAAGATGCCTAATCACCCAAAAAATAGAAAGAAAAAAATACCAAAAAAGCAAAAATAACCTAACCTTGACTGTTATGCCCTCAGGGTTCTTCGGGTATCTTATAGTCCCCTGACCCCTAATGGGGCCACCTGTTAGCCGTAGGTGACGACCCATGATGTCCTATACTGCCTCATTCTACCCAGCCGGAATCCACATTTGTTTTCCTAATCCACCCCAAATGATAGCCTTTGTTTAAATGTAATATTAAACATATTTAGCAGTCTTTGATTTACGGGGAATAACAGGTAACTTTAAATGAAAAGGCTATTTTTAGCCATTTTTTTTTTTATATAAATTATAAGAATGGGGCTCTGGACTTAGAAAATTCTCAACAGGATGTTAAAAGTTAATGATCCCCTTACTTCGATTGGTTACCCTAAAAAGGTTTAGTTTAATTGCTTCTAAAAACGAGATGCCTAATCACCCAAATAATAGAAAGAAAAAAATACCAAAAAAGCAAAAATAACCTAACCTTGACTGTTATGCCCTCAGGGTTCTTCGGGTATCTTTATAGTCCCCTGACCCCTAATGGGGCCACCTGTTAGCCGTAGGTGACGACCCATGATGTCCTATACTGCCTCATTCTACCCAGCCGGAATCCACATTTGTTTTCCTAATCCACCCCAAATGATAGCCTTTGTTTAAATTTAATATTAAACATATTTAGCAGTCTTTGATTTACGGCGAATAACAGGTAACTTTAAATGAAAAGGCTATTTTTAGCCATTTTATTTTTATAAATCCCTATAAGAATGGGGTTCTGGACTTAGAAAATTCTCAACAGGATGTTAAAAGTTAATGATCCCCTTACTTCGATTGGTTACCCTAAAAAGGTTTAGTTTAATTGCTTCTAAAAACGAGATGCCTAATCACCCAAATAATAGAAAGAAAAAAATACCACAAAGCAAAAATAACCTAACCTCGACTGTTATGCCCTCAGGGTTCTTCGGGTATCTTATAGTCCCCTGACCCCTAATGGGGCCACCTGTTAGCCGTAGGTGACGACGATGCTTAAGGACGGAGCCATGGTGGATGAGCACTCTATGACATACAACACTCCACTTAGACGTAGAGGCCCCCCTGATCAGTCGGCTGGTCACGTCAAGCCCTGTTACCTATATGATTGCCCCAATCCTATTGCCCTTATGGCAAACCCCAACCCTCTTTGTCATATGGGTGCTAGAAGGTGGTGGCTTAGGGTCTTCATGTCCTGGGAATGACCTTAAATTCTGATGGTGAGGTTCCAGGTTTGGGGAATAGGGAGCATTCCTTCATCACCATTGCTCCCTGGTCCACTCTGACCCGGAGTGGTAGTACCTGTTAGACTCCCATGTAGGGGTTAATAGTAAAACTTCAGTAAAAAAAAAAAAAAAATTGAATATCCATTAGGAATGAATTTATTTTAACAACTTTGCCAGGCATTAAATGACCCACTGAGGTTGATATACCGTAAAACAAACCAAATCAAACTTATCATCCCCTAACCCTGGAATTTGGAAATAGGACTACGACTTGGACAAGACTGTTGGCATTTATCTTCATGCCTAATCTGTGTTCTCCCCTCAGCTATGGGTAAATAGTAGGGCAGACTGATCTTTGATCTTGGTTAAGCAACTAGTCTAGGAGGAAGAAGACTCTAAATTCAAACTTTACTCCCTTAACCATTGCACCACAGGTGGCTCCATTTTTATCATCATAGAAAATGGACACAGCGACACAAGTTCAAATCCTGGACAAGGATGATAGCATTTTACATAGCACTATTACCCATGGGAAAAGGTATGAATCCAACTACTCCCTCCAGCTATGGGTAAATGATAAAGCAGACTGGTCTCTTTAATTTGGTATGGCAACCAGTCTAGGAGAAAGAAAACTCTGAATTCAAACCCTGCTTAAGAATAGACCTTGTTTCATGTTCAGGTTTATGTGTAGCAATTGGTGAATACATATTCCTCTTAAAAATTGACCTTGTGCCTTAACCTGTAGTAGAGCTGTTAGGTAAATACATACGTCCATTGGCTGAATAGGGATTTCAGTTTCAAATTCTGAGATGGTTAGAAATTGCAGTGGAAACCTGAAGCCGAGGATGTGACCTCCAAAATCTGATTATGAGGACCCAGATGTTACAATAACTTTTGGCTGAATAGGGATTTCAGTTTCAAATTCTGAGATGGTTAGAAATTGCAGTGAAACCAGAAGCCGAAGATGTGACCTCAAATCTGATTATGAGACCCAGTTGTTACAATAATGATCTTTGAAATTCAAATAGAAAAATCTATATTTTGTATTATTTGTATCTTTCGGACTGTTGTCCTCATCTTCATTGTTATATACACGAAGGCTTCAAAGTTCAACAAGAAACATATGAAGAAGGCCAGATGAAACATTGGTCGAAACATTGTGTATATAACACTGAAGGCCTTTTTTTATATATATATATATATATATAAATTTTTTTTTTTTTTTTTTTTTTTTTTTTTTTTTTCTTCTAAATCAAATTTGGTTTTAAGTGAGCAGTTTTATATTGTGAAAATTTATTTCTTACAATTTGTTTGTATTTTATTTATCTTCAGCTGTTCATGGAAAAAAATTTTTCCTCCTTAATATGCAAAATGTATTTGCCATATATACTTATGTATGTAAATAAAAGCTGGTTTTTAATTGGCTTTTATATGTGATATATTTACTTTATGTATTTATATGTAAGATATATGTATATTTACTTGTGTATTTATATGTAAGATATATGTACTTTGTGTATTATATTAGCCTAATTGCCGCTTTAACTTTTCCGTTTTTCTTTTTTATATATATATATATATATATATATATGACAATCAGTCGATAGACCATTCAAATGAAATGTTACCTCAAAGAGAACATTTAAAAGAAAAATAGAAATTTCTACAAAACCCTTTGAAAAAAGGTTGAAGTCCGCCTGAAATATTAGGCTCCAGAAATGATTGAAAAGGGGGAAAGGAAAAAATATTTCATGTTTCGAATCTATCATTAAACAATTTTTTTTAGTAAAATAAGGTTTTCCCTTATTTCTATGGTCTTCTGTATGGAAAATGGTTTGGGTACCTTCAATAATAATTAAAAAAAAAAAAAAATTTGCCTTGAATTTTATATTACTGTTGCCTGCCTGCCTGATGAGCCATGTCTCTTGCTTCTCAAAATTAGAATTTGCAGGTTTTAATTTTCATATTTCAAAGTGAGGATGAGCCTTGTATCATGTCTCATAAAATGCATTTATTATTTAAGTGCCAATAATGGTAACCAAAACCTGTATCATAAATAAAATCCGCCCTGTCGGCTGGGGCTTTAGAATACATCGACTGCACCTCTGCAGAGGGGTAAAACTCCCCCAATGGGCCCACCTGTTGGTCATGGGTGAGAACCTGTGATGCTTAAGAATGGAATCTTGGGGATGAGCAATCCATGACATGCAACACTCCATTTAGATGCTTACTTAGGCTAGACGGGCAGTCGGAGAGACCCCCTTCAATCAGTCGGCTGGCTGTCAAGCCTTAGCACCTATATGATAGCCCCCAACCCTATTGCCCTTATGGCAACCCCAAGCCCTTTTTATCATATGGATGCTAGAAGGCGGTGACTGAGGGTCTACATGTCCTGGGAATGACGTTAAACTCTGATAATGAGGTTCCAGGTTTGGGGAATGTGGAGCACCCCTTTATCACCATTGCTCCTAGGTCCACTCTGGCCCGGGGTGGTAGTACCTGTTAGGGTCCCATCTATGGATTAAATAGAAAAACGTGGTTTCATAAAAAATTGAGTATCCATTAAGAATGAATTTTTCAAAATTTTGTCGGCATTAAATGACCCACTGAGGTTGACATGCCGTAAAACAAACCAACCAAACCATAAATAAAATGTAACGCATAAGTGTTTCAATTTTATTTTTTATCTATGTATTTCATTTTTTAGGGGGGGTTAGATTTATTAAATCACCCCACGCTTAATTTTTTTTTTTTTTTTACTACTATATAATTTTTAGTGTTAATATAAAGCTCCTGGAGAAAATTTTGTGTGCATGCATTTTAAAATTTAATTATTGGTGATATGTTTCATTTTTTTCCCCCCCTTAATAGCGGCTGTCCGTGGTCCAATTCCAAACGGGCCAATGCATCAAAGACCACTTATTGCATTACTGGATGGTAGGGACTGTTCAGTGGAGATGCCAATACTCAAAGATGTGGCAACAGTAGCATTCTGTGATGCACAATCGACTCAAGAAATACATGAAAAGGTAAGTGTTAAATATACGTCTTTCTTTTAAACTCTACCTCAACTCTGTCCCCTGCCCCACAGTAGCATTCTGTGATGCACAATCGACTCAAGAAATACATGAAAAGGTAAGTGTTAAATATACGTCTCTCTTTTAAACTCTACCTCAACTCTGTCCCCTGCCCCCCACACACCTTTTTTTTTTCTTCTATGTTCTTAGAATAATATTCCTTGACTAGCAGCACCTGTAGATATATCACAGTATAATTTATCACAATTATTGGGTTCAAAAAGGTAAAGTCGTCAGGGCAGCCTAATGTTGGTATCAGCCAGACAGCAGGGGAGTCTATCCCCTTTTCGATGGCGCTAGACCAAGGAGATTATTTTAGCATCTGAGGTGGAGCGCCACACCTACCATCAGCTCCTCACTTTACCGCACAGATCCCTGTGCTACTCATTCGCTGAGTTGGCAAGGGCCAGTATCGAACTAGGAACCTTGCGGTTTCTTGCCAAACGCTCTACCGACTGAGCTAACCTGGCCTTTCAAAAAGTAATAAAGTTAATTATAATTAGTTGGTTGGCTTAGAGGCCTCATACACATATGAACAAACAACTCTGACTAAGGGTGTTGAATACAACAATGGATTTTAATATATATGAGTACGTGAAGAAGCATTCATAACAAGAGATACGTATACAAGATACATAGTTGATACATAAGTAACGCATATAGGAGACAAGATACAAAATGGAAGTATCAAGAAGATACATAAATGTACATATAGAAGATATGCAGAGTCCATAAGGCAAAGTCACTTACTGACATAGTGTTGGGGAATAAAACCCCCACACAAGAAGGGTGTAGACATAAGTGTCTAACCCATGTGTGTTTGTTGGTCCCAAGGATTCAAACTTGGTGCTCTTCCGATTAAATAGTCAGTGGCACCTGGTGGTGAAAACCAGAAACACAAGGAGATAACTTTTCCAGCCAAATAGGGGCAGACAATCCCACTCAATGTTTGATATGTTTCCTTAAGAGCTATTGTAAAATAGTTAAATATATAAAAAGTATAATATTGATTTAACGCTTTTTTCCTTTATTTTAATCTTTTCATTGTGTTAGGGTTCCATCTATGGTTTTAAAAAAAAGTTTAAAATCTTTTTTAAAAATTTTGAATACCCATCAAGGATAAATAAAGCAAAATGTCTTTGGCATAAAGTAACCCAACAAGGGTTGATATGCCATAAAATCCAACAAACAAACATTAACCAGATATCCTTGTAATAATGAATGATTACTTGGCTAAATGGACAGAATGTTTTCAAACATATTCAAAGTCAACATTGATTAGCGGAATTTTGATTAGTGTTGCCAACCTGAAAAATATTGTCAAAATCCTTTTAGAATTTGTTTACAAGTTAACTGTAATGAGAAAAGCTTCATTAACATATTTTCAAGAGCTTCATGTTAAAGAACTACATGTGACTTGATCACCCATCTTATTACCTCTGGCAAAAATTATCTATAGTTGAACAAATATGAAAAGATGGACAAATACTTAGATCTTGCCAGAGAGCTAAAAAAAAAAAAAAGCTGTAGAACATGAAGGTGATTCCAATTGTAGTTTGTGCCATTGGAATGGTCCACTATACTAGATGTCTGGAGGACCATATGACCTTTAAAAAAAGTCGTTGGGCGGCCTAAAGTCGGTATCAGCCAATCAGCGAGGGGTCTATCCCCTTTTCACTAGCGCTAGACCAAGGAGATTGTTTTTTTGGCATCTGAGGTGGAGCGCCACACCTACCATCAGCTCCTTACTTTACCGCACAGGTCCCTGTGCTATTTTTGGTTAATATTTCTCTTTTCTCTCTATATTCTTTTCATTATACTTTTTTGTAAAATTGTCATCTTCACTTTTTTTACCCCTACCTGACTTTTACCTGATTTTTTTTCTTTCTTTTTTTAAAGGTGCTTAATGAAGCAGTAGGAGCTCTCATGTGGCATACAATCACTCTCAACAAAGAAGATTTGGAAAAGTTTAAAAGCTTGAGAGTCATCGTCAGAATAGGAAGTGGTCATGACAATATTGATGCAAAAGCGGCTGGTGAATTAGGTAAGATCGCTAAATTAACAATTTATATTACCTTTTTATTATTTAAGCTACCAAGAATCATAGCAGTAAACATTTTTGACATGGTTGAAAAACCAAAGAGAGGATTTGGTCAAGGAAGCAGGGAGAAGATAAAGAAATATATAACAAATGTCCGTTATCAGATCAAAAGATAAAGATGCAGAGGCGTATCTATCAATATAAAAATTTCTTAACTGTTCATATACATGTAGGATTACACTTGGTAATTTTCACCTTTTAGTTGGCTAAATTCCTAGCATAAAATTGTACGTGCATTATCTGAAATGAACTTAATTGTTATTAAGAACACATATTATGATATTTTTGTGTTAAAGCATGCAGTTGTATTGTTCTTGAAAAAGTTTCTAAGATTTGTGTATTTCGCACAGACACTTTCAAAATGGCTACCGGCTTGTTTCAAAGTGAAAGTCAGTTGGCTAAATTCCTAGCATAAAATGATCTGAAATGAACTTAATTGTTATTAAGAACACATTTTATGATATTTTTGTGTTAAAGCATGCAGTTGTATTGTTTTGGAAAAAGTTTCTAAGATTTGTGTATTTCGCACAGACACTTTCAAAATGGCTACCGCTTGTTTCAAAGTGAAAGTCAGTTGGCTAAATTCCTAGCATAAAATTATCTGAAATGAACTTAATTGTTATTAGGAACGCATTTTATGATATTTTTGTGTTAAAGCAGGCTGTTGTATTGTTTTTGAAAAGTTTCTAAGATTTGTGTATTTTGCACAGACACTTTCAAAATAGCTACTGGCTTGTTTCAAAGTGAAAGTCAAGGGAGGTTACTCTAATTGCCTTATTTGCTTGAAATTTAGCCAACTAAAGGTGAAAATTACCCACTTTTTTTTGTCAGTGTTTTTATAGAACAGTCCACCCATTTTATTAAATTCTTTTTAGATGCTTTTAAAATCTTTGCAAAGCTGTCAGCTGGGGCTGTAGAATATGCTGATTGCAGAGGGGTAAGACCCCTTTTTTCCCCAATAGGCTAGACAGTGGTCCGAGAGGCCCTATCCAATCCATCGGCTTGTCATGTCAAGCCCTAGTACCTATATGATTGTCCTGACCATATTGCTCTTATGCCCTAACATTTTTATCATTATGTACCAGAATGTGGTGACTGAGGGTCTTTAGTGTGTGTGTATAATTTTATTGAGGTTGCCTGAGTTTCTTATATGTGGGGGATGATTATGACTGAAAGTGAAAGGTTTCCCCAATTTATTTGTTATAAAGACAATTTAGATTTCTATTAAAGGATGGCTTTAGCTTTAAATAACCTACAAAGTTTGATGTGCCCTTAAACAAAGAAACCAAACCAAAGTTCCATTGTTGGACTATTCTATGAAATATTGAAATACCAATTTTCTCTCTCAGACTTTCTATGCTTAAATTTGGAAAAAGAAAATAACCCTGCTCCAAATTGTTTATTTTCA
Source organism: Doryteuthis pealeii (assembly GCA_023376005.1). NCBI lineage: Eukaryota > Metazoa > Mollusca > Cephalopoda > Myopsida > Loliginidae > Doryteuthis > Doryteuthis pealeii. Next base: position 38,042,518 of record CM042182.1, on the reverse strand, counting down.
GGAATTGCTGTTTGTAATGTACCTGGCTATGGTGTAGAAGAGGTTGCTGATTCAACAATGTGTCTGATTCTAAATCTGTATCGAAGGACGTACTGGTTGGCTAATATGGTACGTGAAGGCAAGAAAATAAATGGTCCTGAACAATTACGAGAGGCCGCTCAGGGATCAGCCAGGATTCGAGGAGATACGTTAGGAATAGTTGGACTTGGTAAGTAAATTAAAACAGTTTTTACTATTACTTATTCTTTTTCTTTCTTTTTTTTTTTTTTTTTTTTTTTTTTTTTTTTTTTTTTTTTTTTAATTTTTTTTTTAAACCGATTTTATTTTATTTTTTATTCAATTTTATTTACTTATTTTTTTTCTTTTTCCTAGTCTCAATAAAACCATAATTAGGAATAAATTTTCTGAAACTGATTATAATCTTGTATTTATTTATTTATATATAATATATATATATATATAATTTAATATACCAAGCGTGTTGGTAGATCCTTGCGGAGAGAAAAAACCCGGCAGAGAGTTTGATTGTAAAAATATACTACCAAACATCAACCAGGAAGAAAAAAAATTTTTGAAAAAAAGAAAAGACCAAGATATTCGTACCAACAAAAAATAATCTATTGGTATAGTATTTGGCCAAAAGAAAAAACAATTTATATGTATATATATGTATATAAGATATATATATATTCATATAACCGCTAGGAGAAGCTAATTTGTAAAAAAAACTCAGTAGATATCCTTATATATATATATATATATATATATATATATATATATAAGAGAGTTTCATAATTTGCTTGAAGCATTGTGTATGTATTGGTTAGGAGGTTGATTTAGAAGGCTATCACAATGCAGTTTGGAATAAATAAAAAATAATAATACGGTAACAATGGTGTTGTGTGTTGACCTGTATTATTTATTAACTATTAATAATAAATAATAAAAAATACAGGTCAACACACAACACCATTGTTACCGTATTATTATTTTTTATTTATTCCAAACTGCATTGTGATAGCCTTCTAAATCAACCTCCTAACCAATATATATATATATATATATATAATGATATAATGAAAAAACAAAAGATGTTTACAACTAAAATAGGCTCATCACGGATAGACAATTACATAATCTCCATTATAATAAGATATATAAAATGTGTAAAATCAATGAAACAATTGCAAAAATAAGTTTGGATATTTTGGCTGTTCTAAACTATTGATTTTTATATTTGTTTATTTATTTTTTTATTTTTTAAATTTTTTTTTTTTTCTTGATTTAAATATTTTAATATGCTTCTCTCTTTGCAGGCCGTGTGGGGACAGCTGTTGCACTACGAGCGAAAATATTTGGTTTTAATGTAATTTTTTATGATCCATATTTAACTGATGGAATTGAAAAGTCATTAGGTAAGTACAAAAAATCTTTAGTGTGCAATATATATATATATTATATATATATATATATATATATATATATATATATAATGGTATAACATATATAATAGGCTTTAATATAATAGATAAACATAGAATTACAGACTTTAAGATAATATCTTTTGAAGATATGTTGGAGACTGCAAATAAAGCTGTTAATAACATCAACAAAGCAGTACATTTCGTTAAAGAAGGAAACATTTCGAAATTTTCGCATAAAAATAGGCACATTTCGTCACTGTTTGATGGCTCCGCTGACCAGTGTATTGCATGTGACTTGGAACATCAGCTTGTTTTTTCAACTGAAATAACGTTAACAGCCCAGCGTCCTGATATTGTCATTTGGTCTGTTAATCAAAAGAAAGTCTTTATCGTTGATTTAACAGTTCCATTTGAGGAAAATCTTGACTGGGCACATCAGCATAAGTTGGAAAAATATGAAGATTTACAAGAACAATGCATCAGAAATGGATGGATAACGAATGTATTTCCGATCGAAGTCGGATGCCTGGGATTTATTACCAACTCAACCATGGCATTTTTTACTAAACTTGGACTTTCTCCACCAGACGAGGAGATGCATCAAAACGAGCCAGGATATAGCTCAACTAACTGCTGAAGTCCAGCTCTAACCACATCAACGTGGATATGGCAATCCTACATTGTGACATCAAACTGACAGTCTGGTAGTATCGTGAGATACTGCTGGGGCGCTCTGGGTTAGTGGTAATGATGCTTCAGCCCCCAAAACCATGCCTGAACCCGAGTCATCATCTGATGAAGGCTTTGTTGGTTGCAATGCTACTGTGTAAATAGCAGTCATTGTATGAAGATATGTAATGAATCCTTAAAACCCTCAACTACCCCTGCCTGTAATTCTGTTAAAGACAACAACCAACCTTCACATAGGCCACACCTACATCACCCATCATCATTTACTAGAGGGTACAGAATCCCCAATATGCACTTACATGCCAAGAGAGATTTACAATAAAGCATATACTGCTAGAGTGTGTAGACTTTGATCTAGTGCAAAGAAAATACTATCAAGCAAATAATTTGAAGAAGAAAAAAAACTTTTCACAAAAATAAGATCATCCAGGATTTTACATTTCTAAAAGAAGTTGGATTGTACTCAAAAATATGAGTAAATGCACAATAGTTAAAATCTATACATATATACATATTTTTTTCTACCAAACTACCGCTACGAATCCAAAACTTAGTTGGCATTAAATGACCCACCGAGGTTGATATGCCGTAAAACAAACCAATTTTAAGTAGTGTAGAAATGGAGATTTCCCCATCTGTGAATACGGGCTGCCCGGGTATTTGTTCTTGTAGGTAGTAACATGAATACTGGCTGGGGGCAGTCCCCTGGGGTAGTGGCTTAGAACCCTCAACCACACCCACCTGTGTTTCTGTTAAATAACTGGGATGCCCTCACGGTGGAACAGTATGCTCGTAGAAAATCTCAGTATTACAAGCTTGTTAATATCTGTATTGTAAGTCGTCGGGGCAGCCTAAAGTCAGTATCAGCCAATCAGCGAGGGAGTCTATCCCTTTTCACTAGCGCTAGACAAGGAGATTGATTTTTGGCTTCTGAGGTGGAGCACCACACCTACCATCAGCTCCTTACTTTACCGCACGGATCCCTGTGCTACTCATACGCTGAGTTGGCAAGGACCGGAATTGAACTAGAAACCATTGGTTTCTAGCTGAACGCTCTACCGACTGAGCTAACCCGGCCCTTGATTGTACTTAATTCTTAAACTACATGGTGATTGTAAAGTAAGTCCCTTCTCTATTTTAAAAATCTTATTTATTTCTGAATCATTTTTACAAAAAAATGAATATAAGAACACACAACATGGAGTTTCATTTAAAATTCTATACGGGCACCAGCATTCGCCTCCAGCCTCTCAAGCCGCTTGGAAATCGCATCAACTTATCTTCCTAAGAACTCTTGTGGAATGGCAGAAATAAATTCTCATATTCGTCCTTCAAGTTCTTCCAAAGTTATTGGTTTCATAGAGTAGACTTGCTTCTTCAACTGACCCCAAAGAAAAAAAGTTGCAGGGCGTTAAATCAGGGCTTCTGATTGGCCACTCCTGGAAGAATTGAGAAAAATGTAACTGCATATGAAAAATATAAATAGTTAAAAATAGGAGTTACTTTTCAATCACCCTGTATAATAAGGGCTGACATGCAATAATATCCAACCAAACAACCGACTAGTGACTAGAAATATTAAACGTTGTGGTATTTTCACAGTACCAAAATGATATAGTAACGTAGCATGTATTCACCGTACTAAAATTCTGCATGTGGCGGTCATATTGTTGACAACGCCACAAATGCTAGCATTATCGTATCTGTTAAATTACTGTGACTCCATACTAGTCTGTTCCCCTACGTGTCCGAAAGCTAACGTCACCACGTGACTTAACAACCGAAACTTTTGACACTCAATTCTCCAATCAAATTGTTTTGTGTTCATTACTCTTTTTAAGACCTGTAAGCTCACAAAAGTCAAGTTACAATATGTATTTACAGTTGTTACTAAGATTGTATAAATTTTCTAACCATTCTTGTAGCATCTGTAGACACCTGTATACTTAATTTTATTGTGTAACTCTGTTAAATGAATTTGTACAGGAATGTAAAGATTTCTGTGCATTTTGTTATATTGAAAATCTATAACCTCTTTTTTTTGCATTCTTTTTTTCTCTCTCCCTCAGGAATTACACGGGTATATACATTACAGGATCTCCTTTTCCAGAGTGACTGTGTTACACTCCATTGTAACCTAAATGAACACAACCATCACTTAATCAATGACTATACCATCAAACAGATGAGGCCCGGTATGTATAACCCCCACACACCATTTTTATCCCCCTACTTTATAAATGTATACTATCCCCCCCCTCTACTATAAAAATATATAGCAAGCGTTTCCTGTTAGTGAAAGGTGTTTTTATATACATCGCTTGTTTGTTGCTTGCATAATGTATTAAGAAATAGTTTGTCTTTTGACTCCTCTAAGATTAAGCTTAAAAATCTTTTCTGTCCCCTCAAAACCCTACAGATCTCCTCCCCATAATTCTAAGTAAGATGAGATTATGTAACCCCCCCCCCCGTACTTTAAAAATGTATAGCAAGTGATACCTGTTGATGAAAGATCTTGGTAATCTGAAGATTACCTACATAAATGAGAGTAATCTCCCTTTGTTTCACTTTGAGGAAGCCTTATGTTTTGGTCGGCCATTTTCATTTCACTGTAAATCTACACTGAAAATACGAATTTGTTTAAATCAATATAACTGCATGTTTTAACACGAAAATATCATAAAATGTGTTCTTAATAACAATTAAGTTTATTTTTAAATAATGCGCAAGCACAAATAAAAAAAAACACCATTTTTTTTTTTTTGTCTCCTTACTTTAAAAATGTATAGCAAGCAATTTCCTGTCACCATCAAAACCCTACAGATATTCTCCCCACAATTCTAAGTAAGATGAGATTATGTATTTTTTTTTTTTTACCTCTCTACTTTAAAATGTATAGCAAGCAATACCTGTTTGTGAAAGGTTTCTTTATATACACCGTTTGTTTATTGATTGCACAATGTATTAAGAAATAGCTTGTCTTTTGACTCCTTAGATTAAGCTCAAAATCTTTTTCTCTCCCCATGAAAACCTTACAGATCTCCTCTCCACAATTCTAAAAGATGAGATTATGTTAAAAAAAAAACACACACACACACACACTTTTTTTTTTTTTTTTTTTTTTTTTTTTTTTACCTCTCTACTTTACAAGTGTTGGTGAAAGGTGTCTTTATATACACCACTTTTTTGTTGATTGCCCAATGTATTAAGAAATAGCCTGTCTTTTGACTCCTAAGATTAAGCTTAAAATGTAAACATTTTTCTTCTTCTCTCTACTTTAAAAATGTATAGCAAGCAATACCTGTTGGTGAAAGGTGTCTTTATATACACCACTATATATAATTTGTAGATGGAAAGAATTGGCCACAAATGGATTAAAATTGTAACTGATAAAAAGGTTTAAAATTTGGAATGTTTTCTGTTAAAAATATTACCTGAAGGTAAAAAGAAAAAAAAATACAAAAAAAAAAACAGTTGCTTTGATTACCTCAGTGAATAATTTCACAAAAAAAAAAAAATTCTGCAAGAAGCCAGATGGGTGATACTGTGCAATGTCCTGGAAAAAAAAAAATCTTGGCAGCAGCATCCCACTAGGCAGGTAAACTTACAACTGTTTTTTTTTTTTTTTTTTTTTTTTTTTTTTTTTTTTGTTTTTTGTTTTTTTGCTGCCAAGATTTTTTTTTCCAGGACATTGCACAGTATCACCCATCTGGCTTCTTGCAGATTTTTTTTTTTTTTTTTTTTTTTTTCGGTTTTTTTTTTTTTTTTTTTTTTAAATTTTAAAAAGGAAAACAAAAAAAAAATAATGGTCTGATTTTTTTTCTGTTTCTCTATTTCAGGTGCTTTCCTTATCAACACTGCTCGAGGTGGTCTGGTTGATGAATTGGCTCTAGCAGCCGCTCTAAAAGAAGGCCGTATCAGGGCTGCTGCACTGGATGTTCATGAAAGTGAACCATTTTCCATGGCTAACAGTGAGTTAAAACCTTTTTAGACTTTAAAAAAATTTTTCCCATAACTACTAACAAAAATGTGCCCTCCAGGTGTAAGTACTGGATGACCCCCCCCCAAAAAAAAAAAACAAAATCTACAATTTATTTGGGTTCTATGTTAATATGAAATTTGTTTTTTTTTTCCTTTTTTTTTTTTCTTTTTTTAATGTAATGAAATATATTAAGTTGAAAAGGCTAACAAAATTAAATAAAAATGTATATAAAAAGATTACTCTTATTTTAATTATATTTTTATATATACATTCATAGGATTGATTTTAATACGTTGGACATCAAGCCCTAGCACATATAATTGTCCTAACCCTATTTCCATTTATTGTAAGTCCCCAAGCCTTTTTATCATATGTGCTAGAAGGCAGTGACTGAGTCTTAGTGTCCTGGGTAGGACATTAAACTGATGGTGAAGTTCCAATTTTGGAGCTCTGTGGAGTACCCCTTCATCACCATTGCTCCCAAGTCCACTCTGACCCAGAGTGGTAGTACCTGTTAGGGTCCTATCTATGGGTTAAATAGATTTTTAAAAAGGAGTTTGAAAAAAAATTGAATACCTAACAAGAATGACTAAAACAAAATGTCTCCAACACAAAATCCGTCCTGTTGGCTGGGGCGTTAGAATGCACCGACTGCACCTCTGCTGAGGGGTAAGACTCCCCCAATGGGGCCACCTGTTGGCTGTAGATGGCGACCAGTGATGCTTAAGGATAGAACCCAGATGGATGAGCAGTTCATGACTTGCAATATTCCACTTTAGCCCTATCTTGGGCTAGACGGGTGATCAATCGGCTGGTCGCGTCAAGCCCTAGCACCTATATGATTGTCCCAACCCTATTGCCTTATGGCAAGCCCCAACCCCTTTTTATCATATGGGTGCTAGAAGGCAGTGACTGAGGGTCTACATGTCCTGGGAATGACGTTAACTCTCCTTTTTGAGGGAAATAAAATTATACCCTAGAATATAGACATGAACTTAATCAATACCATACAACATGATCCCCAATGGTGCTAACAGATTGTTAAAACCAATTACTAAAAAGTATAAATATAAATATGCAACATATATTACTTCCTCACTGTTTGGCATGACATAACCCCAGACGGGTTGATATGCCATTTAAAATCAATAAATAAGAAGAAAAAAAAGAAATCACTCTATCCTCTGCCTGATATGTGATCGATCTCTCACAAATCACGCCCAACTTCTGGGTGCAGAGACACTTCCTACCTAGCAAGTGTAATTTTGGCAACATCTGTACTTTTTATTCTGTACTTGGAGACATTGAGGTCATCCAAAAGGTTACCAAACCATGCAGCTGTGGAGACTCAACAAGTTTTTTTTATTTGTTGCATAACAATGAAAAGCCAAATTGGATGGTGGGGTTTATATGAGTAATATTTTGATAATTTTGTTTCAGCAAAGTAGCTATGTACATTGGTTCCCATGGTAAGACCCCCCCCAAAAGAAAATCCCTCATAAGCAGCCCAACTGCATACAGTATTAACCATAAATAAGCACACACACAGACATAAGGATAATAATAATAATAATGGTTGTCAACTTGTGTTAGTTTTTTATCATCATAGTTGAGTGTCAGTAGCATTTGATACTATCCTTGTGTTTTCTCAGATGACTTACCAGGCCAGTCCTTGAGAGACATACTCTTCCATATAAACTACATGTTGGAACTTCTCCGCTTTGAATGTTGCTGGGCTGAAAATTACCCTTTCTTATAGCCCGTTTCAATTTTTGGTGTTTAATTCAGTTGGACTCAAATTCTTCCACAGACAGGTAGATGGTGGCTCTCTAGCCAGATCTATTACAAGCTACCTTCTCCCAGTCCTCCACAGCAATAGCAGTGTTCTTCGGTGTCCTTGAGGCTGTCCTTAAACATCAATTTGGGTTTGCACTGATGACGTTTGCCAGTTGAGATTTCCGTAAAATAGTTGTTTTGGGATTTGGCAATCATTCATGTGAACTAGATGACCAGACCAGCGAAGACATGCATGTATATGTGAAGAGGGAAATGGAAGTAAATCCAACAGTATGTAATATAATGTAAAATTTGAAAAAAAAACACAGGTTCATAAAGTGAGTGATGTTTTAGTCAATGCTGCAGTGTTTCAATCTGTTTTAATAGATCTTCATCAGAGCTTTTGTTTATTTGATGAAAAATAAATTTATCACAGAGAATAAGGAGAATGTGATATATGATTTTCCCAACCCTATTGCCCTTATGGCAAGCCCCAACCCCTTTTTATCATATGGGTGCTAGAAGGCGATGGCTGCGGGTCTACATGTCCTGGGAATGAGGTTAAACTCTATCTGATGGTGAGGTTCCAGTTTTGGAGGTTTGGGGAATGTGGAGCACCCCTTCATCACCATTGCTCTTTGGATCACTCTGACCCGAAGTGGTAGTACCTGTTAGGGTCCCATCTATGGGTTAAATAGAAGAATGTATTTTGAAAAAAATTGAATTAGCCATTAAGAATTGATTTATTTCAAACTTTATTGCATTAAATGACCCACTGAGGTTGATATGCCACAAAACAAACAAATCACATACACAAAAAGATGGGATTTGGCATTAGGTAGCCCACAAGGGTTGATATGCCTTTAAACAAAATAACCAACTAACCAGGATTTTGACAATATGATTTAGTCATGTTGTACTGTCAGCACGTATTCCCATGACTTTCTGCCCAACCATCCCTATCAGTCATTGCTCTCGGCAGGTCTTCTGCGCAGCATCCAGAATCCGTGCAGAGCTGACTGATGTTTTGTTGGTCAGCCTACTGTGTAGGTGTCCCTTGAAGAATGTCACCTATGAGTTTGGCCTTGTTGCTCTTACAGTGTCCAGCGTGTGTCATCCAAATGGTTTGTATAATAGGAGGCAGGTAAACATACAACTGTTTTCTTGTGGGATGCTGCTTTTATTTTTTTTTTTTTTCAGGACAGTGTATAGCACCCATCTAGATTTTTCTAAGTGCTTCAATACAATTGTAGAATAATCATACTAAGTTCCAATTACCATCGAATTGGTAAGACAACGCAACAATGCGCTGTAACTCAATATGGATCTAACCTTGTTGCAATCCTACTGCAGGATGCCAGAGTATTTATGAAGCCTCATAACATCATAGAAACCAAGAAGCCAATCAGGACTCAGGGAATAGAATCACCCAAATGCAGGAATCGACTATTCTTAACAATTACCTGTTAAATAGAAAAATGTGTTTATAAAGAAAAAAAAATGAGTATCCATTATGAATTTAATTCAAAACTGCCAGCATTGAATTAACCCACTGAGGTTGATATGCCGTTAACCAAACCAATACAATTATAGTCCCGCCCTGTCGGCTGGGGCGTTAGAATGCACCTCTGCAGGGGGTAAACTCCCCCAATGGGGCCACCTGTTGACCGTGGGTGGCGATCCGTGATGCTTAAGGATAGAGCCCAGGTGGATGAGCAGTTCATGACATGCAATACTCCCCTTTGGCCCTTTCTTGGGCTAGACAGGTGGTCGGAGAGGCCCCCTCCGATCAATCGGCTGGTCACGACAAGCCCTAGCACCTATATGATTTTCCCAACCCTATTGCCCTTAGGGCAAGCCCCAACCCCTTTTTATCATATGGGTGCTAGAAGGCAGTGGCTGCAGGTCTACATGTCCTGGGAATGAGGTTAAACTCTATCTGATGGTGAGGTTCCAGTTTTGGAGGTTTGGGGAATGTGGAGCACCCCTTCATCACCATTGCTCCCTGGTCCACTCTGCCCTGGAGTGGTAGTACCTGTTAGGGTCCCATCTATGGGTTTAATAGAAAAATGTATTTATAAAAAAATTGATTAAGAATTGATTTATTTCAAAACTTTATCGGCATTAAATGACCCACTGAGGTTGATATACCGTAAAACAAAACCAAACCAAACAATTATAGTCAAATGGAAAATGTGGTCCAGCAAATGGAATATTGTAGGTTGCAAAATGATGGAAATGTAACGATTAACAGGTATGTATATTTATTTTAAATACTTTATACTTTAAAATTTCTAATTTTTTTTTCTTTTTTTTTTTTTTTTTTTCTCTTTTTTTCTCTTGTCTTTTCGTTCTTCAGGTGCTCTGAAAGACTGCCCCAATCTGATATGTACTCCACATTCAGCTTTCTACAGTGATCAGAGCGTTTCAGAATTACGAGAAATGGCAGCAGGGGAGATAAGACGAGCAATAATTGGGCGGATACCTGACAGTCTACGCAACTGTGTCAACAAGGAATATTTTCAATCAAGTAAGCAGATCTCATTCCTGTAACCGGATGATGAATCCGATGTCAGACTTAAATCCTGTTTTTGGGGGAGAAATGGACGAGTAATTCTTCCCCCAACTTGTCTTGGCTTTAAAAAAACAAAAAAAAACAAAAATACTTGTAGGTTATAGAGAGAAAGAAAAAAGCTAAGACGTTGGCCAGATATCCAGGAATTTTTCACATATTCATTACTTCTCAAAGAAAACCGAAAAAAAAAAACAAACAAAAAAGAATGGAAAATAATTAAAAGAAAAAAAGACACAAAAAAAAAATTAACAAATCAGAAGTTTTAAATTTTTTTAAATATAACATACCACCATCGTCAGAAACTCCGAAATACCAAAAACAAGACCCACCAAAAATTTAAAAAAGAAAAAAATATTCAAAAATTTATATTAAAAAAAAAGAAAATGGAGAAAAATACAGAAAAAAAAACAAAAAAAAAACGGGAAACTGCTTTGTCATATTAAAAGAACAAAAAAACAAAAAAGATATTGCCAAAAAGAAACAATCGGTCCAACGATTGAACACATGAAACCAAAACCACTATCACACAGGCCAGAGCTATTTTTTAAAATTAATTTTTTTTTCTCTTCTTCCTCCCGATAGCTCTGTGT
>CM042182.1:38006481-38026481 GCA_023376005.1 Doryteuthis pealeii | reverse complement strand
ATTTCTGCAAGGTTCAGTCTTCTGTTTTTCCTTTTCAAATTCAGGTAAAATTATTTAAAAAAAATGTTGACCAATAAGTCTGTAGCTGAAATTTTGATCTGAAATTTTCACTTTGTAGTTCACTTTTATATTAACCACATAGATCAAAGAAGGATATTATGTTGAAAAATATTTCTGTAAAATAAATGCAGTTTCATAATTAAGCTTCAGACTTATTGGTATACCTATATATACTAAAATCTTTGTCCCCTAAAATTATGGGGTCTCAAACAGCCACCAAACTACTTATCTATACCCCACAGCAGAACCTTTTTACATAACGATATTTTCACATGAATTCAAATTTTTAAAAATTTTTATTTTTATTTTATTATTCACATTGGATTTTTTAAATGCTTGTTCCCATACTTCTATACAGTCACACAGACATTAACACTCTTGAATTCTTTCAATCCTTATTTTATTTTGTACCTTTAAAAATTATCACCATTTAAGTGTTTAGAATATGCTTTTTTGAACCAACTATATCTTTCAGAATATCATTGAAAAAAATTATTATTGAAAGTTCTTAAACAAATTCATGATAAAAACAATATATATATATATATATATATATATATATATATATACAAAAAGTATGAAAAATAATGGAAGTTAGAAAAACTTGCAAGGAGATATGGAAAGCAGTTAGAAAAACTTGCAAGGAGATATGGAAAAGCAGTTAGAAAAACTTGCAAGGAGACATGAAAAAGCAGTTAGAAAAACTTTCAAGGAGATATGGAAAAAGCAGTTAGAAAAACTTGACAGGAGACGTGAAAAAGCAGTTAGAAAAACTTGCAAGGAGATATGAAAAAGCAGTTAGAAAAACTTGCAAGGAGACATGGAAAAAGCAGTTAGAAAAACTTGACAGGAGATATGGAAAAAGCAGTTAGAAAAACTGACAGGAGAATGGAAAAAGCAGTTAGAAAAACTTGACAGGAGGGAAAAAGCAGTTAGAAAAACTTGACAGGAATATGGAAAAAGCAGTTAGAAAAACAGGAGATATGAAAAAGCAGTTAGAAAAACTTGACAGGAGATATGGAAAAAGCAGTTAGAAAAACTATGGAAAAAGCAGGATATGGAAAAAGCAGTTAGAAAAACTTGACAGGAGATATGGAAAAAAGCAGTTAGAAAAACTTTCAGGAGATATGGGAAAAGCAGTTAGAAAAAACTTTCAAGGAGATATGGAAAAGCAGTTAGAAAAACTTTCAAGGAGATATGGAAAAAGCAGTTAGAAAAACTTTCAAGGAGATATGGAAAAAGCAGTTAGAAAAACTTTGAATATGGAAAAAGCAGTTAGAAAAACTTTGAAGGAGATATGGAAAAAGCAGTTAGAAAAACTTTGAAGGAGATATGGAAAAAGCAGTTAGAAAAACTTTGAAGGAGATATGGAAAAAGCAGTTAGAAAAACTTTGAAGGAGATATGAAAAAGCAGTTAGAAAATTTTTCAAGGAGATATGGAAAAAGCAGTTAGAAAAAACTTTCAAGGAGATATGGAAAAAGCAGTTAGAAAAACTTTCAAGGAGATATGGAAAAAGCAGTTAGAAAAACTTTCAAGGAGATATGGAAAAAGCAGTTAGAAAAAAGCTTGCAAGTTATAATTTTCATGTACAAAATATCACTTAATACAGCTTAACTGGAAACGTATCTAAAGTGAAAGGTTCGCAAAAGTTCAAGAGTGCCCATTCATTTAATGTCACCCTATTGCGATAGAATACAAAAACTGGTTAAAATTGTGGAACCTGACCCCCCCCCTTTTTTTTAAAACTTTGTCCCCTTATTCTCCAAGACATGTGTATTGAGTTTGAGACCTCTGCTTTAGGTATCATTTTTATTTTTCTTATTCCTAACATTGTCATTTTTAATAGAATTGTTTTCCTTGTATAAATATTTCTTTGATACAAGATTAACTTCCTGTAAAGAATTTATGAAATAAGGATTTTGAGGATAAACACAAAATAAGTGGTTAAATCTAACTAAACGGACCTAAACTCCATCGTATTTCACTCCACCGAAAGAAAAAAATACTAAAAATAAGGGAATTAACCAAGTTTAATGAAATTTTCAGTGTTGATATATTAATGAATAAAAGATATAATGCACTAGTTATTTAAAAAACTTTTACATTTTTTTTTTTTTTTTTCTGGTCAGTTAACTTTGAACCACATATCTTTGAGATTCTGTGTTACGCCTCAAAGATACATGGTTCAAAATTAATTGACCTAAAAAAATGTAAAAATTTTTAAATAAAATAACTGGTGCATTATATCTTTTTATTCATTAATATATCAACACTGATAATTTCATTAAATTTGGTTAATTCTCTTTTTTTTTCTTTTTTTCCTTCTTGGGTGACATACAATGGTGGAATTTAGGTCCATCAAGTTCGATTTAACCAAATAAGTGGTTTGTTTAAAATGCTACTGTTATTAGTGAATTAGTCAGGATAGGTACTTTTTTTTCTCTTAATTATCCATTCATTGTAGATGACGGTGCCATTAAGAGAAAAAAGTTACCAAATCCCCACCCCCATGACTAATAAGCTGCTTTATGAGGGTCATTCAATAAATGATGTAAATTTTACCCATGGAGTTGGCAATGGGAAGCAGTTTTCTATAGTAATTGGAGGACATTGTTCAATAAATACAGTGAAGGAGTTGGCAAATAGGAAATGTTGTTTATAGATGAACCTTTTTCAAGGAACTCAGCAGTGGTTGATCCCAGAATACTATCAGAATGACTTTCTTTTTGATTTGGGTTCGTGGCAAACCCATGTTTAAACCAATTGTAACAAATTATTTTATATATTATATATATATAATATATATATATAAGAATGGAAAGGGAATTGAATCCAACAATGAGGAAAAATGAGTAAAGAAAAGAAATGTAGATGGATAAAAATGAATTTTATCGATATCACTTTTAATTGATATCACTTACACATGTGTTTTAGTTCGTTTATCAAAATGTATACGGGTTACGCTATTATTATTATTAAAATAATCAGATGAAATTTAAATAATAATAATAGGGAAAATGTAAAAATATTCCGTACACAGATTTTTTTACGACCTTCATAGGTGATTTTTTTTTTTTTTTTTTTTTTTTAATTCACTCTGATGATGGTCATAAAAAAAATCTGTGTGTATGGAACATTTTATACATTTTTCCTATTATATTATTATTATTATCATCATCATTTCAACTCCATCTGATTATTTTAATAATAATAATAACATAAATCTGCATACATTTTGATAAACGGACCGAAACACATGTGTAAGTGATATCGATTAAATTCATTTTTATCCATCTACATTTCTTTTCTTTACTCATTTTTTCCTCATATATATATATATATATATATATATATATATATATATATATATATATATATATATATATATATATATATATATATATATATTATATATATATTATATATATATATATATATATAATATTATTAAAACCTGGTTCTCTATACATATCGCACATTCCTTGCTAAATTTCACATTGTTAGCATTTCTCAGCCATCAAAAATTTGAGGACAGACTTGTTAAAACCTGGAACACTTATTTGCTGCCATTTTGAATAGCCTCAAAACCAATACTTTTTTTTTTTTTGCATGGTGTAATGTTTATTGTCATAGGAAATGGACTTGGCAACCCTAATTCTGTAGGCTGTGTGCATTTTCACATATCACTTATACTCTTGGGAAAGATATGCATCCAACTATTCTCCCTCTAGCTATGGATAAATAGTAGGGTGGACTGGGTTTAGGCAACCAGTCTAGGAGAAGGAAAACTCTGAAGACCTGTTAAACTTCTTAAGAAATTGGCCCTGTATCACATCCTGCTTGTGTGGAGGGGTTAGTAAATATTTTTTTATCGTTATTATATGGGCAGGGTTAGCTCAGTTGGTAGAGCGTTCGGCTAGAAATCACAAGGTTCCTAGTTCAATACCGGTCCTCGCCAACTCAGCGTTATGAATAGCACAGGGATTCCCGACAAGTGTCACATCCTACCCGTGCAGAAGGGTCGGTCATTGAGGCATTACTGTATATAGTAAAAAGTAGGCTGCGAAGGAATCTATCCCCTTTTCGTTAGCGCTAGGCCTGAGAGATTTTTGCATCTGAGGTGGAGCACTACACTTACCATCTGCTCCTCATTTTACCAAGGGCCTGTATTGAACCTGTAATCTTGTGGTTACTAGGCAGATGCTCTACCAACTGAGCTAAACTGTCCTACCATAAACCGCTGGCATTGGCTCTTTCATCTATCACTTGTTTACACTGAAAATTACAATAATAATAATAGGACTTTATTTGAATAGAATGAGTTCTGAGTTGAATAGACAGTGAACTTTGAAATATCCCATCGTACAGGTAAAAATACCAAGAAAATTTGGTACAGCCCTGGTAGGCAAGGAGTTAGTGATAGATATTTGAAAAGTTTCAAAACTTTTTAAATTTAAAAATTTTTTTTTTTTTTTTTTTTTTTTTTTTTTACCTCCAAGAAATAATTTCTTTACAGGAAGTTAAGACTTAATGTTTTTTTTAAAAAAAAAAAAAAAAAAGCAAATAGACCTCTAAGACCTTACATTTCGGTTTTTCGGTGAATTTTGCTAGAATTGTATTTTAAATGTTTTTTTAAATTTTTCCGAAATCTTTCAAAATTGTACCTTGCTGCTTGTGTTATTCAAAATATTTTTCTTTTTTTTGGCAGGCAACATTCGATATCCATTCCCAGCTACAGTCTACCCTGATAGTGTGAATGGTCCAGCATATGCATTTAACCCAGCAGCTGCTGCTGCTGTGGCCATGGGGGTCCATTCTACCACAATGGACACTCATCCTGCAGTGGTGCAGCACTCTCACAACACCCCCCACAGTACACCACACAGTACCCTACCAGATTCAGGAAATCACATGGCCAAGGCTGAAAGTTCCGAGGTCCATTAGTTATAAAATGGCACAGTGTTCCAAAAGAAAAGAGAAAATGTTTATCATCATCATCATTAACAACATTAAAAACACACTACCTAACAACCAACATTACAGTCAAGAGATCAATGGCATGGATGGTAGCAGTGACAGGCGGAATCCAGATTGTTAGCTATTTTTTATCAAATAGGAGGTGGGCTGGCCACATTTTGAGGGGGAATATTAAAAAACAACCCTTCATCTGCAGCTTTGGTACAAGGTTGGACTGGCTGAGTCTTGTTCAGTACAACTTACTCTCACCTTCATTTTTCAGTCAGGGGGGAATGGGGATAAGTACTAACATATGTATATAAGGATATATATAAATTCAAATACATGTGTAGATCTTATCTTTTATTCTTCTTATCAGGGACCTTTTTTTTTTTTTTTTTAAAAAAATTTATTTCCAAAAAAAAATTTTTTTTTTTTTCTTTTTAAAAAAAATTTTTTTTTTTTTTATTTTTCCTTGAAAAAAAAAATTTTTTTTTTTTTTTTCCTAAAGAAAATTTTTTATCTTAAAAATTTTTTTTTTTTTTTTTTTAAATATAGATATACATATATCAATTTATACATATGTATAAATACTTACACCTTCTCTTCCTCTCTTTACGTTGCTTTAACCTACTTTATTTTTTGTATGTGTTTGGCCATACCAACCCATTGTAAGATTATTAAAAAAAAAGAAAAAATAAGAAAAAAAAACAGCAAGAAAATCATGAAAAAGGACATCCTTCTTGGACAATTCATTTCTCCATTACATTAACCCTTGCACTATCGATTTTACATTTCATGTCCCACAACACATCATTTATCACCACCCACCTTTAATACCAGCTGCAGATCAGAGTTCAAAAATCAGATGTCCATTTGAACTCGAATTGGAACAATGTTTTATTTTTCTTAATGTTTTTGTTTACTTTGATTAATATTAATTCTAAAAAAAAAAGAAAAAGAAACCTTTAAAAAAAAAAAAAGAAAAAAAAAACATAAAAGAAAGAAAAAAAAAAATCTTCAAAACATTATTCATAATATCGGGCTACACTGACCAGGTAAGAAAGAAATGAAAAAAATTTTAAAAATTAAAAAAAAAAAGAAAAAAATGCCAATATGAATCAAAAGGTGATGTCGATCTGAGGTATTGAAAAAATGATTTCTCCAAGATCCCTCTCTTTAAACAATTTTAAACAAAGAAGAAAAAAAAAGGAAGAAAAAAAAATCAGGACTTACAAAAAAAAAATGAAAATTTAAAAAAAAAAAAAGATAAAAAGCTACTGCTGAATTTTAAAAAATGGTAGCTAGAGGGCCGCCAATATTTTTTTTTTTTTTTTTTTTTTTTCAAAAAAAAAAAAAAAATCCCCCACCCCTGTATGAATCTGCCCAGACCACCCCTGTACTTCTAAAACCTTACCATCTGACTGTTGTGCTTATATTATGATACCTGGTCAAAATTGAAAAAATAAAAATAAAAAAATTGGAAAA
Organism: Doryteuthis pealeii; assembly: GCA_023376005.1. Classification (NCBI taxonomy): domain Eukaryota; kingdom Metazoa; phylum Mollusca; class Cephalopoda; order Myopsida; family Loliginidae; genus Doryteuthis; species Doryteuthis pealeii. Next base: position 38,019,976 of record CM042182.1, on the reverse strand, counting down.
AAAAAAGAAATAATAAAAAAAAAATCATTAAAAAAAAAAGAAAGAAACAACATAAACTTAAGATTAACAAAAAAAAAAAAAAAAGAATAAAAGACAAAATCAGAAAAGGCGCTGCCAACCATTATTCATGGGATTCTCTGTCGGACAATACCAGTGAACTCCTCAAGGCCTTTTACATGTAGAATGTTTTCAAGATTCCACAACTGCTTCCAATGTTTAAAACTGTCTGTTTTTTTAGTTACACTAAACACATACATGCAACAAGTACAGTTTACTATTTATTAAATGCTTAGAACATACTCCAAAAAAAAAAAAAAAAAAAGAAAAAAAAAACTAGTATGTGTATTTTCCTCTCCTCTGCCCTAAGCTAGTTAATTGTCTCCTTGCCAATTCATTCAATAAAAACAAAGTTCATTGTAAGTTCATTGTATATTTTTCTGGGCTGGGTTATTTTCAAAAAGGAAAAAAAAATGAGATAAAATACATATGTATATATACGTGTGTGTATGTGTGTGTGTGTGTATATATATATATATATATATATACACACATACACATTCACTGTAATATGTATTCTATGATGTATATATACACACTATATGTTATACATATATATACTCTGTTCTGTGTGTGTATATATATATGTATATCTACATTATGATGCCATATTTATATCATGTATATGTGTGTGTGTGTATATATATATATATTATACACGCACACATACTGTCATGTGTACTAATATATATATATATACGCACACATTCACTGTCATATGTATTCTATGATGTATATATACACTATGTTATACATATATATACTCTGTTCTGTGTATATATATGTATATCTACATTATGATGCCATATTTATATCATGTGTATGTATGTGTGTGTGTGTGTATATATTATATATATATATATATATAATATATATATATATATATATATATTAGTCATATGTACTATATATGATGTATATTTTACACTTTTTGTCCTCCCTTATCTCTTTCCTCATCTCAATATGGGCTTATTTTTGTTCTAAATTTCTTTTTCTTTCAACATTTTTTTTTTTTTTTTTTTTTTTTTTTTTTTTTTTTTTTTTTTTTTTTTTTTTTTTAATGCTGTAGATATTGCTTAATTCTTTCTCTGTAATTGTGTACCAACTGGAAACTGGTACTCTCTGTTTCCTCTCTCTTGCTCTCTCCACATAATAATATCAATCAATGTTAAAACTGGGCCATAATCTATTTTTTTTTTTTTTTTTTTTTTCTTCTTCCTCCTCCTTTCATCTTCAAGTAATCTGCTTTAAAGGCCTTGCCCATCTTGGCCGACTGCCATAGCTATAAATCTGGATTTGAAATAGTCAGTAACTGGTACCCTGATAATACTAATACTAATAATACTACTACTAATATTACTTACAATTTGGCCAGCCGAGCTGGCAAAACCTTAATCATGTGACCACCATTATTAGTGTATTCTCTATGTCATGGCCGAAAAAAAAAAAAGAAAACCCTCTAAGCCAGTGGTTTGCCATAACTGTTGTCAGAGCTTTACCACACCTACCACCAACTCATCTGTTTTTTCTTGTTACATAGTCATAAAAGTGAAAAATGCTACATTTTGCTTTCTCTTCAATTGTGTGACAAAAGCTTTGCGGACACGACCCAGCCAGTCTCATCAACAAATTGTATTGCCAGTAAAAACAAAACAAAACAAATTCATAGCCATTGTCGTTCTCCTTGCTGTTGTTGTCTTTTCTATTAAATTCTGTCTCCTTTATTCTTTTTCTTCTTCTTCTTCACTGTCCGCAAAATCAGTTTCATTAAATTTTGTTCTACTGTTTTCCGTTTTATTTTACTTTATTTTTTTTTTCTTTACTTTACTTTTATTTTTATTATAATAGCCCCCCTTCCCCCTTTTTGTTTTCTTTTTTTGTAAGTAGCCAAGATTTTTTTTTTTTTTTTTGTTGTAGCAGTTTTTATTTTTATATATTTACAAATCAGAATTTTTTTAAAGTTTTTGTTTTTTTACAAAACAATTTTTTTTTTCTTTTTTACAAAACAATTTTTTTTATTTTGATAGCACATTTTTTTCTTTAGTTTTTTTTTTTTTTTTTTTTTTTTCCTACATTTTTTTTAATTTTACAAATCAGAATTTTTTTAAAGTTTTTTTTTTTTTTTTTTACAATTTTTTTATTTTGATAGCACATTTTTTCTTTTCTTTCTTTTTTTAGATTTTAATTTAAATTTTTCCCCTACATTTTTTTTTAATAGCACAATTTTTTTTTTTTTTCTGGGGCAATATACAATAATGGTCAGTAACTTGTAACAAATAAAAATACAAAACAAACCAAAAAAAAAAAAAAATCCCTCCAAATTTGACATTGCATCCCCTTTTTAAGCCCCCTTCAAATTTAAAAAGAAAGTACTGTCATAAAGCTGGGGTTTGGACATGCTCTGGGAGGGGGGGTAACCCTCCCCCCAAAAAAAACCCTTACACCAGTCTCGGCTGGAAGAAAGAAAATAAAGTGAACCTTAAATATGAGCATCATATACATAAACTTACAGTCAAATCACATTGAAAGCTCTGGTTCTCGCTAGATCACTGAAGTTAAGCAGCGATGAGCCTGGTCAATACTTTATTGGGTGACCACTTAATTATTTGATTTGGCATTAAATGACCCAGAAAGGTTTGATATGCCCTAAAAGAAAACTACGTTGAAACCACCAGTTCCTGCTAGATCACTGATGTTAAGCAGCAATGTGCCTGTTTAATACTTAATTGGATGACCACTTAAGCAACAGCAGGTACTGTAAGTAACCTAAGTCCTTTGTTTATATAAAAAAAAATGACCAACCAGAAACTGAGTAAACTATTTTTATTTATTTATATATATTACAAAACAATTTATATATCAAAAATTATTTGATAACTTTAATACAATGAAATAGGCCAGAATACTTGCTTATATATATATATATATATATATAATATATATATATATATATATATATATATATATATAAGCATCCAATTGATTGGTATGTTGAGGATAATTCTATTTGCGATCATCAATATCTCCTGTACATCCACAATGCATACTCAGGTTGATGCACACTTATAGATTTATACAGTGATTTTTACAAATCACTAAGAGAGCTCAATGTATGATGGTTAATAAATTAATTATATACAAGGCAATGTTTAATCTATATATTATAGATACCATATGAAATTTTAAATGTTAAGACAGCAATGTTTTTGTAAATTTAAAAAATCCAAATTACTGTCACTTGTTTGACAGTGATAGGATTCTAACGAATACGCACACACACACACATACATATACGTACATACATATACGTACATACATATACATACGTACATACATATACACACACACACACACACACACATATACATACATACATACTACACACACTAATCCTATTAGTGTGCCCAACATGCAAAGTACAACTTACAACCAAGCATTTCCTTCTAAATTGTAACAGACTTAAACATATCCGCGCCAATTACTATCAAGCAAGAAACCTGAGAGACATCTTTAAGAATACAAACCCTGAAAACATTTTAAATTTTATAAAAAAAACAACCTTATCAACAAAATATAACAGAACATAACCAAATATCTCCATAGAACCACTACTTTAAAAACTGAAATCCAAAATAACCTTTTTGGCATTAAATGACCCACAGAGGTTGATATGCCGTTAAACAAAACTCAAATAATTTGCAAGTAAAAAAAAATACGGAAAATAACTGCCAGGGGAATAAAAAAAAAATTTAAAAGAAAGTGTTACCCTAACTGAAAATAATTGATTAATATTGCAGCACTTAGCCAAAAGAAAAAAAATATAATGCTAGTTCTGTCTAAGCAGAGCAAAATAGTAATAATGATACTACCAACTAAAGTTTTGCTTATTAGCTCATCAGGGCATGATTCTTGCCCTAATGAGCTAATAAACAAAACTTTAGTTGATAGTGCCTGACGCATTAGTATTATTATTACTATATATATATATATATATATATATATATATATAATATATATACCTGTAGTGTGGGATGGTCACTATTTCAGCTTTTGCTGGAATGGTGTACCAAAGGCAGTATTAATTGGTAGAGTGCTCAATATAAAATAGAGCTGTTATATAATATAATAAGATAAATATATAGGTTTTACATATCTGTTTATTGGGTGACAAAGGAACTTTTCACAACCATATTGGTTTCATGCGATGCATTCATCAGGTGAAGAAACATCTTCACCTGATGAATGCATCGCATGAAACCAATATGGTTGTGAAAAGTTCCTTTTGTCACCCAATAAATAGATATGTAAAACCTATATATTTATCTTATTATATTATATATATATATATATATATATATATATATATATGCAGTAAAATTTGCTAATGTGTCAAGATTTTGTAAGGGATTTATTTTTATAGGTGAGTGTCCAGACCCCTGCTCTCTGATAAAACAAATCTTTCACCCCCTCTTTAAAAAAAAAAAAAAAAAATATTGTGGTAACTGCTATGGGAAGTTGTTTGTAATTAGCACCAGCAGAAAGATTATTTCATATATTCTATATTTTAGAGAGTTATACATTCATCTCATTGGGACTGTACATTTTTCGATGGATAATATAAATCATGAGCAAAAACAAAAAAAGCTATTCCTGACATTTGTAGCTGATACCTAGCAATCATTAGAAAATACCCTCACCCTCTCAAAAAAAAAAAAAAAAAAAAAAAAAAAAGAAAATCTTTCTTACATTATTTTGTGTCCCCCCTCTTCATATGCCTTTTTTTTTTCTTTTTCTACAGACTGCCCAATTCTTGTTGTATTTTACTTTGTAAAGATTTGCTAGCTAAAGTGAAAGTAGGTTTTTTTTCTTTCTTTTGTTAGCTGTTCACAGAATATTTTTATCTCTGCCAATACAACTTGGGATGAAAAAAAAAAAAAATTGTAAAACAAAAAATATTTTACAAAATGCAACATATTATTGTGCATACCATTTTATTCTTGTATGACCAACATGTTTGGCTTTTAATTTAAAAAAAAAAAAAAATTGAAAAGGTAAAGAAAAAAAAAACAATCTTTATTAGTATGAGAAGAAATCTCAAAAGTTTATTTTATTGACAAAGGCAGTCTTCTTTTTTCTTTTTTCCTCCTTTTTTTTTCTTCTTTTTTCCTCTTCCTCATTTCCTTGTTCTACCTATCTATCCACTTTTTTTCCCACCAGCCTTCACTTATGAAAACATTTTAGTTCTACCCTTCTTTCACCCCTTTTTGGATAAATGCAGTCTTTACTCCCCATCCCACCCCCAATTTTTTTCCATCTCTCAATCCACTCACTCCTTCCCTCTCCCTCTTTTCAAAAAAAAAAATTTAGACCTACTTTGTAATTTTAAAAAAATTTTGGACATTTTTCTTTCCCACGATTCCCTTTCTCACCTACCCCCTTACAGAAAGTTCTTAGTTCTACCCGTCTGTATTTTTTTAAAATTTGGACAAAGACAGTTTTCTACCCCCTCCCCCAAAAAGCTTTGTCTTGTTTCTATTTTGCTTGCTCTCTCTCTATATATATATTCTCACTCCCTTACAAAAACCCTTTAACCCTACCGTCTCTGTATTTTTTTTTTTTACTCTCTCCCTGAAAAGGTTTCTTTCTTTCTATTTTTTTTTTTTTATTTTTTTAAATTTTTATTTTGTCACACCCACTCTTTCTTTCAATCTATACCACTCTCCCACCCAGTCCCACCTTCCTTACTTCTCTGTACTTATACTCCCTCCCTGATACAGCTTCTTTTTTTTCTTTTTTTTTTTCCTGTAATGTAAATTCTTTTGGTTTAATTGCTGGTGCTTCCCCTCCATTTAAATTTTTTTTTCTTCTTCCTTAATTTAAAAAATGTTCTGCTGTCATACTGCCCTCCCCCAAATTTTGATGTTGAACTTATTCAACTTTACCCCTAACCCCACCCTCCAGTAAAGAGTACATTTTGTTTACCCCCCTTTTTTAATTTTTTTTTTTTTTTTTTTTTTAAATTCAACTGTGACTTACATGTTTATGTATACACAAAGGCTAATGTTATACTGACTCTCCTGTAGTTTCTTTTTAAATATAACTCAAAACCATTTCACATTCCTTTTTTTGTTTGTGTCAATTTTAAACCTTTTTGTCTTTTTTTAAAAAAAAATAATCTTTATTTCCCTCTTATTTTCCAAAAAATCTTTCCCTCCACACTCAGTGCATACTCCCACAACTTTTTTTTATTTTATTTTATTTTTTTTTTAATGAATCCATCAAATGGTATGCATTTGAATATTAAAATACTAGTTAGTAAACTACTAAGATTTTTTTGTTATTTTTAAGTAAAACCAATATTGCTTAAACCTTACCATGAGTGGGCATCCAGGAAACAAGATTTCCTTTTTAAAAACAATTCTGTCTTGAGCAAGTGCTTCAGATATTATTGCAGGTTATACAGAGTTACCAACAGAGGCTAGAATATCCAAATTTACTTGGAATTACAGATTCCAAAGACAGGAAAGTTCAGATAATTTGGAGAGAAAAAAATTTCAAAATCTTGAAAATTGGACTATCAACTGCCGGGATTGAAATCATGCATGAAGAAAAGCCAGCAAGAGTACAACCACAACAGGCAAAAAGCTTATTGTGAAGTAACATTGAAAGCACCAGTTTCCACTAGATAGAAAGTTAAGCAGTTCAAGTTATTTTTTTGGCTGGTTCATTGGGGGATTTCAGTTGGTATGCATATGAACTTTAAAATACAAGTTAGTAAACTACTAAGATTTTTTATTTTTATTTTTAAGTAAAATTAACTGCTAATACATTACTAAGAATAAAAAAGAAAAAAAGAAATCTGTCTTGAGCAAGTGCTTCAGATATTATTGCAGGTTATACAGAGAGTTACCAACAGAGGCTAGAATATCAAATTCACTTGGAAATTACCGATTTCAAAGGCAGGAAAGATGTTCAGCAAAACCATCTGCTTTCTTGCACCATTCTTAAAATCTTAGTATTTAAAGTAATTGAGATAGATAGATATGAAGATGGATAGTTTTGAGCTGAGGTCGTTATTTTAATAATCACCGGATAGCAATTTTTGAGGCAGGAGACCAGGACGCACTTCCTCATAAATTACCAACCAATTGCTTTTTTACAACACCATTCTTGAAACATTAGAAAATTTAATTGAAAAAAGTTAAAACTGGATGGGGTTAAATTACTAACGACAGGGATTGAAATGGTGGATGGGGGAAAGCCTGGCAGAAGCACAACCACAGCAGCCTTAAGCAAAGGAAGGCTTATGGTCAAGTTGAAAGCACCAGTTTCCACAAGATAGCAAGTTAAGTTAATCATTAGTTATTTTTTGGCTGGTTCATTGGGGGATTTCAGTAAGTATGAATATTAAAATACTAGTTAATAAAACTACAGAGATTTTTTTTTTTTGTTAACTCTTAACATCCTGTTGAGAATTTTCTAAGCCCAGAGCATTCCTGTAAGGATATATTAAAAAATGGCTAAAAATGACCTTTGCATCTAAAGTTAGCTGTTATTTCCTTTAAATCAAAAACTTCTAAATATGTTTAATATTATATTTAAATAAAGGCTATTGTTTGGGGCAGATTAGGAAAACAAATGAGACTTCCGGCCGGGTGGAATGAGGCGGTATAGAATGTTAAGTAAAGCCAATTGCTAAAACCACAGCTGCCTTAAGCAAAGGAAGGCTTATGGTCAAGTAATGTTGAAAGCACCAGTTTCCACTAGATAGAAAGTTAAGTTAATCTTCAGTTATTTTTTGGCTGGTTCATTGGGGGATTTCAGTAAGTATGAATATTAAAATACAAGTTAGTAAAACTACATAGATTTTTTTTTTTTTTTTTTTTTTTATTAAGTAAATCCTATTGCTAAGACCTTACTATGAATTGGGCATTCAAATTCACTTGGAATTACAGATTTTATCTACAATAAAAATTGTCAGCAAATACCAACTGCTTTCTTACAGCACCATTCTTGAAACTTCAGAAAATTTAGAAAAAAACATTTCAAAATGTTAAAAATTGGACTATCAACTGCCGGGATTGAAACCATTCATGAAGAAAAGCCAGCAAGAGTAAAACCACAACAGGCAAAGGAAAAAAAGCACCAGTTTCCACTAGATAGAAAGTTAAACAGTTCAAGTTATTTTTTGGCTGGTTCATTGGGGGATTTCAGTTGGTATGCATTTGAATATTAAAATACAAGTTAAACTAAAAAAAAGAAATCTCTCTTGAGCAAGTGCTTCAGATATTATTGTAGGTTATACAGAGAGTTACCAACAGAGGCTAGAATATCCAAATTTACTTGGAATTGCAGATTCCAAAGACAGGAAAGTTGTTCAGCAAAACCATCTGCTTTTTTACAGAACCATTCTTGAAATCTATAAAAAAAAATAATTAAAACTGGAGGGGTGGGCGCTATCAACAGTTACCACTAGGTAGAAAGTTAAGTCTGTTGTCAATTATTTTTTTTGCTGGTTCATTGGGAGATTTCAGTTGGTATGTATATAAATTAAAATACTAGTTAGTAAACTACTTGGATATTTTTTATTTTTAATTAAAACCAATTGCTAATACGTTACTATGAATAAAAAAAGAAAAAAAAAGAAATCTGTCTTGAGCAAGTGCTTCTGATATTATTGCAGGTTATACAGAGAGTTACCAACAGAGGCTAGAATATCCAAATTTACTTGGAATTACAGATTCCAAAGACAGGAAAGTTGTTCAGCAAAACCAACTGCTTTCTTACAGCACCATTCTTGAAACATTGGAAAAAAAATTTTTTTAAGTTAAAACTGGATGGGGTTAAACTACCAACTACAGGGATTGAAACAGTGGATAGGGGAAAGCCTGGCAGAAGCACAACCACAGTTGCCTTAAGCAAAGGAAGGCTTATGGTCAAGTAATGTTGAAAGCACCAGTTTCCACTAGATAAAAAGTTAGGTTAATCGTCAGTTATTTTTTTTGGCTGGTTCATTGGGGGATTTCAGTTGGTATGTATATGAATATTAAAATATTAGTTAGTAAACTACTGGGATATTTTTCTTATTTTTAATTAAAACCAATTGCTAATGAATAAAAAAAATTGCTATGAATAAAAGAAAAATAAGAAATCTGTCTTGAGCAAGTGTTTCAGATATTATAGCAGGTTGTGCAGAGAGTTACCAACGAATGCTAGAATATCGAATTCACTTGGAATTACAGATTTCAAAGACAGGAAAGATGTTCAGCAAAACCAACTGCTTTTTTACAGCACCATTCTTGAAATCTTTAAAAATGAAAATAAAAATTAAGACTGGAGGGGTGGGCTGCTATCAACTGCAGGGATTGAAACTGGATGAGGGGAAAGCCTGGCAACAGATTAACCACTGCTGCTCTAAGCAAACGAAGGCTTATGGTCAAGTAATGTTGAAAGCACCAGTTTTTACTAGATAGAAAGTTACGTCAATCATCAGTTATTTTTTGGCTGGTTCATTAGGGGATTTCAGTAAGTATGTGTATGAATATTAGAACACAAGTTAGTAAACTAAGATTTTATTTTTAATTTTTAAGTAAAGTCAATTGCTAAAACCTTACCAGGAGTTGGGCATTCAGATTTGCTTGGAATTGCAGATTTCATATACAATAAAAATTGTTCAGCAGGGAGTTACCAACAGAGGCTAGAATATCAAATTCACTTGGAAATTACAGATTCCAAAAACAGGAAAGATGTTCAGCAAAACCATCTGCTTTCTTGCACCATTCTTAAAACTACAGAAAATTTGGAGAAAAAAAATTAAATTTCTGCAAAACCAACTGCTTTCTTAGAGTACCATTCTTGAAACATCGGAAAATTAAAATACAAAAATAATGGATGGGAAGGAGGTCTACCAACTACAGGGATTGAAACTGCAGCATCTCAATCACAGCTCGCTTAAGCGAACAAAGGATCACAGTCAAATAACATTGAAAACACAAATTTCTGTTAGATAGGCAGTTAAGCTGGTCAATTAGGTCAATCATCAGGTATTTTTTTGGCTGGTTCATTGGGGGATTTCAGTTGGTATGCATATGAATATTAAAATACTAGTTAGTAAACTACTGAGATTTTTTTGTTTAATTTAAAAAAAAAAAAAAAAAATTTTTTTTAAGTAAAACCAATTGCTAAAATGTTACTAGTAAAAAAAAAAAAAAAAAATCTGTCATGAGCAAGTGCTTCAGATATTATTCAACAAATGTTAGAATATCAAATTTACTTTGTATTGCAGTAAGGTATTAAAACCTTACTATGAATTGGGCAATCAAATTCACTTGGAATTACAGACTTCATCTACAATAAAAATTGTTCAGCAAGACCAACTTCTTTCTTACAGCACCATTCTTGAAACTTCAGATAATTTTGGAGAAAAAAAATTTCAAAATCTTAAAAATTGGACTATAAACTACAGGGATTGAAACCATGCATGAAGAAAAGCCGGCAAGAGTACAACCACAACAGGCAAAGGAAAGCTTAAGGTCAAGTAACATTGAAAGCACCAGTTTCCACTAGATAGAAAGTTAAGTAGTTCAATTAATTTAATCATCAGTTATTTTTTTGGCTGGTTCATTGGGGGATTTCAGTAAGTATGAATATTAAAATACAAGTTAGTAAACTACATAGACTTTTTTTTTTAATTAAGTAAATCCTATTGCTAAGACCTTACTATGAATTGGGCAATCAAATTCACTTGGAATTACAGACTTCATCTACAATAAAAATTGTTCAGCAGAGATTAAAACTGGATGAGGGAAAGCCTGGTAACAGATTAACCACTGCTGCTCAAAGCAAATGAAGGCTTATGGTCAATTAATGTTAAAAGCACCAGTTTTTACTAGATAGAAAGTTAAGTCAATCATCAGTTATTTTTTTTGGCTGGTTCATTAGGGGATTTCAGTAAGTATGTGTATGAATATTAAAATACTAGTTAGTAAACTAGAGATTTTTTTTGTTTAATTTTTTTATATTTTTTAAGTAAAACCAATTGTTAAAATGTTATTAGTAAAAATAAAATAAAAAATGTGTCATTAGCAAGTGCTTCAGATATTATTCTATAGATGTTAGAATATCAAATTTACTTTGAAATGCAGATTTCATATTCAGTAAAAGTTTAAATTGGATGGGGCTGGGGATTACCAATTACAGGGATTGAAAACAGTGCATGAGAGCCCAGCAGCATCACAATCACAACTGCCCTAAGTAAACAAAGGCTTATGGCCAAGTAACATTGAAAGCACCAGTTTCTACTAGGAAGTTAAGCAGTTCAATTAAGTCAATCATCAGTTATTTTTTTGGCTGGTTCATTAGGGGATTTCAGTTAATATGAATATAAAAATACTAGTTGATAAACTGCAGAGATTTTTTGTTATTTTCTAAGTAAAGCCATTTGCTAAAATGTTACCATGAATGTACATCCAGGAAATAATACTTCCGGTCTTCAGCAAGTGTTTCAGATATTATAGCAGGTTGAAAATTAAGAAAAAAAAAAACTTGGTTGGGTGGACTACCAACTACAGGGATTGAAACCTTGCATAAGAGCACAGTAGCAACAATCACAACTGGTCTAAGCAAACGAAGGCTCACAGTCAAATAACATTGAAAGCACCAGTTTCTACTAGATAAGAAGTTAAGCTGTTCAATTTAGTCAGTTATTTTTTTGGCTTTTTTTTCGGGGATTTCAGGTAGTATGAATATTAAAATACTAGTTAGTAAACTACTAAGATTTTTTTTGTTATTTTTAAGTAAAATTAATTGCTAATACATTACTATGAATAAAAAAAGGAATCTGTCTTGAGCAAGTGCTTCAAATATTATTGCGGGTTATACAGAGAGTTACCAACAGAGGCTAGAATATCCAAATTCACTTGGAAATTACAGATTCCAAAGACAGGAAAGTTGTTCAGCAAAACCAACTGCTTTCTTACAGTACCATTCTTGAAATCTATAAAAATAAAAAATTAAAACTGGAGGGGTGGGCGCTATCAACAGTTACCACTAGGTAGAAAGTTAAGTCTGCGGTCAATTATTTTTTTGCTGGTTCATTGGGGGATTTCAGTTGGTATGTATATGAATATTAAAATACTAGTTAGTAAACTACTGGGATATTTTTCTTATTTTTAATTAAAACCAATTGCTAATACTTTACTATGAATAAAATAAGAAATCTCTCTTGAGCAAGTGCTTCAGATATTATTGCAGGTTATACAGAGAGTTACCAACAGAGGCTAGAATATCCAAATTTACTTGGAATTGCAGATTCAGACAGGAAAGATGTTCAGCAAAATCAACTGCTTTCTTACAGCACCATTCTTGAAACTTCAGAAAATTTGGAAAAGAAATTTAAAAACTGGACTACCAACTGCAGGGATTGAAACTGAATGAGGAAAGAGCTGGCAGCAGTACAACCCCAACTGCCTTAAGCAAACAAAGGCTTCCGGTCAAATAACGTTGATGTCAACGGTTCTATAAGATTGAAAGTTAAGCAGTGTTGAGTCTGCCTTTGTTTCAAATATTCCAGTTAACTTTTGGCTGGTTCATTAGGGGATTTCAGTTGATATGAAAAACCCAATGAGTGGGTACCCTGGAATGAGATTTTGGTTAAGAAAAAAAAAGGAAATCAGTCTTCAGTAAGTGCTTCAGATCTGATTGTACAGGGTGTCCACAAAGTCTGGGTACATAGGGATTAACACATACTTTTAAAACAAAACAATTTTATATAATTATAATGTTGATAAATAATATTTTCAATATGATTTCCATCATCTTCAATGCATAACTTGATGCGCCTTGCAAAATTCAGGTGAACGCGATTAAATAAGTCTACATTGCCGTCTCCATGTACCCAGACTTTGTGGACACCCTGTACATACTGTTGGATTGGTTTCCTCATTTTACTGATATATATATATATATATATATAATCTTCATACAATGACTGCTATTTACACAGTAGCATTGCAACCAACAAAGCCTTCATCAGATGATGACTCTGGGTTCAGGCATGGTTTTGGGGCCGAAGCATCATTACCACTAACCCAGAGCGCCCCAGCAGTATTTCACGATACCACCAGACTTTGTCGGTTTGATGTCACAAAATAGGACTGCCATATCCACGCTGATGCGGTTAGAGCTTTCTCCTGGATCTTATTTAAGTATTTCCTTTTGTCTGGTAGAGAAAGTCCAAGTTCAGACAAAAATGCCGAGGTTGAGTTGGCAATAAACCCCCGACATCCGACCTCAATGGGAAATACATCCGTGATCCATCCGTTTCTGGCGCATTGTTCACGTAGGTCTTCATACTTTTCCAACTTCCGCTGATGGCCCAATCCAGATTTTCTTCAAATGGAACTGTCAACTCAATGAATAAAAACTTTATCTCTCTCTT
>CM042182.1:37999005-38006381 GCA_023376005.1 Doryteuthis pealeii | reverse complement strand
TATAATAAGGGTGCGTTCAGGTCACTTCTATTTATAGACTCGCCTTTAAGACGTGACCGGGGAAAAGATTCCTTATTTGTCCATCACTGGGCCAGTTGCTGCTGCTGCTTTGTATTTATACTAGCTGGATGCTACCTTAGCCATTGCCACCTGGACATGCTGGACGTCGAACGTTTGTATTTGTATTTCGCGGACCATTCACTTACTATAGGGAAAACCATACACAGGACTTATTGACTACTTACTATTTTACTTTGTAATTCTTACTACATCTTGGAAACCAGGATGGCGGCCAAGATACTCCAAACAGGGTGTAATATTCCTAGTTGTCCGATTCAAAGGATTGTTTGAAAGTGGCTAATGTACCTTTACTCGTCCTTTTCAAAGGGAAAGAAGAAAGACCCAACGTCATAAACATGTATAACAATCCACACAGATTCTTCCTCATCTATGGGTTAAGACGTTTTAGCGTCCAGCGATAGGTATCCGTCTAGGGGAACGCAAGGTTCCAGGTTCTGATAAGGCCCCGCCTAAGTCAACGCATGAGTAGCGACAGATTGGGTAATTGATCTGTGCGGTAAATCCCGCTGGACTGATGATTAGTGTGCCACTCAAAATAAAAAACTCCTGGTTTTCTTGTTGCGCTATCGAAAAAGGGATAGACTCTCTCGCTGTTTGGCTGTAACCGATAATAGGTCACTCCGCCGACTTTACTACACTGTTCTTCTACAGGAGACTATGCATCAAAGTTAACCCCACAAAAGGTTGATATGTAAAGAAACCAAAGCAATTTATTAGGCATTCGGTTAAAAGTAGTGCTGATACAGCTTACAGGTTGGACGCCCTGTCGCTGGGGACGTTAGAATGCAACCGTACTGGCACTTCTGCAGGGGAGTAAGTACTCCCCCAATAGATAGATGCAAACATAGCTTTGGTGGTTGTACAGACTATATAGTGGGCAGGTACAATAGTAGATAAGATAGATAGAAACTAGGATAGATGGATAGAAGCAGAATAGATGGATAGATAGCTATGAAACAGACTGAGATAAAGGAGAGTGAGGAGAGAGAGAAAGGAGAGAGAGAGGGAGAGAAAGGGAATTAGAAAAGAGAGAGATGAAGCAGCTGTGATAAGATAAAAGATGGTTGAACCTGCTAGGCTGATAGAATATAAACAATAGATGATAGATATATATGAACACGGCCTTGATAGATAAATAGATAATAGATAGATATTAATAGGCTTGCAGAGGGATAAGAACTCCCCCAATGGGACTGTTTGGCCCATGGTGGCCGAAACTCGTGATGCTTAAGGATAGAACCAGGTGTGAAGCCAGTCCATGACTTAGCAAGATTCCACTTTGGCTCCTTTCTTGGCCTAGACGGCGTCGGAAGAGCCCTGCCGATAACCAACTCCGCGCTGTGTGTGTGTGTGTGTTCTAAACGGCCGGTACCACATCATCCCTGGCACCAATAATATGATACTTTCCACACCCGATTAGTGCCTTGCTTATTGTCAATTCTCCAACCTAACATGTTTATCCTCATAAATGGTGCTAGAAGGCGTGTGAACTGAGGGTTCTGATATGTCCTAGGAATACATTTAAAACTCTATCTGTATGGTAGGTCCCAGTTCTCGGAGGTTTATGGGAAGCCTGGCAGCACCTCTTCATCATCATTGCTCCCTAGCCACCTCTGACCCGGAGATTGGTTATACCGTGGATCCCATCATGGTTAAAATAGAAAACAAGTTGATAAACAAGATGATATTATGCTTGAAGAAAGAATTTATTTCACAACTTAGTCGCATTAAAATGACCCACTGAGGTGATGATGCGTTAAAACATAAACTAATTACTAAACAAAACCAACCAATACCTACAGCTTGCGAATGTTGTTTAAAAAAAAAACATTTGGGCGGTCTTTCATTGTCTTTTGTTCGTCCTTTATCAATTTGCTCACCACCACCTTCACCACCACCACATAAATCCTCCCCGGCCCCCACAACGCAGGGCGTTGCCAACATAAGCTGTGGCTTGTTTAATATCTTCGCTCTGGTAATCTCGATTTCGGCCACTTCATCATTCCGCTACCGAGGCGCCATCTATCGATATCCCTTCTCAACCCTAAAACCAAAATGAACCTTCGACATACCCTCCACCACACCCACCCTCCGCCTCTTCATCTTTTCCCGAGCTCCTTCGAGGGTCGAATGAATCACCCGGCAGCGATTTCGACTCGCATCTCAGTTAAGTACGGACCTCAGCTGCGTGGTATCCCTCCCTGCACCGTTAGCTACGTTGTTGTTCTCCCGCACCATCGGCTGTGTGGTGTCCTGCCGCCCTGTCGCAGCGTGGTATGCTCCCCGCACCGTCGCCTGCGTGGTGTTCTCCCCGCACCGTCGGCGTGTGCGTGTCCTACCCGCCCCCGTCGGTTGGCGTTGTGTTCTTCCAGCACCGTTAGCTACGCATTCCTTCCGCCCCGTCGGTTGTGTGGTGTCCTCACCGGCTGTCGGCTAAACTGTAAATTGACTCCAGTTTGATTCGACGACGCACGGGGGAGAATTGAGCCGAGGAATTATCTAGCGCCAATTGACTGATACCAATAAGGACGTTGGAAAAAAGGGGAATAAGGGGAAGAGCAATGATTTCTGGACTCCGGTTTCCGGTTCCGAATTGCGTGTGATGATCCGGCTATTGTCGAGTGGAAAGTTCACTAATGACAATTATCGTGAAGAACCGGAGAGTGGAGTTGGGAATCGGTGAGCACGAAAGGCACAAATGATTTGGCTATGCTTAAAACATCTCAGGATTTCGTGAACTGGTTTGTTTGCAAGATTGTGTTAGGGTTGGTGTAACTTAAAAAGGACGGGTCGCATTTTCGAGCGGACACGCGAACACATATAACACGTTTAATTTTTTTCCTTTTTTTTTTTTTTTTTTTTTTTTTTTCAAATTCTGATCTTATTAATCTGAAATGGATTTGCATGGGGGATGGAAATATAAGAGTGAGCAGATAGAGAGTAAGAGAATGGGTGATAAATTAGAGTTGGGATAGAAAAAATACTGAACCGTCAAGTATAGGCCGACACAATCTGGCAAACATAAACCATTCACGAATCCTGAGAATGTTTTAAGCAATAAAGCCAAATCATTTGTGCCTTTCGTGCTCACCGATTCCCAATCTCCACTCTCCGGTTCTTCACGATAATTGTCATTAGTGAACTTTCCACTCGACAATAGCCGGATCATCACACGCAATTCGGAACCGGAAACCGGAGCTCCAGAAATCATTGCTCTTTCCCCCTATTTCCCTTTTTTCCACGTCCTTATTGGTATCAGTCAATTGGCGCTAGATAATCCTCGGCTCAATTCTCCCCCGTGCGTCGTCGAATCAAACTGGAGTCAATTTACAGTTTTAGCCGACGGAGCGGTGAGGACACCACACAACCGACGGGGCGGAGAGGAATGCGTAGCTAACGGTGCTGGAAGAACACAACGCAACCGACGGGGCGGGTAGGACACGACACAGCCGACGGTGCGGGGAGAACACCACGCAGGCGACGGTGCGGGGAGCATACCACGCTGCTGACAGGGCAGGCAGGACACCACACAGCCGATGGTGCGGGGAGAACACAACGTAGCTAACGGTGCAGGGAGGGATACCACGCAGCTGACGATGTTGTACTTAACTGAGATGCGAGTCGAAATCGCTGCCGGGTGATTCATTCGACCCTCGAAGGAGCTCGGAAAAGATGAAGAGGCGGAGGGGGTGGGTGGGGAGGGGTTAATGTCGAAGGTTCATTTTGGTTTTAGGGTTGAGAAGGGATATCGATAGATGGCGCTGGTAGCGGTAAATGATGAAGTGGCCGAAATCGAGATTACCAGAGCGAAGATATTAAACAAGCCACAGCTTTATGTTGGCACGTGCGTGTGTGTGGGGGGGGAAGGGATTTAGTGGTGGTGGTGAGGGTGGTGGTGGACAAATTGAATAAAAGGAACGAACAAAAGACAATCAGAAGAGAACGAAATAGTTTTTTTTTAACAAACATCCAAGCTGTAGGTTTGGTTTGGTTTGTTTGGTTTGTTTTGTTTTACGGCATATCAACCTCAGTGGGTCATTTAATGCCGACTAAGTTGTGAAATAAATTCATTCTTAATGCATAATACAATTTTGTTTATCAACTCATGTTTTTCTATTTAACCCATAGATGGGATCCTAACAGGTACTACCAATCCGGGTCAGAGTGGACTAGGGAGCAATGATGATGAAGAGGTGCTCCACATTCCCCAAACCTCCAGAACTGGAACCTCACCATCAGATAGAGTTTAATGTCATTCCCAGGACATATAGACCCTCAGTCACCGCCTTCTAGCACCCATATGATAAAAAGGGTTGGGGCTTGCATTAAGGGCAATAGGGTGGGAAAATCATATAGGTGCTAGGGATTGATGTGACCAGCCGATTGATCGGAGGGGACCTCTCCGACCGCCCGTCTAGCCCAAGAAAGAGCCAAAGTGGAATATTGCAAGTCATGGACTGCTCAACCACCTGGGTTCTATCCTTAAGCATCACGAGTCGCCACCCATGGCCAACAGGTGGCCCCATTGGGGGAGTCTTATCCCTCTGCAGAGCCTATTAATATCTATCTATCTATCTATCTATCTATCAAAGCCTGTTCATATATATCTATCAATCTATCTGTTTATATATCTATCAGCCCTAGCAGGTTCAAACCAATCTTTTCATCTATCACAGCCTGTTCATCTCTCTCTTTCTATTCTCCTTTCTCTCCCTCTCTCTCTCCCTTTCTCTCTCTCTCTCACTCTCTTTATCTCAGTCTGTTCATAGCTATCTATCCATCTATCCTAGCTTCTATCCATCTATCCTAGCTTCTATCTATCTATCTATCTATTGTACCCTGCCCATATATATCTGTACAACCACCATAGCTTGTTTGCATCTATCTATTGGGGGAGTCTTACTCCCCTGCAGAGGTGCAGTCGGTGCATTCTAACGCCCCAGCCGACAGGGCGGTCCAACCTGTAGCTGTATCAGCACTACTTTAACGAATCGCCTAAATAAATTTGCTTTGGTTTCTTTCATATCAACCTTTGTGGGTTATTTGATGCCATAGTCGTCCTTGTAGAAGAACAGTAGTAAGTAAAGTCGGCGGAGTGACCTATTATCGGTATCAGCCAAACAGCGAGAGAGTCTATCCCCTTTTCGATAGCGCTAGACCAGGAAGATTTTTATTGAAGTGAGCGCAACACCTATCATCAGCTCCCAGCGGATTTACCGCACAGATCAAATTACCCAATCTGTGCTACTCATGCGTTGACTTAGCGGGGACCTGTATCGAACCTGGAACCTTGCGATTCCTAGACGGATAACCTATCGACTGAGCTAAACCGGCATTTTAACCCATAGATGAGGAAGAATTGTGATTTGTTATACATGTTTATGACGTTGGTCTTTCTTTCTTTCCCTTGAAAAGGACGAGTAAAGATACATTAGCCACTTTCACAATCTTGAATCGGACACTAGGAATATTACCCTGTTGAGTATCTGGCCGCCATCCTTGGTTCCAGATGTAGTAGAACTTAAAGTAAATAAGTAAGTAAGTCAATAAGTCCTGTGGTACTGTTTCCCTTAGTAAGTGAATAAGTCCCGCGATACAATACAACGTTCCGACGTCCAAGATGTCCAGGTGGCAATGAGCTAAGGTTAAGAATCAGCTAGTATAAATACAACAACAGCAGCAGCAGCACTGCCAGTGATTGGACAATAGGAATCTTTCCCAGGTCACGTGCTAATAGGCGAGTCTATAAATAGAAGTGACCTGACGCACGCCTTATATACAAAAAAAAACTCCAACACACCCACAGCATGACCTTTACGACTAAACCCAGCAACCAAGACTTCGTCATTTTCCTCAATAAAATTCAAACAACCATCATTTGGTACAAAATCTGTGATTTTCTTGCAGTTTTTAATCAGCTGCACTCTCACACATTTCCTGATAGCAGAGTTGGGCTGTTTGGCTTCAACACCAACTTTTTCCAAAACAATTCCCTTAGCATGAGAAGAGCCACCAAAAGGATTGGCCTTGTATCGGGTACCTAAATTGGCTTTTTTGTAATAATCATCGTGCCATCTTTGCTTACGACGATGGTCTTTCTGTTTTCGAGCAGAATGAATAAAACAAAAACGGTGTAACGTAGGTTCAAAGTTATATATACTTTGAATACAAAACTCCGACGAAGGTTGACAGACAAAACATTTAATATAGTACAGCACATGGATATGACGAGATACAAAGTACATAGGTAAAAGGGTACATAAACAAAGAGTACATAAATAAAGATGAAGACACATTCATGAATGGTACAAGATATACAAAAAGTGCAGGCATGAGACTAGGATAGTCCATGCTGTAAATAACTTACAGTAATGTAAGGGGGCGGAGCCCCAACGAGAGGGGTTAGATAAAATCTACCCCATGTGGCTCGTAGTTACTGGAACAGGAAAAGAGAGCGAAAGGGTTTGAACCCGGCGCTTAAATACTCTAGTCCCCTAGCGGGCACCAGCAAACTAAATCGGGCAGACAACTCCACCAGGCAAATACGAAACTAACGCTACAACGGCTTCGGCATAAAATTATCCTATGAGTTGACTTGCTGTTGGAATATTTTGTGTTATATAAAGTGTGCTGAAGTCCACCACTTATACTTATAGACTCTGTGCGGACGCGTGGATTAAAGCCAGCCAATCAACTGCTCGAATACATGGTTAGTTAATCATTTAATCGGCGATCTTGAAAGCCGTTCATTTGCACACATTCGCCATGGACGAACGGATCTGCAACCAAGGACTCTGCCCAACCAAAGGATTCTACTCAACACTAAAGGACACCGAGGAAGAACCAAAGGATTCTACCTAACACTAAAGAACACCGAGAAACAACCAAAGGATTCTACCCAACACTAAGGCACACCGAGGAACAACCAAAGGATTCTACCCAACACTAAAGAACACCGAGGAACAATCAAAGGATTCTAACCAACGCTAAGGGAAACTGAGGAACAACCAAAGGATTCTACCTAACACTAAGGGACACCGAGGAACAACCAAAGGATTCTACCCAACATTAAGGGGCACCGAGGAACAATCAAAGGATTCTTCACTAAGGTCCAGCCTCTACTTAACACAATCTCCACTGTAAAGTGCTCTCACTTGAAGCTTAAAAATGGCCACAAAAATCGTAACGCATGCCGTAAAATCCAACCAACCAACCAACCAACCAACCAGCCAACCAACCAACCAACCAACTTCCTCTGTTCCCCTTTCCTCTCCCTACCCTCCGCTCACCCCTCT
>CM042182.1:37956505-37996505 GCA_023376005.1 Doryteuthis pealeii | reverse complement strand
ATGATTCAACTTTGTATTCAAACCGAGACCTTAACGCTTTTATTTTGTTTCGTTTTTATGTTTAATGTTTTTTGTGTTCTTTTTTTTTGTCTTTTCGTTTTTGTTTTTGTTTGATCAAAAGAAATTGGTAATTCATGGCGGCTACCGTGTTGGGGTGTCGATTGAAGCGTAAACTTTTAAGTTTATTCTGTCCACTGGACTGGCTAAACTGGTGGGAGGGTCGAGGGGTCACAAATGAACACACACCGTTGTTTAATGTCTCTAATGGTCCTCGCTGGACAATCAATCGGACGGTTGGAGTTCAATCCTCCGGCCAATCGTGTATTATTGGCCAGTAGATGATTATTACGTCTCGCGCCTCTCAGAATTAATCGGGCGTGTCAAATCGAGGCGGGTCAGCGCAAACAATTCGAACGGTTTACAAAATTCATTTATATAGGGTTCGTATATAGATTGAACAATTTTTCAATTTCTTTCTTTCTTTCTTTCTTTCTTTCTTTCATTCTTTCTTTTCTTTCTTTTCTTTATTCATTCATTCTTTCTTTCTTTATTTTCTTTCATCCTTTCATTCTTTCTTTTCTTTCTTTCATTCTTTCTTTCTTTCTTTCTTTCTTTCTTTCTTTTTTTTCTTCTTTCTTTCTTTCTTTATTATTCTTCTTTCTTTCTTTCTTTTCATCTTTCATTCTTCTTTCTTTCTTTCTTTCTTCTTTCTTTTTCATTCTTTCTTTTCTTTCTTTCTTTATTCATTCATTCTTTCTTTCTTTCTTTTCTTTCATCCTTTCATTCTTCTTTTTTCTTTCTTTCTTTCTTTCTTTCTTTCTTTCTTTCTTCATTCTTTCTTTCTTTCTTTTTCTTTATTCTTTCTTTCTTTTCTTTCTTCCTTTCTTCTTCTTTTCTTTCTTTCTTTCTTCTTTCTTCTTTCATTCTTTCTTTTCTTCTTTCTTTATTCATTTTCTTTCTTTCTTTCTTTCTTCTTCTTTCTTTCTTTCTTTCATTTCTTTCTTTCTTTCTTTGTCTTTCTTTAGGTGTATCTATTTCTTTCTTTCTTTTTAAGTCTTTCTTTCTTTTTTCTTTCTTTTTTTCTTTCTTTCTTTTTTTCTTTTTTTCTTTCTTTCTTTAGGTCTATCTATCCCTTTCTTTCTTTCTTTCTTTCTTTCTAAGTCTTTCTTTTCTTTCTTCTCTTTCTTTCTTTCTTCTTTCTTTCTTTCTTTCTTTAGGCCTATCCCTTTCTTTTCTTTCTTTTCTTTCTTTCTTTCTTTCTTTTCTTTCTTCTTCTTTTCTTCCTTCGCTTCTTTCTTTTCTTCTTTCTTTCTTTCTTTCTTTCTCTTTCTCTTTCTTCTAGGTCTATCTATCTCTTTTTCTTTCTAAACTTTCTTTCTTTCTCTTTCTTTTTTCTTTCTTTCTTTGGCCTATCCCTTTCTTTCTTTTTCTTTCTTTCTTTCTTTCTTTTTTTCTAGATCTCCCTTTTATACCTCCCAATTAATTTCCTTTGTTTTTTTCCTTTTTTCGTCTCTTTTCTTTCTTTCTTTCTTTTTTCTTAGTCAATCTCTCTATCTCTCTATTTCTTTCTTCTTTATATACTATATCTCTCTTTCTTTTCTTTCTTTCTTTTAAGTTACTTTTCTATCTAATCTATCTATCTTATCTATCTATCTATCTATATCTTTCTTTCTTTTTCTTCTTTTCTTCCTCTTTTTCATTTCTTTATTTAATTTAATTATCTTCTCTTTCTCATTCTTTAGTCCACAGATTTTACCCTTCGATATCTCTCTAACCCTTTCCCGCCTTCTACTAGTTTTCCCTCCCTACCCATCAATCCCCCCACACTCCCACCCTCCAACATCTCTTTCTAATCAGGAAAACGTCTCTCCACAATCGAAAGACTGCTTCATTTTAACATCAAAATGCCATTCGTGAGAGACGCGATCGAATTCTTCCAACAGAGACGCTGACAATCCAAATAAAACTGACCAAACACGCCGACATTAAATTTTCCCGTCCCTTTATTCCCGCGCTTCCAAATGTCAAATTAATGTTTAACTTTGCTGTGTAAATAATGAGGTCGGCTTGGACGATTTAAAATGGCGGCAAAATCGCCCAGATTCCTCGTTAGCCGACCACGTGACGTTTGGACCCGATTGACCATCAGCTCCTCTGAATTTTACGGCACAGAATCCCGTGCTACTTATACGCTGAGTTGGCGAAGGCCGGTATCGAACCCGAAACCTTGTGGTTCCTAGGCGGACGCTCTACCAACTAAACAAATAGCTGGATTCTTACCTTTTCCAAGAGTATCAACGCGACGTGAAATGCAAACAGCCACGTCCAGAATTTGAACTCATCCGTTTCCTACGAAAGAAACCATTATACCACATGTCTCCATTTTAGTTTGTTTTACGGCATATCAACCTCAGTGGGTCATTTAATGCCGACAAAGTTTTGAAACACATACACATATTATTATTATTATTATTATTATTATTATTATTATTAAAGCGGCAATTGTTCCAGGCTGTGGTTATATCAGTGCTGCTGTATGGCTGCATCACCTGGACCCTAACGAGGCGCATTGAGAATAAGCTAGATGGGAGCTGCACAAGAATGCTGCGTGCAGTCTTGAACAAATCGTGAAAACAGCATCCCACAAGGAAACAGCTGTATGCCCTCCCCCATCTCACAAACCATTCGAGTGAGAGGGACAAGGCATGCTGGACCCTGCTGGAGAAGCAAGGACGAGCTCATAAGCGACGTTTTCCTGTGGAAGCCAACACATGGACATGCTAGTGTGGGCCGCCCATCAAGGACCTACATTGAACAACTATGCGAAGATGCTGGATGCTGCACAGAGGACCTCCCTGGGACAATGAATGATAGGGAAGGTTGGCGAAAGATTGTCATGGATATCTGTGCTAATTGTGCGACATGATGATGATGATGATGATGATTATACTAAAGCTGAGTGAATCAGATGCCCTTTCCTATTAATTAAATAACACAAAATTCATATCAAAATATTCCTTAGTTCTAGGATTGAATTATGTCCATTTCAATTGGTTCTAATTAATCGTAAATTGCAATTAAGTAAAAAACTGACTCGTCCCTTACCTCACAGTCTGCCTATCACTTTCCCTATTTCTATGTATATCTTGATTACCTCCTCATTATATATTTTAGCTTTTCTGTGAGTGTAAAGAGAGTGATTTAGAGAGTGTGAAATATATTAGTATATTAAGTCTCAGAAGCAGTTAGCTCGTAGCCTTTTAAGAATCGGGGCCAATTAAATTTGAATTAGGTCAAACATTTCCTTTCTTACAAAATGATTTTAATGTTTTTTGTTCTCCGGCCGTATTTATTTTTGAAAAAATTTAATTCGCTTTGCAAACTCAATTTTCCCTAATCCCAATTATCTACCCCGAGCTCAATGGTTGACTCAACGGGTCACGATTTGTCTAGTATATATATATATATATATATATATATATATATTATATATATTAGCAAATATATGCACCCTCCGAATTTTAAGTTTTAATGTAATGAAATATTATATTAAATTAGAAAGGTTAAAAATACTAAATAAGAATGCAGATAAAAAGGATTTGAAATTGAGGGAGGTATAATCGAAAAATAGAAAAACTAAAACTTATTCTTCCATCACTTCCGTCTTTCATTGCTAAATTTTCCTAATTTAACTATTTAGTTAAAATAGGAAGTAAAGAATAAAGTGACAGTTATTTCTTTTTGTTAATGGATTTCTTTTAAGATTTATCCCCGAGATATTTGCTCATATTCAATAAGATAAAACCAAACAATTAGAAATCAATAATACAAAAGCACATATTTATTAAAATCAATTTTTTAAATATCAATATGCAAATTAGTCTTCTCGTTCACACTGTAAACCGCTATTTTGTTGTATATTTAAATACAATTGCATGTTATTAGTATGTAGATATAGTCAACAGTCTTAATGATGTAAAACAATTTTTTATTAGTAATTGAGGTTTAGATAAAAAAATAAAATCATTGAGAATGTGACGTAAATAACCAAGGGAATAGTTACTTGTGTAGTGAAATAGTTTCGGTTACAGAAAAACAAATACACAATCTCAATTATATATACTAGCAAATATATGCACTCTCCGGGTACAAGTATTTAAATTTTAATGTAATTGAATATTATATTAAATTAGAAAGGCTAATGAAACTAAATAAGAATACAGATAAAAAGATTTGAAACAGAGACAAAAAAAGAACTACTGAAACTTTACTTTTACACCACTCCCGCCTTTCATTGCTAAATATTCGTAATTCAACTATTCAGTTAAAATAGGAAGTAAAGAATAAAATTACAGTTATTTCTTCTTGTTAATGGATTTCTTAAAAATCTATCCCGAGATTTTTTCTCATATTTATTACGATAAAGTCAAACAATTATAAATCAATAATACTAAGCATATATTTATTAAAATCAAAATTTTAAGATCAGTATGCAAATTAGCCTTCCCGTTCACACTGTAAACTGCTATTTTGTTGTATATATGAAAATTGTAAGTTTTAAATAAAACTGAAACTTGTCTACCAGCTTGTCTTTCTCTTTCTCTTCTTTTTAAGTTCACAGAATGTAATGACGAAAGGGAAATCACGTGTACGTTTAACCTTATTTATTAACATGAAACAACAACAGTCGATACAACAAGTACTTAGAGACAGTAATTACAGTTCAGTTGTTACTCTCTCACTGAGGGAAAAGTTCCTTCAGTCACAAGGGACTGAGACAAGAGCTCATTTCTATGAGGCTCGCACGTTCATACCAAATCCGAGACGACATTTTTCCTTTCTCACTCACCACACCACAAGGGACACTAACTCTTTCTCCTTCCTGTCCCCAAAACGCACAGGAGAGTTCAGGTCCCTACAGCACTATCGGAAGTCACCCACAACTCCCTGCAAAAAGTCCATTCTCCACCTCCAACCTCTCGTCACCTCTTACTCGGAGTGGGCATAATGGCGTACCACATTCCTTTGACTGCCAGGGACAATTTCGCAGGCCAGGAATCTAAAACGCTTCGAGTCAGATAAGTTTGACTCGTTACTACAATATATAAATACAATTGCATTTTATTAGTATGTAGATATAATGTAAAACAATTTTATTAATAATCAAGGTTTAGATAAAAATAAAATCATGGAGAATATGACGTAAATAACCAAGGGAATAGTTACTTGAGTAGTGAAATAGTTTCGGTTACAGGCAGACAAACACACAATCTCCATTATATATACTAGCAAATATATGCACCCTCCGGGTGCAAGTAATTAAGTTTTAATATAATAAAATATCATATTAAATTAGAAAGGCTAATGAAACGGAATAAGAATGTAGATAAAAAGATTTGGAACAGAGGGGGTATGATTGAAAAATAGAACAACTTTGAAACTAACTCTTCCATCATTTTCCGTTACTCCCGTCTTTTATTGGTAAATTTGCCTAATTTAACTGTTTAGTTAAAATAGGAAGTAAAGAATAATATTAGTTATTTCTTCTTGTTAAGGGATTTCTTTTAAGATTTATTGAAGAGATTTTTGCTCATATGCATTAAGATAAAACCAAACAATTAGAAATCAATAATACTAAGCATATATTTATTAAAATCAAATTTTTAAAGATCAATATTGCAAATTAGCCTTCCCATTCATACTGTAAAACCGCTATTTTGTTTATATATAAATACAATTGTATGTTATTAATTATGTAGATATGGTCAACAGTATAAGTAATGTAAGACAATTTTATTAATAATTGAGGTATAAATAAAATAAAATCATGATAAATGTGATGTAAATAACAAAGGGAATTGTGACTTGTTATAGTAATATAGTTTCGGTAACAGACAGACAAACCCACAATCTCCCATTATAATAAGATATATATATAATATATATAATATATATATATATATAGTAACAAATAGAGAAAATGTATAGTATATCAAAGGAAGTCGTGCTTTGACACATGATATTAATGATTTACGATGCAAAATGTCGATGTTCGGATAAATCTGTGTCTTTGATGTTAAAATTATTCGCCGCTTTTACGATTAGGCGTGGTAAGTTGATAGCTGGAGATGCGATACATCAAACGACATTCGAATCACCAACGATACAGAAGCTGATACAACACACACACACACCACCACACATACACACACACGTACTGAACTAAAAGAAGAAAAAAAAAACGCTCTAGATTTCAGCATATTCACTTGGACGCCATTCGGCGACAGGATATTAAAGCGGGAAAAACTCCCGCCATTACTTTTTTTTTTTATTTATATCGCTTATAGCCATCCGTAGCAAATGACTGATTACAATCGTGAATCATAACTTTTAATTCTTTCGTTGGTGTTTTATTATTATTACTAGCAAGACCTGTGGACATACCACAGTAGTATAATTTAATGTTTAAGAAAAATGAGCTTAAAACCAATTGAATACCAAACAATAATGAATAAAACAAAAAATGACTTTGGCATAAAATGACCCTACAAAGGTTGACATACCGCAAAATCCAACCAACCAAACTTATATATATATATCACCTATCAAGCTGGCCAGAAACCAACGTTTCGACGGTTGTCCACATTAGCTGGGCGAAAACTAGAAAAACTACTAACAACACAAAACAAGGCTAAGAATAATGACACCTGGAATGTTTGGTTACACCTCCCGATTTTGAGAGATTGGGAACCAAACTACGTACTGGCATCGTGACAGGGAAGTATCTCGGTAAGGGGCACACACCGATGCTCTTGCGGAATCAGCTCTTCAGCTATAAGGACCAATTGACAGAAGGGGTGGGCTGGATCAAGGCCGCTCTAAGATATCAGTTAGATCAGTGTAATATCTTAGAGGGCCTTGGCTGGATACACATCCTCATGAAAAAGACAGGGTTCGATGATAGCTGTAAGAAGTATTGGAGGTAAGGTGACTCGACCCTCCATCTGAAGCGACACATGATGGACACCATGGAAACATTTTCTACATTGAAGTCTGACCTGTGTGGCAGCGCCTGTATGTAGAGGATTTTCATATGTGTTGACAGCAGAAGTACATAAATTAACATTAGCTGTGATTCCGTGGGCCATGCTAAGCGGTGCACACAAAAACTAGAGAGCTTACTTACATCTGGTACTACTTGTAGAAATGGCCGTTGTTGGTTGTTTTTTTTTTTTAATTTATAAACTCTAAACCGAAAGACACGTTTTTAAAATATTAAAATAATTTAAACGATTTCTATCTTAATATAGTAAATGAATTCCGCATTCAGCATATATATTATATAATAAATAATAATGATATTATAATATAAGTATAATAATTGTAATTATATATATTTTGGGACGCTATACTATGTGCTTAAATTTTGAGAGATAGTAATAGCTAAATTTGGGAAATAATTAATTAATGTTAATAATTATATGAATTTGTGTTCTGGGACATATATTTTAAATGTTCGATGAGTAATTAAGGCTAAAACAAATGCGAGAGATTTGAAAAATGTCAATCCTGTATTTGTAACATTTTTATATATCTGAACATATATTAAGGTCTCATCAGCAAAGATCTCCCCAATGTCTATTTAACCTGCTGATTTGATGGATTTATTTAGGTGAAATGTACATACAGGGATGACATTTTTCTCGAATTTGTTTAGCCTTACATTTGAACCATATATGCCCGCCTAAATTCATTAATTATTAACTAATTAATTTTCAAAAATTAGGTATGACTTCAATTAAGTGCATATCCCCCAAAAATTGTCCATATCAAAAAAATAAACACAATTGTTTTGTTTACTTCCTTTCATATATTATATATATATATATTATATTATATAATATATATATATATCTTAAGTAAACATATCTGTTTGTGTAATTCTTTATTTACTAGCGGGCCTGTGGATATGCCATAGTATGATAATTTAATTATTACAATTTTTGATATGTTTACTTAAGAGCTGTTGTTAAATACTTCAATATGTAAAAAGTATATATATCAAGGACCCCAGAGAGCTCACATCCGTTTTATTAGAGAGCCTTGTAAACGTCGGCCGTCGTTTTTTTTACTCCAGACTCATCGAGAGAGGAGACGAAAATAATATGAATTCAAAACGAAAACATTGATGTTGCAAAAAGTTATGCGGTAGTTTCAAATATAAGCACATCCGCCACGCGTTTCTCGGTCAGCGACAGTCAAAATAAATATAATAAAATAAAAAAAATATTTTCTAAAAATCCGTTGCAGGCCTACCGTCAACGGGTTAATACTCATCCTGTTTGAAAAAGGGAAATTGTCTTTTGTCGAATTTGAAATATGTCTTCTTTTTTCAAAAACTGTTACACTAAGATATACATGATTGTCGCTGACCGAGAAACGCGTGGGCGGATGTGCTTATATTTGAAACTACCGCATAACGTTTTTGCAACATCAATGTTTTCGTTTTGAATTCCTATTATTTTCGTCTCTTCTCTCGATGAGTCTGGAGTAAAAAACAAGCTCTGAAGACGATTTTTATAAATCGAAATATTGTTCAATATTAGCTATGAATATGATATGAAATGTTTTAACTTTAACAGCATATTGTGTTGTTTTCATATCCTTTTATCTATACTTATACCGTCGGATTCATTTCATTTCTCTTAACTTATATATATATATATATATATATATTATATGGATACTATATATATATATATATATATATATATTATATATTATATATATATATATATGGATACTATATATATATATATATTATATATATATATTATGAGTAAAGAAATAACAAAAGACTTAGAGATTGAGCATTATAGTCTATTTCAGGGAGCTTAGACTATAATGCTCAATCTCTAAGTCTCTTGTTATTTCTTTACTCATATATTTGCTCTGTGACTCTAACATTAAGAGCACACATTGAGCTCTCAAACTGCGACTTGGTTTGTTTAAATAAAACTCTTGTGTCGTAAGGAAGATTTCTTCTCTGACTTTTGGATTATATATATATATATATATATATTATATATATAATATATATATATATATATATATATATAGTATCCAGACGAAAATTGCGAAAATGTGAGAAGTAAATCTAATTTAGTTTTGTTGCACAAAGCCAGCTTGTGGCATTTCGAGAACAATTTTCATTTGTTGAGACCATAAACCAAAATCTATTTTAGTGTCGTGCATTAAGTCGTGGGTTAGCCGCTAGCCATGAACAGGAAATTAGTTTTTTTCTTTTCTGTGGGTGATACGCCGAAGAAGCCCCATAATTCTTTTCAATGTGATACGTGTCGGCCTTTTTTTCTCTTTTTTCTTTTTTTTTACGACATTGTTTCCTTCCATTTGCAGAGTCGTGACTAATCCTTTTAAATTGTTTGACCGTTTGGAATCGTCATGCAACTGTCATATTTCCTTTGTGAATGGCGCTAAGAGCAAGAGAAAAGAGAAAGAGAAAGAGAAGAGAGCAAGAGAAAAGAGAAAGAGAGAAAAGAGAAGAGAGCAAGAGAAAAGAGAAAGAGAGCAGAGAAAGAGAAAGAGAGCAAGAGAAGAGAGAAAAGAGAAGAGAGATAAGAGCAAGAGAAAAGAGAAAGAGAGAAAGAGAAGAGAGCAAGAGAAAAGAGAAGAGAGCAGAGAAGAGAGAAAGAGAAGAGAGATAGAGAGCAAGAGAAAAGAGAAAGAGAGCAAGAAGAAAAAGAAGAGAGCAGAGAAGAGAGAAAAGAGAGCCAGAGAAAGAGAAAGAGTTTTAAAATTGTTTGACCGTTTGGCAATCGTCATGTAACTGTCATATTTCCTTTGTGAATGGCGCTAATTTTGCCGCGAGTTGAGATAACAGACGACAGCCGCCATTTTGCTGTGGTCGTTATTCCATTGTTGAAAAAAGACGATCGTTTATTTTATTCAATTTGGTGAAACATAGAATGAAGTTTATGATTTTAATTTCATTTCCTGTTGTAACGACGACAATAATTGTGGGTTATATATATATAATATATATTATATATAAGAGTATCTTAGTATGTTTTGTTTATTAAAGCATGTTCTTCCATACTTAACTAGTTGTATCTTATATTTATATTTTTATATTCCATTACTTCGATATATATATATTATTTATATATACTAGCAAATATATGCACCCTCCGGGTGCAAGTATTTAAGTTTTAATGTGAACGGGAAGGCTAATTTGCATATTGATATTGAAAATGTGATTTTAATAAATATGTGCTTAGTATTATTGATTTCTAACTGTTTGGTTTTATTTTAATGAATATAAGCAAACATTTCTTCAATAAATCTTAAATGAAATCCGTTAACAAGAAAAAATAACTGTCATTTTATTCTTCACTTCCTCTTTAAACTAAATACTTAAATTCGAAAAAATAACAATGAAAGACGAGAGTGATGGAAGAGTAAGTTTCAGTTGTTCTATTTTTCGATTATACCCCCCTCTGTTTCAAATCTTGTTATCTGCATTCTTATTTAGTTTCATTAGTCTTTCTAATTTAATATAATATATTATTACATTAAAACTTAAATACTTGTTCATTTATGGAGTTTGCCGGGCGAAATAAATTTATAACAGCTAAATGACAGTATATTGTTTTTTTTGCTTATCTAAAGTGTAAATATTGCTCTACATATAATTAATTTATTAATTATGTTATATTGATAATCTTTCCTGTATAAATTCATAGATTTGCATCTGCGTGGACATGTATTGTGGATGTACAGGGATATAGATGATCCCCAAATATAATCAACCCCAACTTACCAGTCTATTATATATAATATATATATATATACTTTTATGACACACCTTGTATTCTGTTCATTTAAAATTAACATTCACATTCATTGTTCATTTCTATCTTGGTTAAATACAGCTTCAAACTCGGCACTTTTATGACACACCTTGTATTCTGCAAAAAAATTAACGTTCCATTCATTGTTCATTTCTATCTTTGGTAAATACAGCTTCAAACTCGGCACTTTTATGACACACCTTGTATTCTGCAAAAGAAATTAACGTTCCATTCATTGTTCATTTCTATCTTGGTAAATACAGCTTCAAACTCGGCACTTTTTACACATCTTGTATTCTGAAAGAATTTAACGTTCCATTCATTGTCATTTCTCTCTTGGTAAATACAGCTTCAAACTCAACACTTTTATGACACACCTTGTATTCTGCAAAGAAATTAACGTTCCATTCATTGTTCATTTCTATCTTGGTAAATACAGCTTCAAACTCGGCACTTTTATGACACATCTTGTATTCTGAAAAGAAATTAACGTTCCATTCATTGTTCATTTCTATCTTGGTAAATACAGCTTCAAACTCGATACTTTTATGACACATCTTGTATTCTGAAAAGAAATTAACGTCCCATTCATTGTTCATTTCTATCTTGGTAAATACAGCTTCAGTCTCGATACTTTTATGACACACCTTGTATTCTGCAAATAAATTAACGTTCCATTCATTACAGCTTCAATCTCGATACTTTTATGGCACACCTTGTAGACACTTATTGAAAATTTTTCTTTTGATTTCGCTAAAGTCAGCCATTTTAGCAATTAGAATTTTTAGCTTCGTTATTCTGAACATCTCTTGATAAGAGACGGGATATCTGGTTCATCTAGAAATTAACGTCTTCGAGAATGGTCAAAAACGTCTTCCCGGAATTAATGAGAAAAGGAAAAGCGAATAGCCATCTTTGGAGAGAGATTCCATATTTGGTATTTGAAAATTAATTAACATTTGGATTTTAAAACAAAACAAAACAAACAAACAAATAAACAAAAAAGAAAATGAAAAAACAACAACAATAAAAAAAGTAAAAAGAAAAACAACAAAAAGAAACAGAAAAAAAGAAACGAAATACAATTATCGGAAATTGGATAAAAACAACACGAAAATGTAAATAAAAATAAAATAAAATAAAAAATAAAATAAAACAAAAATAAGATAAAAATAAAACAAAATAAAAATAAAATTAATTAAAATAAATTAAAAATGAAATAAAAATAAAATAAAAATAAAACAAAATAAAAATAATATTAATTAAAATAAATTAAAAATGAAGTAAAAATAAAATAAAAATAAAACAAAATAAAAATAATATTAATTAAAATAAATTAAAAATGAAATAAAAATAAAATAAAAATAAAACAAAATAAAAATAATATTAATTAAAATAAATTAAAAATAAAATAAAAATAAAATAAAATAAAATAAAAGTAAACATAAACATAAAATAAGAATAAAAGTAAAAGTAAAAGTAAAATAAAATAAAAATAAGATAAAATAAGATTTTAGACACTGATTTTTATCCCACCAAAACTCTATTGTCTAGACAGTCGATTAGTTGTCTTACGGTCATTGTCTGCGATGAACGTTACTCCAAGGTTGTGTACTAAAATTGTAACGCAGCACTAACACACTGGCAAGCCTTACAGAGCGATTGCAGACATTAGAATAATAAAAGGAATTATTCGTTTTGTTTCAATTCATTTGTAAAAAAAAAAAATTAAAAAAAAAAAAAATACCAACAATTTTCGTATTCTTATTCAATTTCCAATAATTTCTTTATTTTCTTTCTTTCTATTAGAATAAAGAAAGGAGACACTTCTTTCTTTCTTTCTTTCTTTCTTTCTTTCTTTCTTTCTTTCTTTCTTTTAGTCGTGTCTCCTTTCTTTCTTTCTTTCTTTCTTTCTTTCTTTCTTTTAGTCGTGTCTCCTTTCTTTCTTTCTTTTAGTCGTACCCCCTTTCTTTCTTTCTTTCTTTCTTTCTTTCTTTCTTACTTTCTTTCTTTCTTTTAGTCGTACCTCCTTTCTTTCTTTTTTTCATTCTTTCTTTCTTTTAGTCGTACCTTCTTTCTTTCTTTCTTTCTTTCTTTCTTTCTTTCTTTCTTCTTTCTTCTTAAATGCTTTTCTTTTCTTTTTTTATCTGCTTTATTTGTTGTTTGTTGCTACGGCCATTGTTTCTACTGCATCCCCCTAGGACTTGAACCTGGCTCGTCAAGTTCACTTGCGTTTACGCCAGATGAACCTTCATGCACCTAATATTGTCGGCTCAAAATCGCATCAAAAGAGAATTTAAAAAAATACAAAATAAATAATTAGATAAAATAAAAAAAATAAAAAGATGAAAAAAAAAAAAGAATAAAAATAAAATAAATTAATAAACAAATAAAAAAATTGAAAATAAGAAATAGAAAAATAAAAAATAAGAATTTAAAAAAATGAAAAAATAAAAAATATTATTTTGAAATTATTATTATTATTGGATCCTTTCCATCCACTAAGGACGATGGCGTAGTGTCCCCCTCAAAAAAAATTATCTGCTTCTGCGCAAGTGACTCTACAGGCCAATTCTCGAGTGACAGTCTTTGGTGCACTGAATGCTTTCTGGGGCTGCTGGCCTTTCTCTCTTTCTGGCTCTCTTTTCTGTCGATGCTACTCTCCTCTCTGCCTCACCCCTCTCCGCGCCTTGCTTGTTGAGGCGCCACGCCACTCTATTTTTTACATCTACCTCCCACGTGTTTGTGTCAATATGTCATATCTTCATAGCTCTCCTTTAAATCGTAGGCGTGGTCTACCAACCGATCGGGAGCCTTTTACTAATTCGCCGTACAAAAGATCTTTTGGGATGAGTCCATTTTCCATTCTCCTGACATGTCCAAGCCAACGAAGACGCCTCTTACAGAGAATGAAGAACATGCTGTTTATGTCGGCGCATTCCAGCACGACTGTATTGGGCACTTTATCTTGCCAACGAATGTGTAGAATATGTCGTAGACAACAGAGATGGAGACTATTGAGTTTCCTTTCATGGCTTGAATATTTTGAAATTATTAGATTTTTATAAAACAACACCTTCTTTATCTTTTTCAGCCTTCGTAAGCTTATTAAAAACATCAGTTTTTTATTTGTAAAATTTTTAAACTCCCGTTCAGAACTTGAACCTGGCACGTCGAGTTTATTAACAATTATGCCATATGAGCCTGTACTCGGATCAAAATCCCATCAAAAGTGGATAAACAAAAATACAAAAATGAATAAGGAAATAGTAAAAAGATAAAAAATTAAAATAAAAAACAAAAAAATATGAAAATTAAAAAATATTCTTAGAAATTAATAGATTTTTATAAAACAACACCTTCTTTATCTTTTTCAGCCTTCGTAGCTTTTAAAAAACATTAGTTTTTATTTGTAGAATTTTAAACTTCCGCCCAGGACTTGAACCTGGCACGCCAAGTTTATTAACCATTATGCCAGATGAGCCTTTATCCACCGACTTTACTCGGATCAAAATCCCATCAAAAGTGGATAAACAAAAATACGAAAATGAATAAGGAAATAAAATAAGAAAATAAAAAGATAAAAGATTTTAAAAAAATAACAAAACAAAAAAAATAAAAAGATAAAAAATAAAAATAAAAAACAAAAAAATATTAAAATTAAAAAATATTTCTTAGAAATTAATAGATTTTTATAAAACAACACCTTCTTTATCATTTTCAGCCTTCATAGCTTATTAAAAACATTAGTTTTTATTTGTAGAATTTTAAACTTCCATCCAGAAACTTGAACCTGGTACGCCGAGTTTATTAACCATTATGGTAGATGAGCCTTTATCAACCAACTTTACTCGGATCAAAATCCCATCAAAAGTGGATAAACAAAAATACAAAAATAAATAAGGAAATAAAATAAGAAAATAAAAAGATAAAAATAAATAAAAAGATAGAAAAGTAAAATTGAAAAAAAAAAAAAAAAAAATGGAAAATAAAAAAATATTTTTGAAATTATTAGATTTTTATAAAACAACACCTTCTTTCTCTTTTTCAGCCTTCATAGCTTATTAAAAACATCAGTTTTTTTATTTGTAAAATTTTTAAACTCCCGTCCAGAACTTGAACCTGGCACGTCGAGTTTATTAACCATTATGCTATATGAGCCTGTACTCGGATCAAAATCCCATCAAAAGTGGATAAACAAAAATACGAATGAATAAGGAAATAAAATTTTTAAAAAGATAAAAGATAAAAAAAAATTAAAATAAAAAGATAAAAAATATAAAATTAAAAAATATTTCTTAGAAATTAATAGATTTTTATAAAACAACACCTTCTTTATCTTTTTCAGCCTTCATAGCTTATTAAAAACATCAGTTTTTATTTGTAAAATTTTAAACCTTTAATTTAAATCTTTATGACTATTCAAATGGAAACGCTGAATTATTTTTAAATAAATTACGGATATAAAAAAAGAAAGAATTAAATTAATATCAGAAAAAGATTAAAAAATCAATTAGTTATGTTTGTCATTTTTAAAAAAGAATTTCTTTATTTCTTTTTATCTCTTAGTCTTTTCTTGACTAAGTACGAATAACAGTGAAATTTGAATTATACATTCTTAAGAAAAGTCCGACAAACAAACCTGAAAAGAAAGAAGTACAAATTTTATTTTAAATTATGCATTGGAATTTTATGTCTAAAATTTTTAATAATATGATTTTTAAGAATGGAAAAAAAAGAAAAAAGAAAAAAAAGAAAAAAGAACAAAATGAAATACAAAAATTCCAACTAAATGACGCCCGTCTTTACTGGGCATGCGCATGCCATTCACGTCTTCTTCCGGTTTCCTCCTGTGATTTTTAATGTATTCGTTATGAAATTTTCCTGCGGGGCATATTTTTTTTTTTTTACGTTTTCAGATTTTCAGAATAAAACCAGAAAGAATATTTATGTAAATCGGGGAAGAGAGCGTTAAAAAGACTGCGTGAAATATTCAACGCTTAGGTGGAGTTTTTGGTGGCGATACGGTTAACGGCAAGAAGAATGAAATCAAGACGCCGGGTTCGAACTCCGACTGGGCCAGTTTCTATTCATTTCAGACTAATTCCCTTAAGAAAGGCACGAATCCATTTCTATCATGTCTATAGGTGAATTGGAGCTCTTTAGTCCTGTAAGTGCAATCCTACAGAAACGTTTGGTATTAAGTATGGATAGCTCTTAAGTAAACATATCAAATATTGTGGTAATCAAATTATCATACTATGGTATATCTACAGGTCCTGCTAGTTATTATTATTATTATTATTGTTTGTATTTTTTCTTATCCAAGTCACTTACATATGGCAGCCCACCAAGACTAGATGACCTCTAATTTCTACTTTATTTTTGTTTTGATAATGAAGTCTGTAAAGTTTTTAAATGCCATCCTTGGCCAGTTGAAAAGGGCTTAGAGAAAGTCCTATGTTATGGAATCCTTTGGTAAACGTATAAGTCCTATCCTACGTATTGGTAAAGGTCCAGTGATTTAATCCTATGTCTGTCGTCTATGAATGTCACAGTAATTATGACCAGTAGGGTCGGTTTAAGTATTGTATCAACCTCAGAGTACTGCCAGTGATTGGCCGAGAGTTAGATCACATAATTCTGGCCTAGTCTATAAGTAGGAGCGGGCATTTAACACGCACCTTATATCTCAAAATTCTCAACAAAGTCTATCGTTTTTGGACCAAATAAGTCAGCAGCGAGGGAATCTATCTCCTTTTCACTGGTTTGCTTTGCATACCTATATTCTTTCTCGACAAAAATCATAACAAAATCCATTGAGGGAGTGTATTCCCTTTTCACTAGTTTGCTTTATTTTGATTTGCATAGCTATATTGATTTTAATTTTCGGCGGGGTCAGTTTCTATCCATCTCACAATAATGCCCTTAAGAAAGGCGCGAATCCATTTCTACCCTGTCTATAGGTTAATTGGACCTCTTTAGTCATATAAGGGCTATGCTATAGAGACATTTGATAACAGGTATGGATATGTTATACAGAAAAATATAATAAATAAGAAAGAAAGAAAGAAAGAAAGGAAGAAAGAGAGTGGTGAGCGCGTGGAAGCAATAACGCTTATCTGTTTCAATCGAATATAATGAAAAAATGAAAAGAAGGAAAGAAAGAAAAAAGTTAGATCAAGATTATTATATTTTTTACACATTGAAGGATTTAGCAATAGCTCTTAAGTAAACATATCATACGTTGTAATTATTAGATTATCATACTATAGTATATCCACAAGTCCTGCTAGTTAATTTTAGTTTTCGACTGGGCCAGTTTCTAGCCATCTCGCAGTAATGACCTTAAGAAAGGCATGAACCAATTTCTACCCTATCTATAGGTGAATTAGATCTCTTTAGTTCCGCAGATCCGTTTGATAATAGGTATGGACAATTCCTTGTTACTAGTACTGAATACCAGTATTTCCCAAAGAATACACCGACTGCACCTCTGTAGAGGAGTTAGACCTCCCCAATAGGGCCACCTGTTGATCGTGGGTGGCGACTCATGATGCTTAAGGATGGAACACACGTGGCTGAGCAGTCAATGATTAGCAACGTTCCACTTTAGTCTTTACTTAGGCTAGACGGGCGGTTGGAGAGGCCCCCTACGACCAATCGGCTGGTCACGTCAAGCCCTAGCACCTATACGATTGCCCTTATGGCAAGTCCCAACCCTTTTTAGCATATGGGTGCTAGAAGGCGGTGGCTGAGGGTCTTCGTCCTGGGTATGCTGTTAAACTCTAACTGATGGCGAGGTTCCAGTTCTGGAAGTCTGGGGAATGTGGAGTACCCCTTCATCACCATTGCTCTCAGATCCACTCTGACCCAGAGTGGTAGTACCTGTTAGGGTCCCATCTATGGGTTAAATAGAAAAACCTGAGTTGATAAACAAAATTGTATTACTAGGGAATGTGGAGTACCCGTTCATTACCATTGCTCTCAGATCCACTCAGACTCGAAGTGGTAGTACCTGTTAGGGTCCCATAAAAATGAGTTTATAAAAAAAAAATTGAGTATCCATTAAGAATTAATCTATTTTAAAAACTTAGTCAGCATTAAATGACCCACCGAGGTTGATATGCCGTAAAACAAAACAAACCAAAAATGGAGGCACGTGGTGTAATGGTTACTGTGATAGGAAATAGACACGGCGAGACGAGTTCAAATTTTGGACGCGGCTGTTTTCATTTCACGTAGCGCTGATACTCTTGGGAAAGGTGCGAATCCAAGCGTTTTTGTTTGTTATGTAAGAGTTATCGTGTAAAAAGTGACTCGGCGACGCGAGTTCAAATTCCAGATGAGGCTGGTCGCATTTTGCATAGCGCTAATACCCTTAAGAAAGTTATGAACCCAACTATTCTCCCTCCAGCTATGGGTAAATAATTGGACAGATTAATCTGTTTAACCTTAGTTTGGCAACTAGTCTATGAGAAGGAAAAATCCGAATTTAAATATGTTAAAAAAACTCCGCTTAAGAAATTGACCTGTGTCACATCCTACTTTCTCACTCTCTCTTCTTTTTATCTCTCGTGCTCTATTTTCCTCATACCATCTCTCAGTCATCCTCCTCTTTCTCTCACTCACTCCCTCTCTCTTTCCCACACACATTTCATACTCTCCCTCTCATTGTCACTCTCTCCCTTTCTCATACGCTCATTTTATTCCCCCCACTCTCTCTAATCTCATACTTCCATTCTCATATTCACGCTCTCTCTCTTTCTTTCTTTCACTCACTCCCCCCTCTCTCTCTCTCGCCCTCAACCATTTTTTACTTTTCTCTCCCGTTATCTTTCTCAAATGCTCATTCTATTCCCCCTCTCTCTCTAATCTCATACTCTCATTCTCATATTCACACTCTCTCCTTTTCTTTCTTTCTCTCTCTCTCTCTCTTTCAACCATTTCTTACTTTTCTCTCCCGTTATCTTTCTCATACGCTCATTTTGTACCCCCCTCTCTATCTCTACTTTCATACTCTCATTCTCATATTCACACACACACACTCTCTCTCTCTTTCTTTCTTTCTTTCTTTCTTTCTTTCTTTCTTTCTCTCGCTCTCGTTCTCTCTCTGGCTCCCCCTCTCTCTCTTTCAACCATTTCTTACTTTTCTCTCATACGCTCATTTTATTCCCCCTTCTCTTTCGCTCTCTCTCTCTCTCTCTCTCTCTCTCTCTAATCTCATACTCTCATTCTCATATTGACGCTCTCTTTCTATCTTTCTTTCTTTCTCTCTCTCTCTCTCTCTTTCAACTATTTCTTACTTTTCTCTCCCGTTATCTTTCTCATATGCTCATTTTATTCCCCCTCCTTTCTCAGTCTCTTTCCCCGCTTTCTCTCCCCCTTTCTCTCTCTCTCTCTCTTGTCTGTGTCTTGTGGCTCTCAACCAATCTGGAATCCTTCTGCTGTTGACAGCCTCGTTTCCATTGCTGCAATGGAAATTTGCAAAGCAATCAGAAACGAGATGAGGATTTAGACGATAATGATAGTCCGGTAAAATCTTGCTCTGTATTTATGCGATGGAGGATTAAGAACTTAAGTAGGGAAATATATCTGCAAGTTAATGTAGATAGACAGACAAACAGACAGACAGACTGATAGATGTGAATAGATAGATAGATGTGAATAGATAGACAGGATAGATAGATAGATAGATATATATGAACAGACTGAGATAGATAGATAGATAGATAAATATGAACAGACTGAGATAGATAGATAGATAGATAAATATCAACAGACTGAGATAGATAGATAGATAGATAGATATGAACAGACTGAGATAGATAGATAGATAGATAGATATGAACAGACTGAGATAGATAGATAGATAGATAAATATGAACAGACTTAGATAGATAGATAGATAGATAGATAGATAGATAGATATGAACAGAGATAGATAGATAGATATGAACTGGGATAGATAGATACACTGATAGATAGGTACAGACTGATATAAATAGAGAATGATAGATATGAATAGATAGATAGATAGATTGATAGATAGATATGAACAGACTGAGATAGATAAATAGATAGATTGATAGATAGATATGAACAGACTGCTAGATAGATAGATATGAACTGAGATAGATAGATACACTGATAGATAGGTACAGACTGATATAGATAGAGATTGATAGATATGAATAAATTGATAGATATGATATAGAAAGACTGGTAGATGTAGATAGATAGATAGATAGATAGATATGAACAGACTGAGATAGATAGATAGATAGATAGGTACAGACTGATATAAATAGAGATTGATAGATATGAATAGATAGATAGATAGATTGATTGATAGATATGAACAGACTGATAGATAGATAAATATGAACTGAGATAGATAGATACACTGATAGATAGGTACAGACTGATATAGATAGAGATTGATAGATATGAATAGACTGATAGATAAATATAGAAAGACATGTAGATGTAGATAGATAGATAGATAGATAGATAGATAGATAGATAGATGTGAACAGGCTGAGATAGATCTATCTAAATATCTATCTCAGTCTCGTGAAATTTGACTATCT
Source organism: Doryteuthis pealeii (assembly GCA_023376005.1). Lineage (NCBI taxonomy): Eukaryota > Metazoa > Mollusca > Cephalopoda > Myopsida > Loliginidae > Doryteuthis > Doryteuthis pealeii. The sequence goes on along the minus strand of CM042182.1, from coordinate 37,976,041 downwards.
ATCTATCTATCTATCTATCTATCTATCTATCTATGCTTGTTCATGTCTATCCATCTATCTATCTGTTCACATCTGTTTCTGTCTGTTCACATCTCCATATCTATCTATCTATTTATCTCAGTTTGTTTATATCTATCTATCTATCATGTCTGTTCATATCTATCCGATAGATAGATATGAACAGATAGGACCAAAGTGGAGTATTGCAAGTCATGAACTGCTCATCCACCTGGGATAGATAGATGGATAGACATGAACAAGCATAGATAGATAGATAGATAGATAGATAGACAAATTTCACGAGACTGAGATAGATATTTAGACAGATAGATAGATAGATCTTTTATAGACAGAGATAGATAGATTCCTATTATTTTTCTGTGTTATGGTGTTATGCTCTGTATTTATGCCATTGAGGATTAAGACCTTAAGTAGGGAAATATATCTGCAAGTTAATGTAGATAGACAGACAGACAGACTGATAGATGTGAATAGATAGATGTGAACAGACAGGGATGTATAAATAGCAATTTATCCATATAAACTATAAAAGAACATTTTACAATTCACTCTGGTTAAACAGACTGAGATAGATAGATAGATAGATAAATAGATAGATATGAACAAACTACGATAGATGGAAAGCTAGACAGATATGAATACATAGATTTGAGAAAACTGAGATAGATAGATAGATAGATGTGAACAGACTGAAACAGATGTAAACAGATAGATAGATAGATTCATTGATAGATAGAAATAGATAGATAGATAGATAGATAGATTGACAGAGGAATTTCAGCAGAGATAGATAGATAGATTTTAGCAGACTAGGATAGATAGATTGATAGATTTTAGAAAACTGACATAGATAGATAGATAGATAGATTTCAGCGGATAGATAGATAGATAGATAGATAGATATTATATGAGCAAAAGCGAGATATTAAATTGGGCAATTTTTCAGAACACCCTCATCCAAAATATGTCTGAAACTGATCATAACTTCAGTTTCAATGATGCCACAATATTAGCTCATATTCATAACAAAAGACTAAGACAGATCTTTGAAGCCAGTGCAATTTCGCTTTTTCCCTCCCTTAATAATCAACCTGGATTTTTCAACATATCACTGTTTTTAGCTAAAATAGTTTTAAATAGCTACAAAATACCAGGCTTTATTTAATTATTTAGTTATCATTCCCACTTTGTTCCCTTTGTTCTCATAAAATCAGCCCATTAATACTTTTTCTCGTCTTTTGTTGAATGCATTTCTTCGAGTTACGTCACGCGTCATGACACCTTCGCATGTGCGGATCGTCTTTCAAAAAATATAACGCTGAACAGTTACGAACTTTTTATAAATATTTTTCTAACTCCTGTCATCTACATCAATTTCTTCACCCCATAATATATCCTGATGAAGGTTTAAATAAACCGAAACGTTTAAGCGTCGATAAATAAATTCATCTTATTTTTGGAAGATTTCGTTTTTGAAATTTCTTAATAGATAGATAGATAGATAGATGGTGGGATTTAAGCAGATATAGAAATATAGATAGATTATGAACAGACAGATATATTATATATATATATATATATATATATATATATATATATATATATATATATATAGATAGATAGATAGATAGATATGAACAGACTGAGATAGATAGATAGATAGATAGATAGATATGAACAGACTGAGATAGATAGATAGATAGATAGATAGATATGGGCAGACAGGATAGATAGTTAGATAGATAGATAGATATGAATAGACTGAGATAGATAGATAGATAAATATGAACAGACTGAGATAGATAGATAGATAGATAGATAGATCCATCAATTTCTACACCGCATAATATATCCTGATGAAGGTTTAAATAAACCGAAACGTTTAAGCGTCGATAAATAAATTCATCTTATTTTTGGAAGATTTCGTTTTTGAAATTTCTTAATAGATAGATAGATAGATAGATGGTGGGATTTCAGCAGATATAGAAATATAGATAGATTATGAACAGACATATATATATATATATATATATATATATATATATATATATATATATATATATATATATAATATATATAGATAGATAGATAGATAGATATGAACAGACTGAGATAGATAGATAGATAGATAGATATGGGCAGACAGGATAGATAGTTAGATAGATAGATAGATATGAATAGACTGAGATAGATAGATAGATAAATATGAACAGACTGAGATAGATAGATAGATAGATTGATAGATAGATAGATATGAACAGACAGGATAGATAGATATATAGATAGATAGGTAGATATGAACAAACTAAGATAGATAGGTAGATAGATAGATATGAACAGCGTGAGATAGATAGATAGATAGATATGAAAAGACATGATAGATAGATAAATTGATAGATAGATAGATAGATAGATAGATAGATATAAACAAACTGTGATAAATAGATGGATAGACATGGAGATTTGAACAGACAGAAACAGATGTGAACAGATAGATAGACATGAACAAGCATAGAAACTGTACGAAACTGAGATAGATAGATAGATAGATTGATAGATAGATAGATATAAACAAACTGAGATAAATAGATGGATAGACATGGAGATGTGAACAGACAAACAGATGTGAACAGATAGATAGACATGAACAAGCATAGAAACTGTACGAAACTGAGATAGATAGATAGATAGATAGATAGATAGATAGATATAAACAAACTGAGATAAATAGATGGATAGACATGGAGATGTGAACAGACAAACAGATGTGAACAGATAGATAGACATGAACAAGCATAGAAACTGTACGAAACTGAGATAGATAGATAGATAGATAGATAGATATAAACAAACTGAGATAAATAGATGGATAGACATGGAGATGTGAACAGACAAACAGATGTGAACAGATAGATAGACATGAACAAGCATAGAAACTGTACGAAACTGAGATAGATAGATAGATAGATAGATAGATAGATAGATAGATATAAACAAACTGAGATAAATAGATGGATAGACATGGAGATGTGAACAGACAAACAGATGTGAACAGATAGATAGACATGAACAAGCATAGAAACTGTACGAAACTGAGATAGATAGATAGATAGATAGATAGATAGATATAAACAAACTGTGATAAATAGATGGATAGACATGGAGATGTGAACAGACAAACAGATGTGAACAGATAGATAGACATGAACAAGCATAGAAACTGTACGAAACTGAGATAGATAGATAGATAGATAGATAGATAGATAGATAGATAGATAGATATAAACAAACTGAGATAAATAGATGGATAGACATGGAGATGTGAACAGACAAACAGATGTGAACAGATAGATAGACATGAACAAGCATAGAAACTGTACGAAACTGAGATAGATAGATAGATAGATAGATAGATAGATCTTTTATAGACAGAAATAGATAGATAGATTCATGTTATTTTTCAGTGTTGTGGTGACTATAAACGAACCGTCTTAATGTCTTCAATTTCACTTCACAAGTGACATTGATTAATATACATTAGTGAGGTCCAACTCAGTTCGATTGAGTCTCGCGGTCGCCGAACTGTCTGACCAATATTTATGCGTTCTTCTATAAACGCCAAAGACCTGCGTCCTTTACCGACATTTTGAATACAGCTTTTGTGATGAATACACACAAGGTTTAAGTTCAGCGACTGCGTTCGATTATCAAAGCCGACACCCTTAAACTCGAATATTTCTTTGAAATGGTCGAATTAATTTTATCTGTAACATTATTTTAATTGTTTATTACATTATCTAAGAAATTCGTACGCTGTTGTATATCTGATAGGACTGGTGTGATGTTAATAAATATGGCGTCGTAATGATGGTTGAAGAAAAAAAGGAATGTTTTCATAATGGCGTTGTTTGTTTGCAAAAGGAGGGAACTCAGTTCAGAGAAATGTGTAAATCATTGGCTGCATTTTCTGTATTGGTGTATCATACAATATATACGCGGTATTGGCTGCATTGGTGTATCATACAATATACACATATATGAATATTGTTAACAAATATGGCGTCGAATTTGAGTCCAGAGAAATATCCGTTCCAACTCATGTGAAATGTATACAGTGGTGATAGAGTGTAAATCAAAAGATGTATTGGTGTATCATACAATATATACACTGCATTGGTTTCATTGGTGTATAATACAATATACACAATGCATTGGTTGTATCAGTTTAACATACAATATATACACTGCATTGGCCGTATTGGTGTGTCATACAATATACAGACTGCATTGGCAGTATTCGTGAACCATACAATATATATATACTGCATTGGCTGTATTGATGTATCATGCAATAAACACACTGCATTGGCTGTATTGGTGTACCATAAAATATACACACTGCATTGGCTGTATTGGTGTATCATACAATATACACACAGCATTGGCTGTATTGGTGTATCATACAATATACACACTGTAAATCAAAAGCTGTATTAGTGTATCATACAATATACAGACTGCATTTTCTGTATTGGTGTAAATACAATATACACACTGTATTGGCTGTATTGGTGTACCATACAATATACAGACTGCATTGGCGGTATTGTTGTATCATACAATATACACACAATGCATTGGCTGTATTGGTGTATCATACAATATACACACAATGCATTGGCTGTATTGGTGTATCATACAATATACACACAATGCATTGGCTGTATTGGTGTACCATACAATATACGGACTGCATTGGATGTATTGGTGTAAATACAATATACACACTGCATTGGCTGTATTGGTGTATCATAGTATATATACACTGTATTGGATGTATTGGTGTACCATACAGTATATACCGACTGCATTGGATGTATTAGTGTATCATATAATATAGACAATGCATTGGCTCCATTGGTGTACCATACAATACACACACTGCATTGGATGTATTGGTGTAAATACAATATACACGCTGCATTGGCTATATTGGTGTATCATAGAATATATACACTGTATTGGATGTATTGGTGTACCATACAGTATATACAGACTGCATTGGATGTATTAGTGTATCATATAATATACACAATGCATTGGCTACATTGGTGTACCATACAATACACACACTGCATTGGATGTATTGGTGTAAATACAATATACACACTGCATTGGCTGTATTGGTGTATCATAGAATATATACACTGTATTGGATGTATTGGTGTACCATACAATATACATTGGATGTATTGGTGTAAATACAATATACACACTGCATTGGCTACATTGGTGTATCATACAATACACACACTGCATTGGCTGTATTGGTGTACCATACTATATACACACAATGCATTGGCTGTATTGGTGTACCATACAATATACGGACTGCATTGGATGTATTGGTGTAAATACAATATACACACTGCATTGGCTGTATTGGTGTATCATAGAATATATACACTGTATTGGATGTATTGGTGTACCATACAATATACAGACTGCATTGGCCGTATTGTTGTATCATACAATATATACACTGTATTGGCTGTATTGGTGTAAATACAATATACAGACTGTATTGGCTGTATTGGTATATCATACAATATACACTGTATTGGCTGTATTGGTGTAAATACAATATACACACTGCATTGGCTGTATTGGTGTATTATACAATATACACTGTATTGGCTGTATTGGTGTAAATACAATATACACACCGCATTGACTACATTGGTGTATAATAGAATATACACACGACATTGGCTGTATTGGTGTATTATACAATATACAGACTGCATTGGCTGCATTGGTGTATCATACAACATACACACTGTAAATGAAAAGCTGTATTAGTGTATCATACAATATACACACTTCATTTTCTGTATTACTGTATCATACAGCATACACGCTGCATTGGCTGTATTGGTGTACCATACAATATACACACAATGCATTGGCTGTATTGGTGTACCATACAATATACGGACTGCATTGGATGTATTAGTGTAAATACAATGTACACACTGCATTGGCTGTATAGATGTATTATACAATGTATACACTACATTGGCTGAATTGGTGTATCATACAGTATACATACTGCATTTGTTGTATTGGTGTATTATACAATATACACACGTACAATACAGGAGAGAACTAAATTGATGATCTCTTAGACTACGAAAGCTATAGAGCTGAAAGAAAGAAAGAACGCTGGTGTAAAAAAAACTCATATAGCATAAAAGGGAGTACAAGACAAGGCACGACTGGGTGGGAAAGGCGATCCAGTGGTAATTGTGCAAGAAATTCAATTTTCACCATGCAACTAAATGGTATATGCACAAACCCGAAATTGTCTTGGTGAATGAGGCACATGAAATTCTCTGGGACTGAGATACAGACGGATCACTTAACCTCGGCCAGGAGACCATATCATAGATTTTGCCGTCCTGGCGGATCACCGAGTGAAAGAGAAAAAAAAAAAAGCGAAAAGATAAAAAATACTTTGACCTTACTAGAGAACTGAGAAAACTGTAGAACATGAAGTTAAATCAAGACAATCCAAACAATAGAATCATTAGTATCGGCTATAATACTCAGAAGGTTCCTGGAGACCTGAGGCGTCTTGGTGTGACTAAGACTCCACCGGCTAACACTATAAGACAGGGTTTATATAAACTTTCACTCCTAAATATAAGACATGAGCTTATTTTTCGGGTGATGTCTTATTGTTCGTAAATCGAAAAACGACATTACCAAGTAAAAAATTACGAAATTTCTAAATAAAAAGAAATTACGAAAAACGATCTACATTTATTTATCATTAACATATTCTTTTATTCAAAAACTCATTAATGACAATTCATTAAAATAATCATATGATCCTCTTCTGGAATGTTATTATACTCAACTAGAGTTTATTTCAAGGCTAAATTTTAAGGGGGCTTATATCAAAACCATCCTGAAAAATCACGCTGGGTCTTATTCTACAGGTTGGTCTTATTTCTGGTGAAAAACGGTATTTATCTAGTTTAGCATAGTTGAGGCACATGGCCAGATAAATGGAGCACCCAGCGATTAGGTATTTACCCAAATCTTTCAACATGGGTAGGATATAACGCAAGGTCGTAAGAATGGGTCATCAGTCAGGAGTGATCTCACTATTCAGTTTTAATGGATCTGCGAGACTAGTTTACTAACCGTAACACCACAATGGAATACCTGGCGCACCAAGTGAGTATCGACATCACTACTAATGGACTCTTGTTCTAGCTCGTTAAACCATTCACGTGAGGCGGCCTCTGGTGAGAACGTGAATATTATTTACTGAGCTTAGCATAGTTCCAACACAAGGCCAGAGAAATGGAGCACCCAGTGAGGACCGACCTCACTACCAATGGGCTCTAGTGGCGACGTGACTAGTATTTACTGAGTATAGCATAGTTCCGTCACAAGGTCAGAGAAATGGAGCACCCAGTGAATATAAACCTCACTACTAATGGGCGCTTGTTCTAGCTGGTTAAACCATTCACGTGAGGCGGCCTCTTGTGGCGACGTGAATAACCATTGGTTTATTGTTTATCGCTACGCTTCCATTCATACATAATGTACGTGGGCGGATACCATACCAAATTGCCTAGGAAAACGTAATAATGCAGCCCCTGGGGTCATAGCCATAGGACAGAACGAGACTGTTCTTTATTCGCAGCAAATAGATGCTTAAAGAAACAAGTGTTGGTACGAGAGGCATAGAAATGTAATATTCTAATCTTTTTATATACAACAGCGAAGCTATTCTCTTTCTCAATTAATTCATTCTCTCTCTCTCGCCGCCTCCGATAAGGCTTGGCGGCCATTATAGCGGCCATTATGGCGGCCATTATGACAGCCGGCGAAAAAAGCGGGAAGAAATATGAAGAAGCAAGAACCATGGATTATTGATATTTGTTTGTCGGAAAACTTGCAAATAAAACTGTATGAGGTCGAGCCAGAGAGTCTCTATTTCTAACATATCAATAATCGGTTGGTTGGTTGGATTTTTACGGCATGTCAACCCTTGTTGGGTTATTTTGTTATTTTATGCTGAATTTTTGTTGATTATGCAATTTTCTTTTCAAACTCAATTTTTAAAAACACATTTATTATATGCAATAGAAAAGTTTGCTGGATAAATATTTTAGTGTGAAAGACTCGTGATGTAAATGTTCACTTTCTAGTTCTGTGGCGAGTAGATATTTATTGGTTGGTTTGTTGGATTTTACGGCATATCAACACTTGCTGGGTTATTTCATGCCGAAGACGACTTGTTTTATTAATTCTTGGAGATTATTAAAAAAAATTTCAAATCCAATTTTTAAGACACATTTATCTGTATGCAATATAAATGCGTATAATAATCTTGGTTTGAAAGACTGATGATCTAACTCTCTCTTTCTCTCTTTCTCTCTCTCTCTATCTATCTCTATCAAGCGTGGAGTAAATATTTATAGGTTAGTTGGTTGGTAGGTTGGTTGGCTGGTCCGATTTTACGGCATGTCAACCCTTGGGTTATTTTATGCCGAAGACATTTTGCTTTATTCAATATGAAAGTTTGCTTGATAAAAATGACTGATGATGTAACGTTCTCTCTCTCTCTCTCTCTCTCTCTCTCTCTCTCTCTCGCTCTCTCTCTTTCTCTCTCTCTCTCTTTCTCTCTCTCTCTCTCTCTCCCCCCCTCTCTCTCTCTTTATTCATTTTTTTTTTCAAATTCATTTTTTTCAAACACATTTGTCTATATGTATCAGAAAAGTTTGCTGGATAAACATTTTAGTGTGAAAGACTCATGATTAAAACGTTCACTCTCTGGCGTCGAGTAGATATTCATTGGCTGGCTGGTTGGCTGGCTGGTTGGTTGGTTGGTTGGATTTTATGGCATGTCAACCCTTGTTGGGTTATTTTGTTATTTTATGCTGAATTCTTGTTGACTATTCAAGTTTTTTTTTCAAACTCAATTTTTTAAAACACATTTATTATATGCAATAGAAAAGTTTGCTGGATAAATATGTTGCATAGCGCCTTCTTTACCAGCACTAAATAGGTATATGTTATATACTGGTATTTTCACAATACCAAATCAGCATATAACGTTATATACCTTCCTTATCAGAAGCCCTGTGTCATTGTTAGTTTTTAGTAATAAACACAAGACTTCGATTTATGTTGATGTTACTTTATTCATAAATCCCCAGACCAGACAATGCGCGCGGATCCTTACATCTTGCTAGCTCGGCTTCTAACTTCTAACTGACTAAGTTAATTAGTTAGTATCCTTAAACCGGAAGAGCCTTCTATTGCCTTTCGGTTCTCACGTTCCATCCCCAGAACGCAAGGTGAGATCGAGGTCAAGCGCCGTCACTCACTCACAAGGCCATCAGCTGTACTGATCGCCATAATGATTTCTACACTACCTTAAAAAGATATTAGGGATCCAATTATTATGTAACAAATATTTTGGTGTGAAAGACTCGTGATGTAAATGTTCACTTTCTAGTGGCGAGTAGATATTTCTTGGTTGGTTTGTTGGATTTTACGGCATATCAACACTTGCTGGGTTATTTTATGCCGAAGACGACTTGTTTTATTAATTCTTGGAGATTATTAAAAAAAATTTCAAATCCAATTTTCAAGACACATTTATCTGTATGCAATATAAATGTGTATAATAATCTTGATATGAAAGACTGATGATCTAACTCTCTCTCTCTCTCTCTCTCTCTCTCTCACACACACACACACTCTCTCTCTCTTTCTCTCTCTCTCTCTCTCTCTCTCTCTATCAAGCGTGGAGTTAATATTTCTAAGTTAGTTGGTTGGTAGGTTGGTTGGCTGGTCCGATTTTACGGCATGTCAACCCTTGGGTTATTTTATGCCGAAGACATTTTGCTTTATTCAATATGAAAGTTTGCTTGATAAAAATGACTGATGATGTAACGTTCTCTCTCTCTCTCTCCCCCCTCTCTCTCTCTCTCTCTCTTTATTCAATTTTTTTTCAAACTCATTTTTTTCAAACACATTTGTCTATATGCATTAGAAAAGTTTGCTGGATAAACATTTTAGTGTGAAAGACTCATGATTAAAACGTTCAGTCTCTGGCGTCGAGTAGATATCCATTGGCTGGCTGGCTGGCTGGCTGGTTGGTTGGATTTTATGGCATATCAATCTTTGTTGGGTTATTTCATGCCGAAGTTATTTTGTTTTATTCATTCTTGATGGGTACTCAATCTTTTTAAAACTCAGTTTTTTAAACGCTTTTTTAAAACTCATCTTTTGATTTATTTAAACCATACATGAGTTGGTTGGTTGGTTGGCTGGATTTTACGGCATGTCAATCCTTGTTGGGTTATTTTATACCGAAGACGTTTTTTTCTGTTCCTGCTTGATGGGTATTCAAAGTTTTTTAAAACTCAATTAAAAAAAAACAGTTTTTTAAAATTCATTTTTTGATGTATTTAACCCATACATGAGTTGTTTGGTTGGTTGGCTGGTTGGTTGGATTTTATGGCATATCAGCACTTGTTGGGTTATTTTATGCCGAAGTTATTTTGTTTTATTCAATGAGTACTCAAATTTTTAAAACTCATTTTTTCTATTTGACCCATGCGACCCTAACCGGTACTACCACTACGGGTCAGAGTGGACCTGGGAGTAATGGCGATGAAGGTATACTCCATACTCCCCAGAGCTCCAAAATTGGAACTTCACCATCAGATGCAGTTGAACATCATATCCAGAAGACTAAGATCCTCAGCCACTGCTTTCTAGCATATATATGATATTGGAGGTGCGTAGTACAATGGCTAGAGTCAGAGATGCCCCCTCCGTCTAGCCTAAGTAAGGGCCAAAGTGGAATGTTGTATGTCATGGACTACTCAGCCACCAGGATTCCATCCTTAAGCATCACGGGTTGCCACCCACGGCCAACATGTGGCTCTATTGGGGGGATTTTACCCCTCTGCACAGATGCAGGAGATGCAGAAGGTGTATTATTCTTCTTCACCATAACTCCCTAGTCCACCCTGACTCTGAGTGGTAGTATAGATGTGCCAACTGCTCAGCTACCATGATTCCATCCTTAAGCATCACGGGTTGCCACCCACAGCCAACAGGTGGCTCACTGTGAGGAGGGTTCTTACCTCTTTGCAAAGGTGCAGTCTGCGTATTTTATAGAGCCCGCGGACAGGGCGTGTTGGTAATTATGTGTTAGAGTTATTCGATCCAAATGTTACCCATCGTAGATGGGCAAATCAGCTAGTATAATATTAAACGAAGTTGGTATTTGCCTGGGGCTTCAAGGTTCTAGCATTCTCTGCAAAAACTATTACATTATATGTTGATGGAGCTCTGGGGAGTGTGGAGTAAATCTTCACCACCATAACTCCCTGGTCCACCCTGACTCTGAGTGGTAGTATAGATAAGTGCCAACTGCTCAGCTACCATGATTCCACCCTTAAGCATCACGGGTTGCCACCCACGGCCAACAGGTGGCTCACTAGGAAGGGAGTTCTTACCTCTCTGCAAAGGTACAGTCTGCGTATTTTATAGAGCCTGCGGACAGTGTGTGTTGGTATTTATGTGTTAGAGTTATTCGATCCAAATGTTACCCATTGTAGATGTGCAAATCAGCTAGTATAATATTAAACACAGTTGGTATTTGCTTGGGGCTTCAAGGTTCTAGCATTCTCTGCAAACAATATTACATTATGTGTTGTTGCCGTGGGCGATGCAAAGGCACTGAATACGAATGAGAAAACTGCAAATATAATATTATATCCTATTGTCATTGCGTCAGGATCCTAAAGAACAATAAACTATCTCTATAACCATTAATAAGGCGCGTGGCCTAACGGTTACCGTCTTAGAAAATGGACACGGAGTCCCAAGTTCGAATCCTGGACGAGTCCGTTTGCTTTCACTTTCGCGCTAAACTTCTAAAAAAAATTATTTAACCCATAGATTGGATCCTAACAGGTACTACCACTCCGGGTCAGAGTGGACCTGGGATTATTTGCGCTAATACCATTGAGAAAAGTATGAATCCAACTTTTCACCTTCCACAAATAGGTAAAGAGTAGGGCAGACTGGGCTCTTTTCCGTCTTAGATAATGGAAACGGAGACCCAAGTTCAAATCCTGGACGAGGCCGTTTAACTTTCACTTTCGCGCTAAATTAAAAAATATATATTTAACCCGTAGATGGGGCCCTATCAGGTACTACCACTCCGGGTCAGAGTGGACCTGGGAGTAATAGTGCTAATACCCTTAAGAAAAGTATGCATTCAGCTCTCCACCTTGTAACTATTGTAAAGAGTAGGTCAGACTGGGCTATTTACCGTCTTAGATAATGGACACAGAGACCCAAGTTCAAATCCTGGACGAGACCGTTTAACTTTCACTTTCGCTTTAAATTACAAAAACTTCAATTTAACACACTGATGGGACTCTAACAGGTATTACCACCCCGGGTCATAGGGGACCTGTGAGTAATTACGCTGATACCATTGAGAAAGGTATGAAGCCAACTATTTACCTTCAAGCTATGGGTAAAGAGTAGGACAGACTTGGCTTTTTAACCCCTGGTTAGGTAACTAGTCTAGAAGAAGGAAAACTCTTAATTAAAACCTCCTCTTAAGAAATTGACTTTGTGTCACATCCTACTCGTGTGGAGGGGTTGGAAGATACCTATATCAGAGGTCTACAACACGCAGCAGAACAATTTTCATTTTTCGATGTGAAAAGACAGAAATTTATCTCTCCCAGAGTATAGATGTCATGAAGACAAACCCTTAAAAGGAAACCGATCAGACTGAAGGCTGGTTCCATAACCAGAAGGCTCAAAGCCTTTGCCGCTTTGCTACCCAAAGGCCTGAACTTGACCATTTCAACTAGAATTATAGTTAGCTCTAAGACAGACTTGAAGCTAATTAGCTCAATAAATTAATGCCAAACTCACTACTTTCAACTTCTTTTTTGTTGTCTATGATTTTAATCATTGCATCTTCTATATATATAAAAGGAATTTTGGTATGTACGTGTCGATGTATAAGTCCAAAACAGGAGGTCACTCAGATTCGAAATCTTGCATACACCTTGATATCCTTCTAAGAAACACGCCAAATTTGGTTATTAATTTTTTTTTACTAATCAAGGGATATAATTAATTAATTATTCAATTTGCGGAACTGTCCGTATACCAGCTCCTGCTGATAATAGAATATTGTTCGCTGCCTGCTTTTTGTTACAGCGATTTACAGCGATACCAGCAGTGAAGTTTGATTTTAGTGAATAAATTTCGCAGTCTAAGCCGTTCAGCTCGGAATTTATCGCCTATTTATGGCCCAATCTTAAAAATATTTATGTTTGGAAATAAAATAAAATAATCTTTCTAAATATGTAATTTGTGTGTGTTTTTATCCATGGAATTATTTCGTCGGTCATCATCGGGGGATTGTAGGTTGTAGTGTGTTATTTTTTTTCTCTTGTTCTTTTATCGATTGCATTTTCGAATTAGGAGAGTTTATCAATAAAATAGCATTTAATATATGTGACAATATACTAAGCATCTTCAATAACTAACGCACTAATATTAGGAACCCTTTAAAAATACTATCTCCTATTTAAAATATTGAATGCAAAAAAAAAAAAAAAACCCCAAAAAACATGTTGTTATTATCTAATCAAAATTTTTTATCACGAATATAAATCATATCTTCATTATTTTTGCTCAAAAAGCAAGATCTGGCGATAGTGAATATATATATATATATATATTTACTTTGTCATTAATTGTTTTATTTTCATAGTTTCCTTCAGCCATACATACATACCAACTGCTCTTTATATATGTATAGAAAAAAAAGTATCGAGATTTTTTGTACATTTTGACACACCTTGTATTTTAAAAAAAAGTTCCATTCATCGTTCATTTTTATTTTGGTAAATACAGTTTTAAACTTGGTACGTTTTTGGACATATTTTTTGTATTCTGAAAAAAATTAGCGTTTCATTCATTGTCCATTTCTATCTTGGTAAATACAGCTTCAATGTCGATACTTTTTTGACACATCTTGTATATTTAAAGTTATCTAGAGTTTTCGAGAAAATTATCTACAAAACGATTTATGATGGTTGTTATCAACCAGATCTTCTCAATTCCTAATCCCTCAGTGCAGTCGGCGTATTCTACAACCCCAACCGACAGGGCGGGCACTTTTTTAGATGTGCTAAACGAGTGTGCCCCTCTTTTTGTTCATACCTATAAAACTACATAATCGCATTCATTTGATATTACTCGATATTTGTTAATTGGCAGTAAATTATCAAATAGAAGAATTCATTAATTCTGTGACAACGGGGGAAATAATTAAGGAAAGCTATCATTTATATATAATGGAGATGACGTCTCTATTTGTCTGTAACCGAAACTACGTCACTACTTACGTCACAGTAATTTCAGGATTTAAGTAAGTTTATCAGTATGTCTTTAATCTATATTCAAGACCATTAATACATAAAATATACAACAACGCTATCATATATATATATATATATATATATATATATATATATACTCATAAAGTCAGTACGCAACATTAGAATGTCTACTGTGTTTTTTTTAAAACAAGTTTTAATAAATACACTAATGGTATTATCGGTTTATATATAGTCTGTTTTATTTTAATATATATGATGATGATTGGCAACCTTCTATCTATTTTAGACGATGGTTAGGTGTCCATTTTTTTTTTTACCTACAGCTATGTGAGTGGCTGAACAGACCGATCCTTGAATGGCAGTCTCTGGAGCAGTGATTGCAAACAAAAGGTGATGCTTTCTGTAGACGTTGGGGATGCTGTTGTCTCTCCTTTTTAGCTCTCTTTTCTGTGGCGGCTTCTTTCCTCTCCTTTTCACTTCTTTTTGTTCCTTGTTTGACGAGGAGGCGCCAGGTCGCACGGTCTTCTGCGCAAGCCTCCCACGTGTTTATGTCGATGTGGCATGTCTTCATGTCTCTCTTGCAGACATCTTTGAAGCATAGGCGTGGTCTCCCTGCCGGTCGGGTACCCTCCACCAGTTCACCATACAGTAGGTCTTTGGGGAGGCGGCCTTTGTCCATCCTCCTGGCGTGACCAAGCCAGCGCAGGCGTCTCTCGCAGGTTATGGCGGGCATGCTGTTTACGTTTGCTCGTTCCAGCACTTCTGTGTTGGGCACTTTGTCCTGCCAGCGAATGCGTAGAATGCGGCGTAGGCATCTGAGGTGAAAGCTGTCCAGTTTCCTCAGGTGATATATATATTTAAAGTTATCTAACGTATAGAGTTTTGGGGAAAATAGTGTAAAAAAAACAAACAAAAAAACAGAAAAACATTAAAATTATGATATTCTCAATTCCTAAACGCTTCAGTGCAGTCGGCGTGCCGACAAGGCGAGTACGTTTTTAGGTGCGTTGAAACGAGTGAGCCCCTCATTTTGTTCATCTATTAATAATGGAGATTCTCTTCGGTTTTTGTCTGTAACAAAAATTACGTCACTGCTTACGTCACATTACCCAACACATAATCCAACGTCATAACATAGAATAAATATACTCAATATGTGAGCATGCAACGTTGGACAATCCTCATTGTTTCAATAAATAGATGCCCGGCGTTATCTATTAATAATGGAGATTCGCTTCCGGTTTTTGACTGTAACAAAAACTGCGTCACTGCTTACATCACATTACCCAACACATAATCCAACGTCATAACATAGAATAAATATACTCAATATCTGAGCATGCAACGTTGGACAATCCTCATTGTTTCAACAAATAGATGCCCAGCGTTATCTATTAATAATGAAGATTCGCTTCCGGTTTTTGTCTGTAACAAAAATACGTCACTGCTTACGTCACATTACCCAACACATAATCCAACGTCATAACATAGAATAAATATACTCAAAATGTGAGCATGCAGCCTTAGACAATCCTCATTGTTTCAATACATAGATGCCCGGCGTTATATATTTATATATAGATTGTTTCATTCTAATATAATATTTAAAGTTATCGGAACTGTTTCCTTTCAAATTGTCTTTCTTTCTTCTTTTTTTTTTTTTTTTACTCCTTTAATAAATTTGACGATTTTACATACGATACTTATGGTACACACTCTATGACATTGAATTTTTCAGCTCCCGAAAAAAATCTAACATTCCATTGATGGAAGAAAAGTCCAACTTAGAATTATCATCCTAATACCAACTAACCTGGTAATATATATATATATATATATATATATATATATATATATATATATATATATATATATATATACACAGGTGTGTTGTCTTAAAGAAAAGTGGCTAATATGCTGCTTGGAAACCAATGGTAACAATTGCACCTTAAATGCATTAAACACTATAATGAATAAATAAATAAATATCTATATCTATCTATCTATATCTATATATATATATATATATATATATATATATATATATATACTATATAAATAAATATATGAAAACCTTAATCTATCAGAAATAAATTTATTTTGGCTTGCTTCACCTCTTCAAAGTGATGTCATAATGGATTTTACATGACGATACTTATGGTACAAAACTCTATGACATTGAATTTTCAGCTCCCAGGAATATCTTTCAAAAATTATTTTTACATCGCCCGGAGGGTGTCTTTTTATTTTGCTAGTACCTATAAAAATACTTAATGGCATTCATTTGATATTACTCAATATTCATTAATTGGCAGTAAATTATCAAATAGAAGAATTCATTAATTCTATGGCAATAGGGGGAAATAATCAAGGCAAGCTATCATTAAAATTATGATGGTCGTTATTAACTCAATCCTCTCAATACGTGAACACTTCATTTGATAAATGAACTTTCACATTA
Source organism: Doryteuthis pealeii (assembly GCA_023376005.1). Taxonomy (NCBI): domain Eukaryota; kingdom Metazoa; phylum Mollusca; class Cephalopoda; order Myopsida; family Loliginidae; genus Doryteuthis; species Doryteuthis pealeii. Next base: position 37,959,079 of record CM042182.1, on the reverse strand, counting down.
ATTAATTTTCAACCAGATTCAGCACTAAAAGCTTTCTTTGATTAAGTTAATCTACGACAACGAGGTGAGACCAATAAGGCTGTATCCTGACATAAATAAATACACATACAATTATTAGCATTGGAGAGAAGTTTGTGGGATTTTATATCTATCTCTATTTCTTCACATCTATCTATCTATCTATCTATCTATCTATCTATCTATTTCATCTGCTCACATCTCTCTCAATCTATTTCTACTTCTCATCTATCTATCTATCTATCTATTTCAGTCTGCTGTTATCTATCTATTATCTATCTATCTATCTATCTATTTCGTCTGTTCTTATCTCTCTCTATCTATCTCTATCTCATCTATCTATCTATCTATCTATCTATCTATCTATCTATTTTCAGTCTGCTCTTATCTATCTATCTATCTAACTAGCTATCTGTCTATCTCTATTTTCGTCTGCCCACATCTCTCTCTATCTCTATTTCTTCACATCTATCTATCTATCTATCTATCTATCTATCTATCTATTTTAGTCTGCTCATATCTATCTATCTCTTTCTATCTATCTATTTCGTCTGCTCACATCTCTCTCAATCTATCTCTATTTCTTCTCATCTATCTATCTATCTATCTATCTATCTATTTCAGTATACTCATATCTATCTATCTATCTATCTATCTATCTATCTATCTTAGTCTGCTCATATCTATCTATCTATCTATCTCAGTCTGCTCATATCTATCTATCTATCTATCGTCTGATCATATCTCTCTCAATCTATCTCTATTTATTCTCATCTATCTATCTATCTATCTATCTATCTATCTATCTCTATTTTCGTCTGCTAACATCTCTCTCTATCTCTATTTCTTCACATCTATCTATCTATCTATCTATCAGTTTATTTCAGTCTGTTCCTATCTATCTATCTATCTATTTTCATCTGCTCACATCTCTCTCAATCTATTTCTATTTCTTCTCATCTATCTATCTATCTATCTATCTATCTATTTCAGTATACTCATATCTATCTATCTATCTATCTTTTTTTCGTCTGCTCACATCTCTCTCAATCTATCTATTTCTTCTCATCTTTCTATCTATTTTAGTCTGTTCACATCTCTCTCAATCTCTCTCTATTTCTTCTCATCTATCTATCTATCTATCTATCTATCTATCTATCTATCTATCTATCTATCAGTTTATTTCAGTCTGTTCATATCTATCTATCTATCTATCTATCTATCTATCTATCTGTGATTCCCGTGTACATTCATGCATTTCAAAACCTGTATTTTAGCGTCTAAGTGTCAAGGGCGAACGGACGCCGAAGAAACCGTGCGAAATAAAGACTTAAACACTGTCCACCACACAGCACGCGTTGTTAACGATCGGGTACCTTTGTTGAAGCCTAACGTGTCATTTAGAGAGAGAGAGAGAGAGAGAGAGAGAGAGAGAGAGAGGGGGGCTAGAATGGTTGTATGTGTGTGAGAAAGAAAGGAAGATAAGATAGATAGATAGAGAGAGCGAGCGAGCGAGCGAGAGAGAGAGAGAGAGAGAGAGAGAGAGAGAGAGAGAGAGAGAGAGAGAGGAGAGAGAGAGAGAGAGAGAAGGGGGATGTGGGGGCGGAAAGTGAAAAAAGATGAAGAAAATGAGAAAGATAACAGGAGAAAAAAGAATGGTGAGAGAGAGAGAGAGAGAGAGAGAGAGAGAGAGAGAGAGAGAGAGAGAGAGAGAGAGAATCAGTAGAGTAAGAAATTGAACGTGAACGATAGATAGAGCGAAGAGAGAGAGGAAGAGAGAGAGAGAGAGAGAGAGAGAGAGAGAAGAGAAGAAGAGAGAGAGAGAAAAGATATATATATATATAGAGAGAGAGAGAGAGAGAGAGAGAGAGAAGAGAGAGAGAGAGAGACAGAGAGACAGAGAGAGAAGAGAATCGAGGAAGATAGAAGTAGATCGAAATATTGAGAAGAGAGTGCAGAGAAAGATATAACGGAGAGAGAAATAGTTGAAAGAGAAACGTGTGTGTGTGTGTGAGATATAGATAGATAGATAGATAAGATAGAGAGAGAGAGAGAGAGAGAGAGAGAGAAGAGAGAGGAGAGAGAGAGAGCAAAATATGGCCTTTACTGGTGTCTTTGAGGTGAACAAGAAGAAATATCAAACAAAATTCCCCAATCCCAAGATTTTTTTGTATTTCTATATCTTTAACACTTTTATATAATACCCTCAATTATATTATATATATATATATATATATATATATATATATATATATATATATTTGTATGAGAGCGTGTCGTCCAATAAGCGGCTTTCAGTGCGATTGGGCGTTGCACACATGTCGAAGAATCAGCGTGAAGCATTAGTGTCTTTCTTCTTTTGCATTCAGTGGCGGAGGGGTGGGGTGGGGTGGGGTAGCTAAAATCGATAAATGACACTGTATCGATCCCCCAGGTCTCCCTATTTAGCTCACATCCCATTAACACTCGCTTCTTCATTCGATCATTTCTTTGTGTAATCGTCTTTTTCCTTTGATCTTTTTTGTTTGTTTTTGTTTTTGTTTTGTTTTGTTTGTA
>CM042182.1:37929005-37951505 GCA_023376005.1 Doryteuthis pealeii | reverse complement strand
AATACCATCAGCTAACGCTGATGTGAAAAACTCAAAACGAGTGAAAATAATAATTACTATTATAACGTAATAATAATAATTATTATCATTAATTATAAATAATAATCTATTAATAATGAAGATTCGCTCACCTTTTGTCTGTAACAAAAACTGCGTCACTGTTTACGTCACATTACCCAACACATAACCCAACGTCATAACATAGAATAAATATACTCAAAATGTGAGCATGCAACGTTAGACAATCCTCATTGTTTTAATAAATAGATGCCCGGCGTTATATATTTATATATAGATTGTTTTATTCTAATATAATATTTAAAGTTATCGGAACTGTTTCCATTTCAAATTGTCTTTCTTTCTTTCTTTCTTTCTTTTTTACTCCTTTAATAAATTTGACGATTTTACATACTTATGGTATACACTCTATGACATTGAATTTTCAGCTCCCATCCCCTCAGGGCAATATCTTTCATAAAATTATTTTTTACATCGCCCGGAGGGTGTCTTTTTATTTTGCTAATAATAATAATAATAATAATAATAATAATAATAATAATAATAATCAAAGCCTAAATTGATAAGACCCAACAAAATAGTAAATGTAGATTATGCGGTAATAGAGATGAGACTGTAAACCATGTACTATGCGAATGTAGCAAACTAGCACAAAGGGAGTACAAAACTAGACACGACTGGGTTGGGAAGGTGATCCACTGGGAATTATGAAAAAAATTAAATTTTGACCATACAACAAAATGGTATATGCATAAACCAGAATCTGTTCTTGAGAACGAAACGCATAAAATTCTCTGGGACTTCGAAATAAAAACGGATCACCTTATCCCAGCAAGAAGACCAGACCTAGTGTTGATAAACAAAAGAGAAAGAACTTGTCAACTGGTGGATTTTGCAGTTCTAGCAGATCACAGGGTGAAGTTAAAGGAAAATGAAAAAATGGACAAATACTTGGACCTTGTCAGAGAACTGAAAAAGTTATGGAATATGAAAGTCAAAGTGATACCAATTGTAGTTGGTGCACTTGGAACGGTCCCAAAAGGATTGGAAAAGGGTTTGGAAAGTCTGGAAATCAGAGGAAGAATTGATACCATCCAGAACACTGCACTGCTGCAATCTGCCAGAATACTCAGAAGAATCCTGGAGACCTGAGGAGACTTGCTGTCACTCAGACTCCAGTGAAAGACCATCAGCTAACGCTGATGTGAAAAACTCAAAAGGAGTGAAAATAATAATTGCTATTATAACTTAATCTCTATTAATAATGAAGATTCGCTTCCGGTTTTTGTCTAACAAAAAACTATGTCACTGCTTACGTTACACTGCCTAAAATCGTCATAACATAGAATAAATACACTCAAAATTTGAGCATGCAATGTTAGACAGTCCTCATTGTTTTTTTAAAACAAGTTTTAATAAATACATCACTGGTATTATATATCTATCTATAGTTTGTTTTATTTTAATACACATTTAAAGTTTACATTTTAAATTGTTTTATTTTTTAATCCTTTAATAAATTTGACGATTTTACATACTTATGGTACACACTCTATGACATTGAATTTTCAGCTCCCATCCCCTCTGGCAATATGTTTCAAAAATATTTTTACATCGCCCAGAGTGTGTCTTTTTATTTTGCTAATAATAATAATAATAATAATAATAATAATAATAATAATAATAATGGAGATTCGCTTCCGGTTTTTGTCTGTAACAAAAATTACGTCATTGCTTACGTCACATTACCCAAAATCGTCATAACAGAATAAATACACTCAAAATTTGAACATGCAACATTAGACAGTCCTCATTGTTTTTTAAAACAAGTTTTAATAAATACCTGACTGGTATTATGGGCCGGGTTAGCCCAGTCGTTAGAGCGTTCGGCTAGAGACCACATGGTTCATAGTTCGATACCGGTCCTCGCCAACTCACCGTATGTGTAGCACAGGGATCTGTACGGTAAAGTAAGGAGCTGATGGAAGGTGTGGCACTCCATCTCAGACGCTAAAACAATCTCCTTGGTCTAGCGCTATTGAAAAGGGGTATAGACTCCTTTGCTGACTGGCTGATACCGACTTTAGGCCGCCCCGACGACTTTACTTACTTTACTTATCTATCTATATATAGTTTGTTTTATTTTAATATATATTTAAAGTTATCAGAACTAAGTTTCCATTTCAAATTTTTTAATTTTTTACTCCTTTAATAAATTTGATGATTTTACTTTATACTTATGATACAAACTCACTGATATTAAATTTTCACTCCCCCCCCTCAGGCAATATTTATTTTACATCGCCCAGTGGGCGTTTTTTTATTTTGCTAGTAATAATTATTATCATTAATTATGAACAATAAGGATAATAATAATAATAATAATAATAATAATAATAATATGACGAAATTGAAGTTGAACCTCATACTCTAGAGAAAGGGTTTGATTTCTGTTTGGTTTCTGTTTTATGGCATATCAACTTTCCTGGGTTATTTAATGTCAAAACCACCCTTTCAGAACAATTTTTTATTTTGCTAGTAATAATTATTATCATTAATTATGAATAATAATAATAATGATAATAATATGACGAAATTGAAGTTGAAGGCTCAAAAAGAAAAAAAAAAAGGAAAAGTTAGAAACTGGAAATCAAACCGGGTGGCAACGATAGTTGAAAGATTTTATGCAATGATATCCGATCACGTGACTTCCTTGAATTGTGGCCAAAAATTCAAGGCATATTATTAACTGCATCTGTCCATAGAGGAACGCGTTTTAACCCGAAGGAATCCATGACAAATGCGTTCATGTTGCTAAGGATGCTATTACCGGAAATTCTTTATCTTGCTGTTCAGTGAAGCATAAATCTGCGCGAAATGAGCTTTTTTTTCTTCTTTCTGCGCATTCTTTATTTTTATGTTTTTTTTTTGTTGGTCGGTAGCCATTTTGGTTCGGTTTCCGCCATCTTTATTTTTTTTTCTTAACATGCGTGAAGGCTTTCCTCTTTGAATGATTTGTTTTTATCTGTACGCTTCGTAACATTTATTTTTACACGCATACTGATTAAATTTATGGCCTCCTTGTTATAAAACTACCAGCATCTTCTGTCCCCGTCGGCAGAGCCTGGAATATGCCAACCGCATCTCCTACAGGCGAATAATATCCCCCCCCCACCGTTATTCTCAAACAAAGAAAACTGTGTTCTAGATATGACCATGAACAGCACCCGGTGGTGAGGCTCCACTTCTGTGGTTGTGGAAAGTGTAGAGTCTCTGGTTTGTTGCTATTACAGAGTTGTAGTATCTAATACCCAGAGAAAGGGTTTGATTTCTGTTTGGTTTCTGTTTTATGGCATATCAACATTCGTGGGTTATTTAAAGCCAACTAGTCGTATTCCAGCGTTCTAGATATGACCATGAGCAGCATCCGGTGGTGAGGCTCCACTTCTGTGGTTCTGGAAAGTGTAGAGTCTCTGCTTTGTTTCTATTACAGAGTTGTATCTAATACCCAAGAGAAAGGGTTTGATTTTTGTTTGGTTTCTGTTTTATGGCATATCAACATTCGTGGGTTATTTAATGCCAACTAGTCTTCTTCCAGCGTTCTAGATATGACACTGAACTACATCTGGTGGTGAGGCCCCACTTCTGTGGTTCTGGAAAGTATAGAGTCTGCTTTGTTGCTATTACTGAGTTGTATCAGAGAAAGGGTTTGACTTCTGTTTGGTTTCTGTTTTATGGCATATCAACATCAGTGGGTTATTTAATGCCAACTACTCTTCTTCCAGCGTTCGAGATATGACACTGAACTACATCTGGTGGCGAGGCTCCACTTCTGTGGCTCTGGTGTCTACACTCTGCTTTGTTGCTATTACTCCCAGGCCAACTCCTAAGTAGTAGTACCTCATACTCTAGAGAAAGGGTTTGATTTCTGTTTGGTTTCTGTTTTATGGCATATCAACTTTCCTGGGTTATTTAATGTCAAAACCACCCTTTCAGAAGAACAGTAGTTTTACTGTTTATAGTTGGAGGGCATGTCAAGCCCTAGCACATATATAATTGCCCTATCCCTATTGCCCTTATGGCAAGCCCCAACCCCTTTTTATCATATGGGTGCTAGAAGGCGGTGGCTGAGGGTCTTCATGTCCTGGGAATGACGTTAAACTATCTGATGGTGAGGTTCCAGTTCTGGAGGTTTGCGGAATACGGAGCACCCCTTCATCACCATTGCTCCCTGGTACACTCTGAACCGGTGTGGTAGTACCTGTTAGGGGCCTCTCTATGGGTTGAATAGAAAAATGTGTTTATAAAAAAATTGTGTATCCATTAAGAATTGATTTATTTCAAAACTTAGTCGGCATTAAATGACCCACTTGGTTGATATGTCGTAAAACAAAACAAAACAAACCAGACCAAACCATAGTTGAAGGGATGAGAGGATCCATACCTTTCCAATGAGTATTAGTCCGAAAGTGAACGTAGTCCAGTACGTTAGTTACTATGCCACGGGGACTCTCAGCATGGGAAAGGCATGAATCCAAATATTCTTGTTATAATGGAGATACGGTGTCTGTTTGTCTGTAATCGTCACAATATCGTCAGGAATTGCATTTATCAATGAGTATTTAATTTAATTTATTTAATTTATTCAAAATCATTAATACATAGAATAAATCTTATTTATTAAAGATGTCTCTATGCAAATCTGAGTGAGATTTGCCTCAAAACAGCCCATGTTACAAGTGTGTTTAAAATCCTGCAATGTGTCTCATATATCACTAAGATTCCTATATGTAGAATAAATAGGAGCTGACGGTAGGTGTGGCGCTCCACCTCAGCAAAAACAATCTCCTTGGTCTAACGCTAGCAAAAAGGGGATAGGCTCCCTCGCTGCCAGCTGAAACTGACAATAGGCCACTCCACCAACTTTACTCTACTTAAAATGGAGAATCGGTGTCGGTTTGTCCGTAACTGAAACTATGTCACTTATTACATCACAATACTCTAAGGAATTGCCTAGGTTTATCAATGAGTATTTAGTTTAAGTCAAAATCATTAATATATAGAATAAATCTTATTTATTAACGATGTCTATGAAAATCTGAATTAGATTTGCCTCAAAACAGCCCATGTTATTAGTGTTGTAACGTTGGTGCAAAGTTATTAGATACTTTGCATACGAATAACTCCGACAAAGGTTAACGGACAAAAACATTTAATATATACATAGCACATGGATATGAAGATACAACGTACATAGTAAAAGAGTTACATATATAAAGGGGTACACAAATAAAGATAAAGACACATTCATGAATGGTACATTATAACATATAAAAGTACAGACATGAGACTAGGAATAGTCCATGCTGTGAAGACTTACAGTAATGTAAGGGGGGGGGGCGGAGCCCCAACGAGAGGGGTTAGATAAAATCTACCCCATGTGGCTCGTAGTTACTGAAACAGGAAAAAGAGAGAGAAAGGGTTTGAACCCGGCGCTTAAATACTATAGCACCCTGGCGGGCATCAGCAAACTAAAAGGGGCAGACAACTCCACCAGGCAAATACAAACTAACGCTACAAATACTCCCCCCTAAATTTTTAGCGGGGCAAAAAAATTTACTGACAAGGATGACAAACAAAAAAAAAAAAATTCCTTTAAGGAAAAGAGCAGAGTCTCGAATGTTCAAAGTTCAAAGTTCCAAAAACAGAGAAATAAAATTTGCACATAGATATTCCCGCAAACCACAAAATAAAAGCATGAAAAAACAGGAATGTAATTTAAAATACAAACAAAAGAATTTTCATGTTTAAGTCCAGTGAGAAAAAGTTCCTATGTGGTATGTGACAATTTAAAGAAATCATCTTTCTTCCAAATTCCTGAGTTGAAATAAGGACTGCTTTTATCCTTGTGGAATAATTTTTCTCCTGGAAAAAAAATGGTAGGCACAAAATGCCAAGTCAAAGTACTTTTACGGGCCATATATATAGAAATAAAGGTTTACATAATATATGGCGTGGTTAATTTGCATACTGGTTTTAACAAAACCGATTTTAATGAATAATTACTTGGGTATTATTGATGTCTAATTTTATTGAAACCAAATATAATTAAAATAAGTGTAATCATTTTATATGCGTTCTTATTTAATTTTGTTAGTCTTTCTAATTTAATACATTTCATTTAGCTCAGTTAGTGGAGCGTCCAACTAGGAACCACAAGGTATGGGCGTTCCAGATGACACTGAACAGCATCCGGTGGTGAGGCTCCAGTTCTCTATCCCTGCCGAGTGTTGAGTCAGTGTTTAATTGCTATTACTCCCAGGTCCATTATTGTGTGGTTGTACCTAATACTCTTGGGAAAGGTATGAATCTAACTATTCTCTATTGGATCTAGTGAATGCAGAGTCAGTGCTTCGTTGCCATTACTTCCAGGTCCATTATTGTGTGGCAGTACCTAATACACTTGTGAAAGGTATGAATCCAACTATTCTCACTCCAGCTATGGATATTCTAGAGTACACTGAATTGCATCGGGTGGCGAGGTTTCAATTCTGTGGCTCTAGTGAGTGGAGAGTTCCTACTTTGTTGCCATTACTTCCAGGCCCACTCTTGATTAGTAGTTACCTAATACTCTTGGGAAAGGTATGAATCTCACTATCCTTCCTCCAGCTATGGATATTCTAGAGGATACTGAATTGCATCGGGTGGTGAGGTTACAGTTCTGTATCTCTGCCAAGTGTAGAGTCAGTGTTTAATTGCTATTACTCCCAGGTCCACTCTTGATTGGTAGTTATCAAATACTCTTGGGAAAGGTATGAGTCCAACTATTTTCCCTCCAGCTATGGGTATTCTAGAGGACACTGAATTGCATCGGGTGGCGAGGTTTCAGTTCTGTGGCTCTAGTGAGTGGAGAGTTCCTACTTTGTTGCCATTACTTTCAGTTAGTTACCTAATACTCTTGGGAAAGGTATGAATCTCACTATCCTTCCTCCAGCTATGTGTATTCTAGATGACATTGAATTGCATCGGGTGATGAGGCTACAGTTCTCTGGCTCTAGTGAATGTAGAGTCAGTGCTTCGTGGCCATTACTTCCAGGTCCACTCTTGGAGGTAGTACCTAACACTCTTGGGAAAGGTATGAATCCAATTATTCTTCCTCCAGCTATGGGTATTCTAGATAACACGGAATTGCATTGGTTGGTGAGGCTACAGTTCTGTGGCTCTAGTGACTCGTGCATTTTTATCTACGATCTTTGATGCCATTTCCTCAAAAAAATTGGTACATGTTCAAGATTTAATTTCTGGATGAGTACTTAATAGACCAATGCACAATTTTTGGTGTTTCGTGTAATTTGATATTTAAAAAAAGTGAAAAATCGACCTACCCTAATCCAATATATCGCAACTTCTTTTGACTCAGATAGTGAATTCAGTTAAAAAAGAACAAAAAAAAACATAAAAAAAACAAAAAACAATAAAAAAACAAAAAACAAAAAACGAGAGCGGATAAGGAGTTTTATGGACAAATAAATAAATAAATAAATAAATATGAAATGCGGTTAAGGTGGAAGTTCGCACTGATGGAATCCGAAAACGCGTCCGAAATGGAAAATGGCGGCGAACGAGGCGTGGGTGGGGGTAGGGTTAATAGCTTCTTTACAGAAATGGAGAAAAGATCAATTTCACGTGATAGATGTTTAATAATGGTGTTTTGCGACCCGTGGGTGTTGGATTATGACCCCCTACTACTCATTCACTTGGACGCATGGAGTGGGGGGTGGGTGATAACGCTTGCGCACAAAGGTTTGTCAGTCCGCACCCTCCCCCAGCACAAACAACCCTTGGCAGAAATTACGCAATTAACACACTTATAGGATGTTTACATCGCATTCATATTTACATATTTCATGTAGTTGTCCAATAGAATCTTATTATAATGGAGATACGGTGTCTGTTTGTCTATAGTCGAAACTACATCACTGACTAAGTCACAATACCGTCAGGAATTACGTAAGTTTATCAATGAGTATTTAATTTATAATCCTAGTCAAAATCATTGATACATAGAATAAATCTTATTTATTAACGATGTCTCTATGAAAATCTGAGTAGATTTGACTCAAAACAGTCCATGTAACGTGTCTTATATATCACTAAGAAATAAAGGTTATATAAATATGGTGTGGTTAATTTGCATACTGGTTTTAACAAAACCGGGTTTAATAAATAATTACTTGGTGTTATTGATCTCTTATATTATCGTTTTATTCCCCAATGTATTAAAATCAATACTATGAATGATTTTTATATAGAAACCAATTAAAATATAACTAAAATAAGTAATCTTTTTATATGCGTTCTTAATTTTGTTAGTCTTTCTAATTTGATATATTTCATCACATTAAAACTTAAATACTTACGCTCGAAGGTGGGGGGCACATATTATTACTAGTCTATAATTAATAGAGATTTGGACTCTATATATCCATGTTATTAGTAGCATTTAAAATCTTACAACATGTCTTATATATCACTAAGAAATAAAGGTTTACATAGTATGTGAGGTGTGGTTAATTTGCATACTAGTTTTAACAAAACTGGGTTTAATAAATAATTACTTGGTGTTATTGATCTCTATATTATTGTTTTATTCCCCAATGTATTAAAATCAATATTATGAATGATTTTATATAGAAACCAATTAAAATTTGATTAAAACAATTTTATACGCTTTCTAATTTAATTTTGTTAGTCTTTCTAATTTAATATAATTCATTACATTAAAACTTAAATACTTACGCCTGCCAGAGGGTGCATATCCTTGCTAGTATATATAATTATATGATATAATATAATATCTTATTATAATGGAGAATGTGTGTTTTTCTGTCTGTAACCGAAACTATACTACTACTCAAGTCACAATTTCCTTGGTTATTACGTCACGTTCTTTATTATCTTACTTATGTTTAAACCTCAATTATTAGTAAAATTATTTTACATTATAATATCTGCATACTAATAACATACAATTGTATTTATATATCCAACAAAATAGTGTTTATAGTATGAACGGGAAGGCTTATATGCATATTGATACTAAAAATTCGATTTTAATAAATATGTGTTTAGTATTATTGATTTCTATTTGTTTGGTTTAACTTAATGAATATGAGCAAAATCCCGGATATAAAACTTAAAATAAACCAATTAACAAGAGTAAATAACTGTAATTTTAGTCTTTACTTCCTATTTTAACTAAAGCGTTAAATTAGTAAAATTTAGCAATGAAAGACGGGAGTGATGGAAGAGTTAGTTTCAGCTGTTCTATCCTTCGAATATACACCTCCGTTTTAAATCATTGTATCTGCATTGTTATTTAGTTTCATTAGCCTTTTTAATTTAATATAACATTTCATTACATTAAAACTTAAATACTTGCATCCGGAGGGTTCATATATTTGCTAGTATATATATAATATATGTAATATAATATAATATCATATATATATAATATAATATGATATCATATATATAATATAATATAATATCATATATATATAATATAATATAATATCATATATATAATATAATATAATATCATATATATATATCATATATATAATTATATCATATATATGATATAATATATATAATATAATATCATATATATATAATATATCATCATATATATAATATAATATAATATAATATCTATAATATATAATATAATATCATATATATAATATAATATCATATATAATATAATATGATATAATAATCATATATATTAATATAATATAATATAATATCATAATATATATATAATATAATATCATATATATATATATATAAATATAATATATATAATATAAATATAATAATAATATAATATTATAATATAAATATCATATATATATATATTATTATTAGGTTTTGGTTTGGTTTGGTTTGTTTTACGGCATATCAATCTCAGTGGGTAATTTAATGCCGATAAAGTTTTGAAAATAATAAATCTTAATGGATAATACAATTTTTTTTATAAATACATTTTTCTATTTAACCCATAGATGGACCTAACAGGTTACTACCACTCCGGTCAGAGTGGACCAGGGAGCAATGTGATGAAGAGGTGCTCTACATCCCAACCTCCAGAACTGGAACCTCACCATCAGATAGAGTTTAACGTCATCCCAGGACATGTAGACTCGCAGCCACCGCTTTCTAGCACCCATATGATAAAAGGGGTTGGGCTTGCCATAAGGGCAATAGGGTTGGAAAATCATATAGGTGTTAGGGCTTGACGTGACCAGCCGATGATCGAGGGGTCTCTCGACCGCCGTCTAGCCAAGATAGGGCTAAAGTGGAGTATTGCATGTCATGAACTGCTAATCCACCTGGGCTCTATTCTTAAGCATCACGGGTTGCCACCCACGGCACAGGTGGCCTCATTGGGGGAGTTTTACCCTCTACAGAGTGCAGTCGGTGCATTCTACTACGCCCCAGCCGACAGGGCGGGATTTTTTTTTTATATAGAACAAATTAAAAATATAACTAAAATAAGTGTACTCTTTTTATATGCGTTCTTATTTAATTTCCTCAATTTTTCTAATTTAATTTATTTCATTACATTAAAACTTGAAGGCCGGTTGGTAAGCATCCGTCTACGAATTACAAGGTTCCGAGTTCGATACCGGCCCTCACTAACTCAGTGTATGAGTAGCGTAAGATAAAGTGAGGAGCTGATGGTAGGTGTGGCACTCCACCTCATATGCTAAAACAATCTCCTTGGTCTAGCGCTTGTGAATAAGGGATTGACTTCCGCGCTGTCTGGCTGATAACGACTTTAGGCCACTCCGACGACTGTAGCGTAATTTTTATGGTATACGAATAATTTGGGGATTGAAAAGAAAACGGTAATCGGATTTCTGGAGAAAGAGAAGAAAAAGAAATAAGAACAAAAAGAGGTTAAAGTTTGGATTGGTAAACACTCAACGGGTGCTAGCCATTGACCGATCAATGACCCTGAACCAGATTTAAAAATAAAAAACGGAAATTCCAGGTTTTCTGCACACAACCAGGACGACAAACGGAAGACTTTAACTATTACATCACGCACCTATATGATTGTTGCCAATCCTACTTCCCTTATGGCAAACCCCAACCCTTTTTATCATATATCTGCTAGAAGGCGGTGGCTGAGGGTCTTAGTGTCCTGGGTATGACGTTAAACTGCATGTAGAGGTGAAGTTCAAATTCTGATTATAAGAATAGTGGGAATTTATAACCAACACTACGTCCTGATAATGTACTAGAAGTGGCTACCCAGCATCACATGGGTAGAGTGGAGGGGTTGGGGCAAAAACCCAGAGTATATTGATTTGTTTACATTTGAGATTTACAAATGCTGAACATTTTAAAGTAGAATTTCAATGCTATATATGTATATTTTGATTTTTGAATATCTTCGAATATAAATCAAGTCTTCATAATTTTTGCACAAAAAACAGGAATTTTTTATGTGTATATATATTTACCTTGTCGTTAATTGTTCTATTTTTGTAGTTTCATCTGGACATACATACATACATACATACACTAACTTCATTTATAAAACACATCAATTCAATAAGTCCCGGGCCTAACTTATAAAACAACCACTTTTAGCCAAAACTCGCCTTTATTCATCAACATAGTCTCTTTCTAGGGTGATACACTGATTCCAACACTTCTCTGACAATTCGATGCTCTTTTGTAGAACGATTTGTCTTTAGCTCAAAATATGCCTCAGTTTCCGATATCCCTTCTTAATTAGAGCCGAATCTCTTTCCCTGGAGCTTTCTTTTGAGGTATGCAAATAGTCAGTAGTCACTGGAGGCCAGATCAATTTATGTAGTTTTGCTTCACTTAAATAATTGTAATTTGTAAACTAATAATCTGATTAGGCTCAAATGTTGACACGTGCCATTTGAAGGTTAGTACTTTATAAAAATCATATGGATTTTTTTTTTGTTAGTGGCGCCATCTATGTGTCAGACTCAGAACTTATTGAGTGATGTATTATGTATAGATTAATGCATCCATGAATACGCTAACACTAAATACTGGGGCAAGGAAAGACAAACAACTAACTCGTATGAACAATATACATATGAATGTTTGATATACATTACATATAAAATAATATGTAACAAAATAATACCTCCAAAGAGGCTAATTTTATATAATGTTCTATGAACAGTTCGATATTAAAGCCTCAGAGTCGTTACATTGTTTTACCGCACCACGTATACCGGCACTTCTAAATATATTCTTTTTTTACTAAGTTATTTGTATTCATTGTGTATAACAATAGCGTTTATCTTGTAGCTTGTACAAATTGTACGTATGCATTCTTCTGATAGAAGATGCACTTTGGCATTAAGAACATTGTTTTCTTGGGGATCTAGTTCTCTACCTGGCCCTGTCCTGTGGAGTGTTAAGCAGAGCTCAGCTTTCAGGGTCGTCGCCCGGTGGAGTGTCGGACGGGAGGGCGCACTAAAGCCGGTCTCGCTGTTCGCCTGACACATTTGGCCGGCCGTATCTTGCTCGAAGGCGCGGCCTCCCAGAAGCGGAGAGCCGTTTCATGAATATTCATGGTGCTGGAGATCGTGCACAGAGGATTCAATTACGTCCTAAAGCCGAGGAAGTTGGAAAGAGCAGGTTCGGAGGGGGGGGGGGGCAAGGAGGCGAAAGGACGAAAATGGCGATTGGCGCGAAAATATTGAGAAAAGCCCGCGAAATATTACAAAAGGGCGCGAACATTGTTTCTTCTTTTATTCCATCCATCTTATCATTTCTTTTTGCCACAACACATTTTCATATGCATTTCATTCACTTATACCCCCCATATATATATATATATATATATATATATATATATATATATATAGGTTAATTTCGCAAGGATTTTCCGGTGCGTATCGTGGTCGAAGCAGTATAGTCTTTGACTATGCCTGCTGAAGTCCCGGTTTCGATTTCTGTCGGAGGGAAATCGTTAGTATACATCGCTGATGAGACTTAATAAAGTTGAAACAGTCTGTACGATGTTCTACACACCGAACAATTCTTTGCCGAGATTCACTTGTCATGATTATTTTCTATAATTATCGAATTTTATGCGATATACGCATTGTAATTGCCTTCAAGCAAAAATATAAATAATAAGGGTGGCCGATGTCACCGAAATAAACAAACACTGACCACCACGCATCAAACAAGCCACTCTTGACCCAATTAAAAATCTAGAAGTCACGCGCACAGTACCGTGATACACGCTCACATTCACACGCGTATATGTAAACACACACATACATTTATATGTATACACATACAGTCATACACACAACTCCCATGAACCCCTCCCCTCACATATATAAGAGCATCAAAAAAATAACCTACCTCATAGAGGTTCTTCACGGAACAAATGGACATGCTACTATTAAACACACTCGCCTACCCGGATTTTAACAGCATGTCAAACCCACTATAACACTTGAACTTTTATAATTCTTCTATAATGCTCCCTTTCTAATAATCTATCAACAATTTCTTCAAATAAGAAATTTTCTCCTGACGATGACCTAAGGTCGAAACTAGTTGAGAATAAACAACATACAAGAAATATTCCTATTGTCTTAATACTTTTTGTTCACCCTATATATATATATATATATATATATATATATATATATATATATATATATATATATATATATATATATATATATATATATATATATATATATGTGTGTGTATGTGGGAAGCGCGTAGTGGTGTAATGGTTACGGTCGTAGGAAATGTACACGAGTTCAAATCCTGGACGAGGTAAATATGTATAGAGTTTATTATGATCAAGTCATGTGGAACACACCGTTGAACAAAAAAAAACTAACCAACAAACTATACATATACCCGTCATCTTAAAAACATTTCTTAATTTTCTCTCTTGTCTTCTGTTGTGAGGTTTTAAGGGGTCAAATAAGAACAAAACAACGGGCAACAAATGTAGGAAAATGTATTAACAGAAAGTAGACAAATACAATAGAGAGATGTGGAAATTACATCCGGACAAAGAGAGTTATTGGCTTACTCGCATTGGCTTACTCCCAAGCCACAATTATCCCTGTTACTTATAGTAACCCGTCGGCGCATTCCATTAGTCTTATAGGGTGTATCACCTATAACATCTTCTTTCTCATACGCTTATTTCCCCCGCTCTCTCTCTCCAGCAGACTGTCTTTTTGAAAGCGTAAATACGATGATTGCTATGTCCAATCACAGAAAGGCTCTTACTTATCTTGAAATACCTAGAAATAAACGTATTTTACTGACCCAACATGGGAAAAAGCTAATTAAGATCATGGTACCCTGTTTCAGGCTTCAACAATGTTCATATGACACAGCTACAGAGAAGTAGCTATTCTCACTCAAAATAGTGTGTTGTAAAGTTAAATCAGGATCAAATGTGGATATGACACAGCTATAGAGAAGTAGCTATTCATACTCAAAATAGTGTGTTGTAAAGTTAAACCCGGATCAAATGTTCATATGACACAGCTACAGAGAAGTAGCTATTCTCACTCAAATTGGTGTGTTGTAAAGTTAAATCAGGATCAAATGTTCATATGACACAGCTACAGAGAAGTAGCTATTCTCACTCAAAATAGTGTGTTGTAAAGTTAAATCAGGATCAAATGTTCATATGACACAGCTACAGAGAAGTAGCTATTCTCACTCAAAATAGTGTGTTGTAAAGTTAAATCAGGATCAAATGTTCATATGACACAGCTACAGAGAAGTAGCTATTCTCAAAAATAGTGTGTTGTAAAGTTAAATCCGGATCAAATGTGGATATGACACAGCTATTTTCGGAATACGTATATATTCGTGTAATGAACGAGTGTTTAAGACAAAATGTTCACTTCACGAGGGGTCGAACAGTTCACGAGATATGTGATTGATATGATCATTCATTACGCGCAATATAAGAGTATTAGTGGTATGCCAAATGCGAATAGCCTCATCCATGATTTGAACTAGTGTCACGGTAACAATTAAGATCAATAGTGGACTTTTTAGTTAAATCAGGATCAAATGAGAAGATGACACAGTCACAAAGAAGTAGCTATTCTCACTCAAAATAGTGTGTTGTAAAGTTAAATCAGGATCAAATGTGAATATGACACAGCTATAGAGAAATAGCTATTCATACTCAAAATAGTGTGTTCTTCTATTTCTTACTTCAACAATGTTCATGCTTTTAAAAGGACAGTCCAATGGAGATAGAAATTAGGGATATCTGGTATCTTCTATTTGAGTCGATACTCTCAGAGATAATTTCAGTAACGATCAAGAATGAGAAAAAGCAATTTCTTTGACAAAGGTTGACATGTCATAAAACCCAAACAACCAACCAACCAAACAAGAAACCAATCACAAGAAGGCTCTTCCTCACTTAACCCCATATATAGAAGTAAACGTATTTTACTGATCCAACATTGGGAAAACTTAATCAAGGGCAAGGTATCCTGTCACACGCTTCAGCCGTGTTTACCATTTCAAAAGGACAAACAAGATTTACCGATACGAACGAGATGATAAACATGGCGAGCAGATTTTGTTTCCTTTTTTTTATTTATTTAGAGAGTTATCATATTTTTAGATTTTATTTATTGTCAGACAATTATATTTCTATTTAGTTTACTAGGAGGCTATTTCATCTAATAATCACGAGTATCAAAGAAGAGAGAGAGAGAGAGAGAGAGAGAGAGAGAGAGAGAGAGAGAGAGAGAGAGAGAGAGAGAGAGAGAGGGGGGTGAAAAAATGAGCGTATGAGAAAGATAACGTAAGAGAAAATTAAGAAATGGTTGAAATATAGAAGGAGAGTGTTAATGAGGGTGAGAGTATAAGATTAGAGAGAGAGAGAGAGAGAGAGAGAGAGAGAGAGAGAGAAGAGAGAGAGAGAGAGAGAGAGAGAGGGGGGGGAGTGAAAAAATGAGCGTATGAGAAAAGATAACGTAAGAGAAAATTAAGAAATGGTTGAAATATAGAAGGAGAGTGTTAATGAGGGTGAGAGTATAAGATTAGAGAGAGAGAGAGAGAGAGAGAGAGAGAGAGAGAGAGAGAGAGAGAGAGAGAGAGAGAGAGAGAGAGAGAGAGAGAGGGGGGTGAAAAAATGAGCGTATGAGAAAGATAACGTAAGAGAAAATTAAGAATGGTTGAAATATAGAAGGAGAGTGTTAATGAGGGTGAGAGTATAAGATTAGAGAGAGAGAGAGAGAGAGAGAGAGAGAGAGAGGAGAGAGAGGAGAGAGAGAGAGAGAGAGAGAGAGAGGGGGGGTGAAAAAATGAGCGTATGAGAAAGATAACGTAAGAGAAATTAAGAAATGGTTGAAATATAGAAGGAGAGTGTTAATGAGGGTGAGAGTATAAGATTAGAGAGAGAGAGAGAGAGAGAGAGAGAGAGAGAGAGAGAGAGAGAGAGAGAGAGAGAGAGAGGGGGGAGTGAAAAAATGAGCGTAGGAGAAAGATAACGTAAGAGAAAATTAAGAAATGGTTGAAATATAGAAGGAGAGTGTTAATGAGGGTGAGAGTATAAGATTAGAGAGAGAGAGAGAGAGAGAGAGAGAGAGAGAGAGAGAGAGAGAGAGAGAGAGAGAGAGAGACTTTGAAAAGAGATAAATAGATAGATAGTTAGATAGAGCTTATAAAGTGTGCGAAGTGTAAAAGATACAAAGAGAGAGAGAGAGAGAGAGAGAGAGAGAGAGAGAGAGAGAGAGAGAGAGAGAGAGAGAGAGAGAGATTTTATCTAGTGTACGAAGTGGAAAAGATACAAAGAGATGGACTGAGAGAGAGAGAGAGAGAGAGAGAGAGGGAGTAAAACAAAAAAGAAAAAGAAAAAGAAGGAAAAGAATCGAGGGAAATGAGTGAAGAAATGACGTCACATTTTTTTTCTTTTGTCTTTTTGTCATCCAATTATTTCGCCATGATCGTTGACCTCGTCAAGATTTTAAGCATGCCGATTGGCTGTCAATTGAAGATGATGCGAAAGATGAAAAGAAAATAGATAATTAGATTTCGCGATTTAACGAACGCCATGACAGCGCGGAAATTGGGTTGATGGCGCATGCGTAAAAACACAAGTCACGTGACAGTCACGCAACGGCAATAAAGACGCACGCACGCCGTAAAAATCCCGGACACACAGGGTCCAATAGAACTATTTAAAAAAGCATTAGTATTAGTATTAGTATTAGAAGGGCCGGTTTAGCTCAGTCGGTAGAGCGTTCGGCTAGGAATCACAAGGTTCCTGGTTCGATACCGGTCCTCGCCAACTCAGCGTATGAGTAGCGCAGGGATCTGTGCGGTAAAGTGAGGAGCTGATGGTAGGTGTGGCGTTCCACCTCAGACGCTAAAATAATCTCCTTGGTCTAGCGCTATTGAAAAGGGGATAGACTCCCTCGCTGACTGGCTGATACTGACAATAGGCCGCCCCGACGACTTTATTTACTTATTAGTATTAGTACTTGAAACCATGTAACAGTACATTATTGGTTAAATCGAACTTAACGGACCTAAATTGCAACATCGTATTGTTATATTGCCACATGTTGGGTACATACTCAATGAAAGTTCTTTTGATAGAGAGAGGAGAGCGTGTTAGCTTGATCCAAGAAATCCCCCTCTCTCTCTTTATCTCTTTATCCCCTCTCTCTGTCTATCCGTCTCTCTCTGTCTCTCTGTCTCCCCCTCTCTCTGTCTCTCTGTCTCTCTCTGCCCGGCTCAATATCCATGTAATTACGTATATGCGCAATTCTCCTCCAGCTATGGGTAAATAGCAGGGCAGACTGGACTCTTTAACCATGGCTAGGTAACCTGTCTAGGAGAAGGAAAACTCTAAATTCAAACCTGTTAAACTCTGCTTAAGAAATTGACCTTGTGTCGCATCCTGCTCGCGCGGAGGGGTTGGTAAATATATATATGCGCAATTTTAATGATTATTTTCACTGCCTATAGCCCTCATCTGAAGCCGACATATGTGAACACCATTACCTCAACAACTTCGTCTGCCTAGAGTTTCCCGCCTTCCCGACTAACAGGTGTAATCCAAATTATTGGCTAAATCGAACTTAACGGACCTAAATTCCACCATCGTATTGTTGGGTACATACTCAATGAAAGTTCTTTTGATAGAGAGAGGAGAGATGTAGACAGATAGAGATGCATAACTTACATAACTTACTTCTTTGGCTATTGGTGATCCCTAGTCGTTTCTATTCTTTCTCTTCTTGTTGACTTCTACTTCTAGGTTCTTGTTAGTTGTTCATCTTGATTCATTTTCTTCTTCTTGGCCGGTCTTCTAACTAAAGCATGCATCAACCAACAACGCCATACTGTTCTTTTAAAAAACATTTTATTTAGCTACTCTCCCCCCAGCTATGCGCAAATAGTAGGGCGGATTGGGCTCTTTAATCATGGCTAGGTAACCAGTCTAGGAGAAGGAAACTCTGAATTCAAACCTGTTAAACTCCGTTTAAGAAATTGACCTTGTGTCACATCCTGCTCGTGCGGAGGAGTTGGTAAATATATATGTCTTACACCTCTGTAAGGGAATACAGTCAGCGACTGGGTGATATGCACGTTGCTTAGCCGCTGTTAGATTGGTGAACGGAGGAGCTACGCGTTATTAGATAGCAGGGATTTTTTTTTGTATTTCATTTTACATATCCCCATAATTTTTTTCATTCCGAACTTTTTTAAAATTTCGAATTATGTGAAATTTCCCATGATTAAACCAGCTTAGGATTTCCTATCCAATTAGAAATGTCCGGTGGTGGCAACATGTTTAAAACAGGACCATCCTGAAAAGAACTGGACTTCCTGGCATGCATGAAATACTTGTTCAACGCAACCTAAGATGGGCTGGCCACTTAAATAGACTTGGGGATGACATACTACCAAAGCAGATTCTGTACTCTCAACAGAGTGAGGGATCACGTGGAATCGGTAGACCAAAAGCTCAGGTACAAAGACAACATCAATAGAAACCTTGAGGACTTTAACATCTCCATAATACTTGTCCAACGCAACCCTAGATGGGCTGACCACTTAAACAGACTTGGGGATGACAGACTACCAAAGCAGATTCTGTACTCTCAACGGAGAGAGGGATCACGTAGAATAGGTATACCAAAGCTCAGGTACAAAGACAACATCAAAAGAAACCTTGAGGACTTTAACATCTCCATAATACTTGTCTAACGCAACCCTAGATGGGCTGACCACTTAAACAGATTTGGGATGACAGACTACCAAAGCAGATTCTGTACTCTCAACGGAGAGAGGGATCACGTAGAATCGGTATACCAAAGCTCAGATACAAAGACAACATCAAAAGAAACCTGAAGGACTTGAATATCCCCAGAGGCAGTTGGCAAGACGCAACTAGAGACCGATTAAATTGGAGGAAAATGATTCGTATGGTGTCATCATCGGATCCGGTGGACAGCAATTAGTAGTAGTAGTAGTATTTCATGCTATTTCCTCAAACAAGTATGAGATCTATTTTTTGGTATCAGTATTTATTATATCAACACACAAATTTCGCTGTTTGAGAGAAGTTGATATTTTTTTAAAAGTGAAAAATCAATCTACCCTAATGAGGAAGGAGATACCCTTGCTTGCCGCAAACCAGTAAGGTGATTGCTCAATGCCTGATCACTGAAGTTAAGCTCAGGTACAAAGACAACATCAAAAGAAACCTGAAGGACTTGAATATCCCCATCAACAGTTGGCAAGACGCAACCAGAGACCGATTAAATTGGAGGAAGATTATTCGCTTGGTATCATCATCGGATACGATAGACAGCAAGTAGTAGTATATTACCCGATTTGCCGTTATTTATGTACAGGGAGCAGCTACACGTTATTAGATACGGTCCTTTTTTGTACTTACATTTATAGTCTTACACCACTGCAAGGGAATTCATGCCTTTAATTTTTTCATTCTGAACTTTTTTTTTATTTCGAATTATGTGAAATTTCCGATGATTGAACCAGCCTAGGATTTCCTGTCATTTCGTGTCCAATTAGAAATCCCCATATATTCCCTGATTCGCCGTTATTTATGCACAGGGAGCAACTACGCGTGACATACATGTTCCGTAGCCGCCGTTACATAGGCGAATGGAGGAGCTACGCGTTTTTATGTAGCAATGCCTTTTTTGTATTTCCTTTTATATATATATTTACCAATTCCTCCACACGAGCAGGATACGACACAAGGTCAATTTCTTAAGCGGAGTTTAACAGGTTTGAATTCAGAGTTTTCCTTTTCCTAGACTGGTTACCTAGCCATAGTTAAAGAACCCAGTCTGCCCTGCTATTTACCCATAGCTGGAGGGAGAGTCGGATTCAAACCTTTCCCAAGGGTATTAGCGCTAATTGAAATGCAATTAACACGTCCAGGATTTGAATTTCCTTTTATATATGTCTTATACCTCTGCAAAGGAATTCAATCAGCGACTGGATGACATGCACGTTGCGTAGCCGCTGTTAGATAGGCGAACGGAGGAACTACGCGTTATTATATAGCAGGTTTTTTTCGAATTATGTGAAATTTCCAATGATTACACCAGCTTAGGAATTTACTGTCATCTCCTGTCCAATTAGAAATCTCCATATATTCCCTGATTCGCCGTTATTTATGCGCAGGGAGCAACTACGCGTGACATACATGTTCCGTAGCCGCCGTTATATAGGCGAATGGAGGAGCTACGCGTTATTATGTAGCAATGCCTTTTTGTATTTCCTTTTATATATATGTCTTACACCTCAGCAAGGGAATTCAGTCAACGACTGGATGACATGCACGTTGCGTAGCCGCTGTTAGATAGGCGAATGGAGGAGCTACGCGTATTATACAGCAGGGCTTTTTTTTTCGAATTATGTGAAATTTCCAATGATTAAACCAGCTTAGGATTTCCTGTCATCTCCTGTCCGATTAGAAATCTTCTTATATTCCCCGATTTTAATCAGATACAAATTCGGCAAATTCAATAAAGGACCTACTTTGATTTGGGATCCACGGATTAATAGTCGGTGAAGCCGAGCAACAGTTATGTAATATTATTAACTGTTCAAATAAGAAAAATAATGAACTCTCTTCTTCTTTAAAAGAATTTAACACAAAGAAAATTTTTAACATCTTTTTTCTCACTGCTAATTTGAATATACAAGGTGCCCCAAAATAATGCATACACTCTTTGGTTTGTTTTACGGCATATCAATCTCAGTGGGTCATTTAATGTCGACAAAGTTTTGAAATAAATTAATTCTTAATGGATACATAATGTATTTTTATAAATACATTTTCTATTTAACCCATAGATGGGACCCTAACAGGTACTACCACTCCGGGTCAGAGTGGACCAGGGAGCAATAGTGATGAAGGGGTGATCCACATTCCCCAAACCTCCAAAACTGGAATCTCACCATCAGATAGAGTTTAACGTCATTCCCAAGACATGTAGACCCTCAGTCACCGCCTTCTAGTACACATGATAAAAAGGGTTGGGGCTTGCCATAAGGGCAAAAGGGTTGGGAAAATCATATAGGTGCTAGGGCTTGACGTGACCAGCCGATTGATCAGAGGGGGCCTCTCCGACCATTTGTCTAGCGCAAGTAAGGACCAAAGTGGAATATTGCATGTCATGGACTGCTCATCCACCTGGGCTCTACCCTTAAGCATCACGGGTCGCCACCCACAGCCAACAGGTTGCCCGATTTGGAGAAGTCTTGCCCCTCTTCAGAGGTGCAGTCGGCGCATTTTAAAGCCCCAGCCGACAGGGCGGGCATACACTCTTTAGAAAAGCATTTTTTAGTCAAAGAAATGTTTACAAATGTTTGCTAAATATGAGCTTGAGTGGAGAAGACAGTCTTGAGAATGAACACACATTGACTATCAAGTAAAGAAAAAGTTCTGGGTGAAGCAGTCAGTAAAGAAGGTCTTCTGGAATATGAAAATACCAATCATTATTGTTTAATATATATATATATATATATATATATATATATATATATATATATGTACAGAGAAACACACACACACACACACACACACACACACACACACCTCTCCCTCTTTGTATATATATATATATATATATATATATGTGTGTGTGTGTGTGTGTGTGTGTGTGTGTAAAATGAAAATGGAAGTGAATCCGACGGTATGTTGAAAGTATAGAATGGATAAAATAGGATAATTCAAAAATTCGATCTTCATCAGAGTAAATCCTTATTTTTAAAAAATGAAATTCGTTGGAAAAGCGGATAATTTTTTAAATGTTCGAAAAAAAGAACTTAAAAAAAAAAACACGTGAAGAGAGTGATCAAACGGGGTCGAGAAAGAAGGTTAATGGCGTCATGTCGCATGCGACG
>CM042182.1:37884005-37921505 GCA_023376005.1 Doryteuthis pealeii | reverse complement strand
CATAAACAATTAAGAAATAACACATATTATCTAGAAAAAAGCGCGTGGTGTAATGTTTAAAGTCATAGGAAATGGACTCGTTGCCCCGAGTTCAAAACCTGGACGTGGTAATTGCATTTCACTTAGTGCTAATACCCTTGGGAAAGGTATGAATTCTACTCTCCCTCCAGCTATGGGTAAATAGTAGGACAGACTTGGCTCTTTAACCTTGGTTAGTCAACCGCTCTAGGAGAAGGAAAACTCTGAATTCAAACCTGTTAAACTCCGCTTAAGAAATTGACCTTGTGTCACATCCTGCTCGAGCGGAGGGGTTGGTATATATATATATATATATATAATAAAACATTACTATCCAGCAACAATGTAGTTATTTACTAAGCGTCATTTAGATGTGGTTCAAGGTCAGAAGTATAGGGCACCCAATGAGAATCGAACTCACTAACAATGGTCTGCAAATCTAGCTTGGTAACCATTACACAACATGAGGTGCCCATCCAATAACTATATAAGGGAGCAGGAAACAATATATGCTGTTCAGGAATAACATTTGTACAACTTAATGTTTTGCAGAGCACAAAAGCAAAGTTTGAACGGAATAATGGCCATTTTCTATACTTTTATAACATAAGCAATTAAGAAATATTACATACTATCCAAAAACAAAGTGTATCATACGTAGTATTATCCAGAGCATAAAAGCAAAATTTGAAGGAAATGATGGATATTTTCTATACTTTTATAAAATAAACAATTAAGAAATAACAAATATCATCCTTGAATAAAATATGTCTTACATAGTGTTATACATGGCAAATAAACAAAGTTTGAAGGAAATAATGGATATTTTATATATTTTTATAGCATAAGCAATTAAGAAATAAAACATCCTATCCAGAAGACAGAATTTACGTTACATAGTCTTATCTTGGATAGAAAAGCAAAATTTGATTGGAATAATAGCCATTTTCTATACTTTCACAGCATAAGTAATTTAAAGGGAATAATGTTTGTTTTCTATACTTTTACAACATAAGCAATTAAGAAATAATACATGCTATCAAGGAATTACATTTGTGCTACATAGTATTACCCGTGGTACAAAAGCAAAGTTTAAAGGGAATAATAGCCATTTTATATACTTTTACAACATAGGCAATTAATGAATAACACATGCTATCCATGAATTAAATGTGTCTTACATAGTGTTATCCCGGGCACAAAAGCCAAGTTTGAAGGGAATAATGGCCATTTTTATACTTTTACAACATAAGCAATTAAGAAATAATATATACTATCCAAAAAACAAAGTGTATCATACGTAGTATAATCCGGAGCAAAAAAGCAACATT
This sequence comes from Doryteuthis pealeii, assembly GCA_023376005.1. NCBI lineage: Eukaryota > Metazoa > Mollusca > Cephalopoda > Myopsida > Loliginidae > Doryteuthis > Doryteuthis pealeii. The sequence goes on along the minus strand of CM042182.1, from coordinate 37,920,156 downwards.
TGAAGGAAATAATGGATATTTTTTATACTTTCACAGCATAAGAAATCATACTACTATGTGTTACAGTATTATCCGTGCTACAAAAGCCAAGTTTGAAGGGAATAATGGCCGTTTTATATACTTTTATAACATAAGCAATTAAGAAATAATATATACGATCCAAAAACAAAGTGTATCATACGTAGTATTATCCAGAACATAAAAACAAAGTTTGAAGGGAATAATGGACATTTTATATACTTTTATAACATAAGCAATTAAGAAATAATATATACGATCCAGGAATTAAATGTGTTTTACATATTGTTATCGTTTACAATATAAGCAAATAAGACACAATACATACACACCAGGAAAATTATTTATGTTTACTAGAGCACAAAGGTAAAGTTTGAAGGAAAATAATTTTGGTTATTTTCTATACTTTTGCAATATAAACAATTAAGAAATAATACATACTTACCAAGAACAAAATTTGTCTTATATAGTTTTATTAAAGACAGAAAAGCAAAGTTTAAATGGAAGAATGGTAAATTTCTATACATTTACAATATAAGCAATTAAGAAATAACACATATTATCCTGGAATACAATTTGTGTTATATAGTTTTATTCAGGACAGAAAAGCTAAGTTTGAAGAGAATAATGGCCATTTTCAATACATTTACAACATAAACAATTAAGAAATAACAGATGCTATCCTGGAATTAAATGTGTCTTACATAGTGTTATCCAGGGCTTATGTCATTATTCCTTTCAAACTTTGCTTATAAAAGTAACGTTTGAAAGGAATAATGTCCATTTTCAATACTTTTAGAACAGAAGCAATATAGAAATAATACATGCTATCTAGGAATAAGATTTGTGCTACATAGTATTATCCGTGCTACAAAAGCAAAGATTAAAGGGAATAATGGACATTTTATATACTTTTATAACATAAGCAATTAAGAAATATTACATGCTATCCAAAAACAAAGTGTATCATACGTAATATTATCCAGAGCACAAAAGCAAAATTTGAAGGAAATAATGGATATTTTCTATACTTTTATAAAATAAACAATTAAGAAATAACAAATATCATCCTTGAATAAAATATGTCTTTCATAGTGTTATACATGGTAAATAAACAAAGTTTGAAGGAAATAATGGATATTTTATATATTTTTATAGCATAAGTAATTAAGAAATAAAACATCCTATCCAGAAGACAGAATTTACGTTACATAGTCTTATCTTGGATAGAAAAGCAAAATTTGATTGGAATAATAGCCATTTTCTATACTTTCACAGCATAAGTAATTTAAAGGGAATAATAGCCATTTTATATACTTTTATAACATAATCAATTAATAAATAACACATACTATCCAGGAATTAAATGTATCTTACATAGTGTTCTCCCGGGCACAAAAGCCAAGTTTGAAGGGAATAATGGCCATTTTTATACTTTTACAACATAAGCAATTAAGAAACACCACATACTATCCAAAAACAAAGTGTATCATACGTAGTATTATCCAGAGCACAAAAGCAACATTTGAAGGAAATAATGGATATTTTCTATACTTTCACATCATAAGTATTTAAGAAATCATACAACTATGTGTTACAGTATTATCCGTGCTACAAAAGCAAAGTTTGAAGGGAATAATGGATATTTTATATACTTTTATAACATAAGCAATTAAGAAATAATATATACGATCCAGGAATGAAATGTGTCTTACATATTGTTATCGTTTACAATATAAGCAAATAAAACACAATACATACACACCAGGAAAATTATTTATGTTTACTAGAGCACAAAGGTAAAGTTTGAAGGAAAATAATTTTGGTTATTTTCTATACTTTTGCAATATAAACAATTAAGAAATAATAAATACTTACCAAGAAAAAAATTTGTCTTATATAGTTTTTTTAAAGACAGAAAAGCAAAGTTTGAATGGAAGAATGGTCAATTTCTATACTTTTACAATATAAGCAATTAAGAAATAACGAATATTATCCTGGAATACAATTTGTGTTATATAGTTTTATTCAGGACAGAAAAGCTAAGTTTGAAGAGAATAATGGCCATTTTCTATACTTTTACAACATAAACAATTAAGAAATAGCAGATGCTATCCTGGAATATAATGTGTCTTACATAGTGTTATCCAGGGCTTATGTCATTATTCCTTTCAAACTTTGCTTATAAAAGCAACGTTTGAAAGGAATAATGTCCATTTTTAATACTTTTAGAACAGAAGCAATATAGAAAGAATACATGCTATCTAGGAATAAGATTTGTGCTACATAGTATTATCCGTGCTACAAAAGCAAAGATTGAAGGGAATAATGGACATTTTATATACTTTTATAACATAAGCAATTAAGAAATAATATATACGATCCAGGAATAAAATGTGTCTTACATATTGTTATCGTTTACAATATAAGCAAATAAGATATAATACATACACACCAGGAAAATTATTTGTGTTTACTGTAGCACAAAAGCAAATTTTAAAGGAAAATAATTTTAGCTATTTTCTATAGTTTTGCAATATAAACAATTAAGAAATGATACATAAAAAAATTGTCTTACATAATGTTATCCAAGGCAAGAAATCTAAGTTTGAATAGAATAATGGCCGTTTTATATACTTTTACAACATAAGCAATTAAGAAATAATACAGACTATCCTGGAACTTAATTAACTTATCTAATGTTATGCAGGGTAGAAAAGCAAAGTTTAAAAAGAATAATGGGCATTTTCTATACTTTTATAACATAAGCAATTAATGAATACCACATACTATCCAGGAATTAAATGTGTCTTATATAGTGTTATTCAGGATAAAAAATGCAACGTTTGAAGGGAATAATGGCCAATGTCAATACGTTTATAAAAAGCAATTAGAAAATGGTTATTATTCTCCTCAAAATTTGGTTTTTGTGCTCTTGATACGATACAATTGTTACAGTCCAGTAATTTAGCCATTACGCCACAGGATTCTTATTCATATCTATCTATCTATCTATCTATCTATCTATCTATCTATCTATCTATGCTTATTCATGTCTATCTATCTATCTATCTATCTATCTATCTATCTATCTATCTATCTATCTAAGCTTATTCATATCTATCTATCTATTTATCTGTCTATCTATCTATGCTATTCATATCTATCTATCTATCTATCTATCTATCTATCTATCTATCTATGCTTATCATATCTATCTATCTATCTATCTATCTATGCTTATTCATATCTATCTATCTATATATCTATCTATCTATGCTTATTCATATCTATCTATCTATCTATCTATATATCTATCTATGCTTATTCATATCTATCTATCTATCTATCTATCTATCTATCTATCTATCTATCTATGCTTATTATATCTATCATCTATCTATCTATCTATCTATCTATCTATCTATCTATGCTTATTCATATCTATCTATCTATCTATCTATCTATCTATCTATCTATCTATCTATCTATATTATCTATCTATCTATCTATCTATGCTTATTCATATCTATCTATCTATCTATCTATCTATCTACGCTTATTCATATCTATCTATGTATCTATATATCTATGCTTATTCATATCTATCTATCTATCTATCTATCTATCAATCTATCTATCTATCTATATATCTATCTATACTTATTCATATCTATCTATCTATCTATCTATCTATCTCTCTCTCTCTATATATATATATTATCTATGCTTATATTTATCTATCTATCTATGCTTATTCATCTCTCTCTCTCTCTCTCTCTCTCTCTCTCTCTATATATATATATATATATATATATATATATGCTTATTCATATCTATCTATCTATCTATCTATCTATCTATCTAATATTCTAAAAGTAAAGCCAGCCAAACATTTTGCTCGGCATGTATGCTTCAGACTTATAAATTCGGGTCAATATGTCAGTTCTTGATTTGCAATAAAAAGAAATGAAGAATGGGTCGAGGTAAGAGTAGATGCCGTTGGGGAGGTGCGCAGTGGGTGACTGCCAGGGAAGAAGCCCATATAGTGGATGGGGAGGAGGAAAGGACAGAAGGAAGGAACCATGGCACAGGTCGTGTAGATATGTGTATGTATGTGTTTGGGGGGGGGGCTGAGAGATATAGAATGATCCAAGGTAATAGCTTTGGTATCTTTAGAGATAGAACCGAGGAAAATCGATGAGGGAATCCGAAAGACGGCGATCGGAAAAGTGGCTGAGGGAGTTGGTAGGGACCGAGGGTGCTAGGGACGGACGCACTAGAAGATAAATGTATAAAGGGGTGGGGTGGGGGGTTAAACGCTTCGATACCAGTCTACAACATATGTACTTACGGTAATGTCGATAAGCGTGTGCCGGAAGTGTAGGAGGTCGGTCCTGGGAAAATATCCAGGCATTTGAAATATCTAGAGAACCGGTTGCGCAGCCTTGACCCAAATGCGTGGACAGACACTCTTATCGGGGGTTGCTCAGTTGCTAGTGAGATGTTATCAAGTGAGTTTTTATACTGTGTCACCACCGTCGCAAAAAAGGTTTTTGCAATATATATATATATATATATATATATATATATATATATATATATATATTGGGAGAATATGTGCTTAAATGAAATCATACCTAATTTTGAAAATTAATCAGTTGATAATTAATGAATTAGGCGGGCATATCTGTTCTAATGTAAGGCTAAACAAATCGAGAAAATGTCAATCGCTGTATGTACATTTCGGCATATTATGCCTCATCAGCAGAGTTATAGACAGGAAGACTGCTCAGTGTGTGATTCGAACCCTAACTGCCAGGCTGACAGGCGGGGATTCTAACCATTACACTAGCTGTTTTTTTTCCAGATTTTTCGTTTGTTTTGAACTTTTATATTCCACTTTTGGTGACTTGCTACACGACAGTATGAAAGTAAACAAACAAACAATGTGTTTGATATGGCCTTAGCCGACAATTTTTGGGAGAATATGTGCTTAATTGAAGTCACACACACACACACACACACACATATATATATATATATATATATATATATATATATATATATACGAAAAATTAATATAATACAAAATATAAAAAGGATATCATACAGTAAAACATTACATTGGATGATCGTACGGCCCACTGTACGTGAAACTCCGAGTTTATTGTATCTTCTGAATTACATTCAATTTTGAATATGAAAGAGAAATGAGAAAAATCTTAGCATTCAATTACCGTTAGTAGCGTTCTGTTTCAACATGTAGAATTTGCCAAGTTATTAGATTACACAGTTATATGGTATCAAATATTCCTATATAAGACAAATAATATACACTGTTATATGGGATCTACTATTTCTATCTAATACAAATAATTTGCAGTTATATGGTATCAAGTATTCCTATGTAATACAAATAATTTGCACAGTTATATGGTATCAACTATTCCTCTTCAAAAATTCCTATTATTTGTCTGAATGTTTGAGATGATGCTTGATAATTTGTATCATTTGTATTATTTGGACTATTGTCGCCATCTTTATTGTTATATACACAATGTTTCGGCTGTGTATAAAAGGGCCGGGTTAGCTCAGTCGGTAGAGCGATCGGCTAGAAACCGCAAGGTTCCTAGTTCGATACCGACCCTCGCCAACTCAGTGTATGAATAGCACAGGGATTTGTACGGTAAAGTAAGGAGCTGATGGTAGGTGTGGCGCTCCACCTCAAATACAAAAACAATCTCCTTGGTAAGGACTAGTGAAAAGGGGTAGACTCCCTCGCTGTCTGGCTGATACCGACTTTAGGCCACCCTGACGACTTTACTTACTTATATAACAATAAAGATGAAAATGATAATACAAAATAATAATATGTTTGTAAAATCTTATAGACGTGCTATCTTCGCATATTCCAGCTCGTTTAATCTTAGCTGAGTTCTACCTTTTATCCCTCTCTGTTCTTAGACCCCCCTTCCTCTTTTCTACGCTGTTATACGCCGACAGATGGCGTTTGTCTTCAGCGAATTCTCCATATCACAAGTTACATTAACGCTATTAAACAGAGAGCCGTCATTTATATTATCGACGCATGCGTAGTCTCGTTGAATTTTATTAATAAATCTAAGACTAGCTCAACTCCTCTACGTCACCCCGGAAGTATTCTTCTTTCTTTCTGTCTCTATTTCCTTTCACCTTCTCTCTCAGTGTTCCTCCTCCTCCTTTCTTTCTTTTTTCTTTCCCTTTCGAGTTAATTCCATTTTATCTCTTTACCGTCTCTTTTCTCTCTTTCTTTTCTCTCTTTTTTTTTGAATCTTGTTAATAAATGAAAGACCAGCTCAAATCCTCTACGCTACTCCTGAAGTCTTCTTCTTTCTTTCTGTCACTATTTCCTTTCACCCTCTCTCTCAGTGTTCATCCTCCTTTCTTTCTTTTCTTTCCCTTTTGAGTTAATTCCATGGTTTTATCTCTTTACCGTATCATTTTCTCTTTCTTTCTTTCTCACTTTTTTTTCTTTTTTGAATCTTGTTAATAAATGTAAGACCAGATCAAATCCTCTACACCACCCGGAAGTCCTCTTCTTTCTTTCTTTCTTTCTTTCTTTCTTTCTTTCTTCTTCTGTCTCTATTTCCTTTCACCTTCTCTCTCAGCGTTCTTCCGCCTTTCTTTTCATCTTTTTCTTTCACCTTCGAGTTACTCCCATGGTTTTATCTCTTTACCGTCTCTCTCTCTCTATCTCTCTCTCTCCTTCTCCCCTCTCTCTCTCTCTCTTTCTCTCTCTTCTTTTCTTTTTTGAATCTTATTAATAAATGTAAGACCAGCTCAACTCCTCTACACCACCCCGGAAGTCCTATTCTTTCTTTCTTTCTTTCTTTCTTTCTTTCTCTATTTCCTTTCACCCTCTCTCTCAGTGTTCTTTCTCCTTTCTTTTCGTTCTTTTTCTTTCGAGTTACTCCCATGATTTGATCTCTTTATCATATCTCTTTCTCTCTTTCTCTCTCTTTCTTTTTTGAATCGTAATAAATCTAAGACCAGCTCAACTCCTCTACACCACTCCTGAAGTCCTCTTCTTTCTTTCTGTCTCTATTTACCCTCACCTTCTCCCTCAGTGTTCTTACACCTTTCGTCTTTCTTTTTTCTTTTCCCTTTCGAGTTACTCCCATGGTTTTATCTCTTTATCATCTCACTTTCTCTCTCTCTTTCTTTTTATTCTTTTTTAAATCTTATAAATAAATCTAAGATCAGCACAACTCCTCTACGCCACCCCGGAAGTCCTCTTCTTTCTTTCTTTCTTTCTTTCTTTCTTTCTTTCTTTCTTTCTTTCTCTAATTCCTTTCACCTTCTATCTCTTCCTCCTTTCTTTTTTCTTCTTTTTCCCCTTTCGAGATACTCCCATAGTTTTATCTCTTTACCGTCTCTCTTTCTCTCTCTCTCTCTTTCTTTTCTTTTTTTCTTTTTTTAATCTTATTAATAAATCTTAGACAAGCTCAACTCTTCTTCACCACCCCGAAAGCCTTTTTCTTTCTTTCTTTCTTTCTTTCTTTCTTTCTTTCTTTCTTTCTCTATTTCCTTTTACCTTCTCTCTTAATGTTCTTTTTCCTTTCTTTCTTTTTGTCTTTTTTCTTTCCCGTTCGAGTTACTCCCATAGTTTTGTCTCTTTACAGTCTCTCTTTCTTTCTCCCTCTCTTTCTTTTTTCTTTTTTCTTCTTCTTATAAATAAATCTAATACCAGCCCAACTCCTTTACACCACCCCGGAAGACTTCTTTTTTTCTGTCTCTATTTCTTTATCTTCTCTCTCAGTGTTCCTTCTCCTTTCTTTTCATCTTTTTCTTTCACCTTCGAGTTCTCCCATGGTTTTATCTCTTTACCGTCTCTCTCTCTCTCTCTCTCTCTCTCTCTCTCTCACTCTCTCTCTCTCTCTTTCTCTCTCTTTTCTTTTCTTTTTGAATCTTATTAATAAATCTAAGACCAGCCCAACTCCTCTACACCACCCTAGAAGTCCTCTTCTTTCTCTTTCTTTCTTTCTTTCTTTCTTTCTTTCTTTCTCTATTTCCTTTCACCTTCCCTCTCAGCGTTCTTCCTCCTTTCTTTTCATCTTTTTCTTTCCCCATTTGAGTTACTCCCATGGTTTTATCTCTTTACCGTCTTCCCGGATACAACCGCTTCTTCAAATAGACCAGAACCGCTCATCCTCAACGCAAATGATGATACCATTACGCGCCCCACAACCGTAAATATCAAATTCAATAGCAACCATTTCATTATATTCCTCTTATCCTGTCCGTTTCCTTGAGTTGTGAACCGTTGCGCATAACACATATTTTTGATTGCTCTGCGCATACAAAATGACAGGAGGTGAGCGGCACTACTTGGTTATGCGTCAACATGTATTCATGCGCGAATGGCCGTTCTTCGGCTTCCAGGAAGAAGACGCCATTGAAAGGGCGGATGCAAGATTGAAACCAAGGAAACAGAACGGAAATGCATCTGCGCAAAGACTTTCATCTTTTAAATTAACATCAGTCACATGTTTAGAATCTATGATCAACTGCTAAATGTATATGGATACAGCTACGAAATTACGGAGTCGACTTTTCGGAAGACAGGAAGAACAAACGATTTAACTATATATATATATATATATATATATATATATATATATGCACACAGACACACAGAAAGACACACAAAGATACACACACACACACACACACACACACACACACACACACATATATATATAATATATATATATATATATATATATATATATATATATATATACTAGCAAATATATGCACCCTCCGAGTGCAAGTATTTAAGTTTTAATATAATAAAATATCATATTAAATTAGAAAGGCTAATGAAACTGAATAAGAATGCAGATAAAAAGATTTGGAACAGAAGGGTATGATTGAAAAAAAGAACAACTTTGAAACAACTCTTCCATCATTTTCCGTTACTCCCGTCTTTCATTGGTAAATTTTCCTAATTTAACTATTTAGTTAAATTAGGAAATAAAGAATAAAATGACAGTTATTTTTTCTTGTTAATGGATTTCATTTAAGATTCATTGAAGAGATTTTTGCTTATATTCATTAAAATAAAACCAAACAATTAGAAATCAATAATACTAAGCACATATTTAATAAAATCACATTTTTAATATCAATATGCAAATTAGCCTTCTCATTAACACTGTACACCACTATTTTGTTGTATATATAAATACAATTGCATGTTCTTTGTATGTAGATATGGACAACACTAATAAAAAAGTGAAGCAATTTTATTAATAATTGAGGTTTAAATATAAATAAAATCATGGAGAATGTGATGTAAATAACGAAGGGAATTGTGACTTGAGTAGTAATATAGTTTCGGTTACAGACAGAAAAACACACAATCTCCATTATAATAAGAAGATATATATATATATATACATATATATATATATATATATATGAAGTAGTCAAACAGTGTGTTTGAAAATGGCGAAGGCCGACAATTTGTTTGACTACTTCATACTGTCGTGCTATAAGTCACCCAAAAAGTGCGATATACATACCAGTTTAAAAATAACGAGCAATTCTGGGGAAGCCAGCTAGTGTAGTGGTTAGAATGTCCGCCTGTCAGCCTGACAGGTAGGGTTCGAATCACGCACAAAGCACTGCCCTGTCTATAGAGGCCTAATGGGCTGAAATGTACATACAGAGATACATTTTTCTCGATTTGTTTACGCTTTACATTTAAACCGATATGCACGCCTAATTCATTTAGTTATAATTAATTAATTAACAAAATTAGGTATGACTTTAATTAAGCACAAAATCTCCCCCCCCATATATATATATATATATATATATATATATATAACACTGACTGATGAAAAATCGGGCGGGTTTCTATCATGACTGTGGGTAGCCTGCTAAGTCTAGCCACACTGAAGAGACGTGATACGTTTAAATACGGTCTCTCTCTCTCTCTCTCTCTCTCTTACATATATATATATATATATACAGAGAGAGAGAGAGAGAGAGAAAGAGAGAGGGGGGAAAACAGACGGACGGACAGACAGACAGGGACAAAGAGAATGCTATTACAAAAATCACATGGAAATGTCTTTTACAACAGATTGAATGTAATAAATGAAAAACACAGCTCTTTTTAAAAAAATATTAAGCAATATATATATATATATATATATATATATATATATATATAGATAGATAGATAGATAGATAGACCGCCCTCGTTGGCGGCAGAATCTCCATAGAGGACTGTACATGTCAGAAGTCACCCTGATACGGTATCATGAAGCTAAGAGGTCCATAAGAAAGCAACGGCAACAAAGCATCGGAACATCATCATCTACAGGGACAACCTACAAATGCAAAATCTGTGGTCGAGAATGTTTCTCAAACATAGGACTTCATAGTCACAGGAGGCGCTGCAACTTCAGGGGCACACAAAAACTTTTATCATAGACTTTCGAGACTGAATTGCCAATGATATATATATATATACCGAAAAAATTGTTTACATTACTAGCTAATCTTAACAGATTAATTGGATTAAGTTCCTCTACCAATGATCAAATTTCAATTGGTATTAATTTTAAAACTTGTGGTTTGTTCAAAATTTCATACCTCATTGAATCTAGAGACAGAGGATCTTTCTTGCATCAAACTCCGATCTACGTAGACAGTTGCGATTCTTTTTTTATATTGATTAAAATAGAGTCAGTCTTTTTTCCTTTTTTTGTTTGTTTGTTTGTTCATTTGCCTTTGAATAAAAAAAAACCCAGCAATTTTCATTTACCTTGTCTATTTGTCCATCACATCTTTTGCCGTTTTGTGCTCTCAATTGATACGTAATTATGACGTTGTAAACATAAATGACGTAATAAATTGTCTTCTAGTAGAATTTAAGGCATATTATTTGAAGTGAACACATACGTGCACTCACTCCAAACAAATTTTTTATTCATTCAGAAATGAGGTACAGCGTATATGCACACAACTCGGCATGTAGCCGGAAGTTTGGTTTTGGGGGAGGGGTGATAAAACTGGTCATATCACTACACGGATGTATCTAGCTAGGCTCACTCACCGACCGATTCATTCAAAAATAAAAATAAAATTCTTGCATTCTCTCCTTGCGCAGCTCTCTTTCACCAAAATACCTCATTCGCTCTATGCATGTATCCTACTTAAAAATTTCCCAATATTGATGATTGGCGATGGAGGGGTGGGAAAAATTGAAAATAAAAACCTCAAGAAACTGAAAAATACATGTAAACAAAACAAAAATTGTGGGTCATTTTGGTTTCCCCCTTTCCCTCAGCTATTGTGTAGGCCCGCCGACTGTCTTCCGCATTTTGTTGTTTGAAAGCAAGCCGGTCAGTGCCTCTAATATGGGAGTGGGTGTCCTTAGTGGGTGGTCGGTAAAAAATTGGGATTCTGTAGGCCAGGCGGGTTGGGTTACTAGAAAAATTGACTTTCCAGGAAAAATATTAGGGTGACTCGGGTGGTTTTATAAAAAACTTGGGATTGGGGTTGCTATCATGATGGCGTTTTGTCCTTGAGAGAAATAAAATATGTACCGAAAATCATGAATCAGATATAAAATACACCAACAAAACTATCTAATACTAATCTTAACCCCAGCGTCATAAAGTTTCAAATACTTTTTATAGGTAATCAGATAATATCTCTTGCGCGCTATTGTGCATAAGTACCGAAAATGCCAACATTGATGGCATTTGGTTCTTTTTGAGAAAAAAAAAAACATATCGATAATTCTGAATACATCTACGAAACTATCTACAAAAATACATTTGTATCAAGTAACAGCTTTTGTCTCTCACTGGATGCAGAATAGCGCGCAAGAGATAATATCATTAGAATCGCATTTTACGTATAAAAAGCACCCAGAGTAGCTTAACACTAATCCTAACACTAACCGTAACACTAACGCTAACCCTAACCCTAGTGTCTCAAATATTTCGGGTATTTCCGGGAAATGTGATACTTTTTATAAGTAATCTAATGATATTATCTCTTGCGCACTATTGTGCATTATTACTGAAAATGCTAACATGGATGGCATTTTGTTCTTCTTGAAGGAAATAAAAAATGTACCGAAAATTTTGAAGCAGATATAAAATACATCTACAAAAATGCATCAGTTAAAGAAATTTGAGAACCAACTTTTATCACATCTCTAACAATTTGTTTAAAAACTAAATATTTACCTACAAACTATTCCTATAAATTATATAAATAAAACTTAGGCATTAAATAACCCTTCCGGTAAAAGCATGATTGGGCGCCGTGGGAATAAGTCTTAGTTTAGTTATTCAGAAGCGACCCGATTTCGAAGGAGTGCAGACATGATTGTCGGCTCTGATATGTCGGTATCCCAGCAGCGGAATCAAATGGGCAGGGTTGAAAATAAAAGCTTGATCAAGAAACAACCAAGTGTTGTTATGTTAATTAAATATTTAAAACAAGCAATGTCCAGTCTAGGACAAAGAAGAATGAACCACAGCAGAAGCCCTGATGAGTAACTGTAAAGGAAACTTGAGTACCAACATTTATCTCACACTCTAACAATGAGTTTAAAAACTAAATATTTAATTATAAACTATGTTAGATCAAAAAACTCATTAACGGTCACTATAGAAGAATTTCTGTTTCTTTATCCTTCATAAAATATCTATTAATAATGTAAATTGTCTGTATTTCTGTCTGTAACAAAATCTACGTCATAGCTCTACGTCACAGCTTACGTCACAATATTCTTATGCTATATACACCCAAAATTTGAGTAAGCAATTTTAAAAATTGTTTTTTACTCTCGTCCCTTTTTTTTTACAGTAACAAGAAGTTAACTAAAAAGTTTACAAATAAATAAATACCTAAGATTTTGTGTAAAATCGATGTGGAAAATATTCAAAATAATTGTTTGATTATTACATGCACGCAACATTTTATTTGAGAGGGACGGGGCTCAGTTTTCATTTCAAATTGTTTTATTTTTATTTTTTACTCCTTTAATAAATATGAGGATTTGTCTTACTTATGATACAAACCCTTTGACATTGAATTTTTAACTCCTACCCTCTCAGCAGGCAATGTCTTTCAAAAATTAATTTTTACGACGCCCGGAGCGTGTTTTCTATTTCTAGTAAATATAATTGAATATAAATAAACTTTTGTGTTATTTTATTTTTGTGTTATTTTTAACATTACTTGCATTCATAATATAAATATTTATAGCGACAGTAAAATAAACATAAAAATAGGTTTGTCGCCAACTGGCTAAATAAGCCTAAAAACAGGTGTGTCTATTTGACCGGGACCGGCTAAGTAACCTCTTCCAATAATATGAAAGATCTATTTGGAAATGCTAATATGGATGACAAATGAAAATTATGAATCAGATATAAAATACACCAACAAAACTATCTACAAAAATACACCTGTACAGGAAATTTGAGAACCAACTTTTGTTTGTTTGTTTGTTTGTTTTGTTTTACGGCATTTTTCTATTTAACCCATAGATGGGACCCTAACAGATACTACCACTCCGGGTCAGAGTGGACCAGGGAGCAATGGTGATGAAGGGGTGCTCCACATTCCTCAAACCTCCAAAACTGGAACCTCACAATCAAATAGAGTTTAACGTCATTCCCAGGACATGTAAACCCGCAGCCACCGCCTTCTAGCATCCATATGATAAAAAGGGGTGGGGCTTGCCATAAGAACAATAGGGTTGGGAAAATCATATAGGTGCCGTGACCAGCCGATTGATCGGAGGGGGCCTCTCCGACCGCCCGTCTAGCCCAAGAACGGGCCAAATTGGAGTATTGCAAGTCATGAACTACTCATCCACCTGGGCTCTATCCTTAAGCATTACGGGTCGCCACCCACGGCCAACAGGTGGCCCCGTTGGGGGAGTCTTACCCCTCTGCAGAAGTGCAGTCGGTGCATTCTAACGCCCCACCGACAGGGCGGCCAACTTTTGTCTCACACTCTAACAATTTGTCTAAAAACTAAATATTTAACTGCAAACTATTCCCTACAAATTATATAAAAAAGCTTAGGCATTAAATAACCCAGTGTTGATGTGCGATATATATATATATATTATATATATATATATATATATATATATATATATATATATATATATATATATATATATAACGAACATAAAGAGTTATTAAAAGAAAAACAGTTAATTCAAATATCAAATCATCCCATAGGGGAAAAATACACACCGTCACCTTGAAAAATAACAGGGCTAGTTTCTTTATTGATATTTTTTTAGCAGAATTCTGTATTCATGGTTCTTTTACTAAAAAAAAAAATCCCGTATAGAAACTTTTAAAAATCTTCTGATATAATTATTCAGACTCTTTTGTTTATAGAAAAAAAGAAGTAAAAATCGTTTTTTGTCGGTTTGTTTTTTCATATTTCATAAAATAAAATAGGTGGTAGGCCTCGTAAAATTTTTTTCCTCAAATATATTTGAGGGAAAACATATTCCAAACACATTTACATCAAAAGGTAAGTAATTATGGAAATTTCCGTGAAAATCTGACAATTGATTGATTTTTCATAGAATTAAAAAAGTCTCTAGTCGTAATTTGTATTTGGCTACGTTAAATTTCAATTGATTTAACAGTGCGAAAATCTAAACATTTGTTTTCGCTCATAATTTTCATTATTTCCGTAAGCTGAAATTATTTTTTTTAAATCATTAGGAGTTTTAAAAAAATGTTTCTTCTTTTGAATGGACAAAAATTTTCAAGATGATATTAACCGTTATGCAAGTTTCATTGTGTTAAATATTGGGGGGTAAATTTCAAAGGGGAAATTGGTGGTACCTAGCGATTAAACAAACAAACAAACCAAACCTTTTTTTTTTCATTCGTCAATGAATTCAAACAACCAGCCAGGTTTATTTTGCCGTCTTTTCATCCATCGCATCTTTTTCCAACTGATCGTTTTAAGCGCTCAATTGATTCGTAATTATGACGTCGTAAACATAAATGACGTAATAAGTTATCTTCTTGTAGAATTTATGGAAGATCCCTTGTTCTTTTACCATATATGGCTTTGTTCTGTTACCGTCACGTGTTCTCTTGTCAATAATTATGGCCACAGTAAGATTTTAAATTCTATTATTTCAAATAAATTTTAGCTATAAAAGCAGAATAGCATGCAAGAGATAATATCATTAGAATCGCATTTTACGTATATATAGCATTAGATTACGGAAACTCCCGAAGTAGCCTAACCCTAACTCTAACCCTATCACCAACCATAAAACTAACCTTAACACTAACGATAAATCAAACCCTAACCCTAACCCTAACCCTACGGTCTCAAGGGCTTCAGGTATTTCCATGAAATATGAGTTTTATACGTAATCTAATATTATCTCTTGCGCGCTATTGTGCATTAGTACCAAATTTTGTTTTCAAATGCTTATTCTATTGTTTAAATATAATTTTAAAAAAATTATTAAAAAAATTTATTTAGAATTTTATCATAATTTTGTTTTCATTATTCAAAAATTATTTTTATTCTTATTTCTAATGAGAGTGGAGTAGCCTAACCCTAACCCTAACCCTATCCATAATACTAACCCTAACACTAAACCAAACCCTTACCCTAACTCTAACCCCTGCGTCTCAAAGGTTTCAGGTATTTCTGTGAACTGTAATGATTTTTATACGTAATCTAATACTATCTCTTGCGCGTTATTGTGCATTAGTACCAACATTTGTTTTCAACTTTTTATTCTATTTTTTAAATCTATTTAAAAAAAAAAAATATTTTAAAATTTATTTAAAATTTTATCATAATTTTGTTTTCATATATATTTTTTATTTTCATTATTCAAAATTTATTTTCATTTTTTTAAAATGAGAGTGGGGTAGCCTAACCCTAACCCTAACACTAACCATAATACTAACACTTAACACTAAACCAAACACTTACCCTAACCCTAATCCTAGCGTCTCAAAGATTTCAGTTATTCCATAGTAAACAGCAAAAGTGCCTAGCTACATTACAAAATGATCTTCAATACCTATAACCAATCACCACCACCACCACCAACAACAATATATGGGGGGGGGATAGATATTAGAATCAAGAAGTTCCTGCTGGGGGGGGGGGACCAAAAACAAGCGAGTTCACCGTCTCACAAGCCAGACTTTCTTTTGGTCAAGACATTCTTCGTCTTCGTCTAGCAGCTGGAAAATCCGTCGTCGTAGTCGAAATAATCTTTAACAGTTCAAAATCGCATTTCCTATTTTATTTTGTTTCTGTTGGACTAAAATCCATTTCTTTACTGGGTCACGTCGTGGTCGTCGTGGTCGTGTCGTGGTCGTGGTGGTCGACTGCTTCTGCTGTTGCTGACTGCCCAGCGCTCGACTCACTTGTTATTTATGGTCATATTTATCCAAACATCCGGGCACATCAGTCGAAACTCGCGTCCGTCCAGTGCCCAAATCGCATTTGTTTTTGCATTCGGGAGGACGCGAGTTCGATCCCGACAGGCAAGACAATGTCTTGCTCTTTTTCCTTTCTCGTTCTCCGTCACATCCTCTCATCATTCTTTTGGCAATAGAACATCTTTCTAATTTGAAGAAACCATACCAACTGAACAAACATCCGTCTTCAAGATCAAAACAAAAAATAAATCCTTTATTCTTATGATTAATCTATGATTCGGTAAGATAATCTAGGATTTATATTATATTTTCGTGTGGCGGACTGCCAACCCCTCTCAATCTCCTCCTATGTCCCCTCTTCTGAACTGACTGGTTTCTGCGATAAGTTATAGTTGCTCATCGCTGGAGTTGCATTCAAATGTTGCATATTCATGCAACGGAAGATGAACTTTCCGACCAAAAGACAAAATAGAAAGATGATGAAATATATATAAAAAAAGGAAAACGGAACACTTCTCTTCCGGTCAAGAAATAAATAAAAGAAAAATATAAAATAAAGGAAGTTGTCCGTTATCAGATCAAAAGATAAAAATGCGTAGCCATATTTAGCGGATGTAAAAACCTGATCAAAAGATAAAGATGCGTAGGCGTATTTATCGATATAAAGGCCAGAGGATTCGAGCCAACAGGTCAGTCCCCAGCAGCAGCCGAGAAGATAACTTCGTCTCCCGTCAACCACTCGGAAGTTCATTGTGAACACCGCGCTCTTCGTCAGGCACACGGCATTTTCATTGTGAACACTCGTCGCCCCTTACAAACCACACACCAAAGAAAATAAAGACGGGTCCTATTTTTATATATACGGGTCTGTGGTTTTATTGAAGTCCAGTCAAGCGGCTATACAACACAAAGAGTTTTATTCAAAACTTTGTTAAAAAAACGAGCCATGATGACGATGATGATGATGACGATGATGATGATCTCTCTCAATCTCCTCCTATTTTTTGTGAACTGACTGGTTTCTGCGATAATTTGTAGTTGCTCATCGCTCGAGTTGCATTTAAAATATATATATATATATATATATTTGAAGTGAGCACACTCGTGCACTCACTCCAATTTTTTATTTATTTATCTTAGAGTGAGATACAGCAAGTGTGTCCACGACACGGCATATAGCCGGAAGTTTTAAATTGGGGGCAAGGGTGACAAAACTGGTCATACCACTACATGGATCTAATTAGCTAGGTACACTCGCCGACCGATCCATTCAAAAATAAAATCTTTCATTCTTTCCTTGTGCAGCCTACTTTCACCAAAATGCCTCTTTCGCCTATGTCTTTATCTTACTTAAAATTATCCCAATTTTCATCGCTGGAGTTGCATTCAAAGAGATTTTATTAAAAACTTTGTTAAAAAAAAGAACCATGATGACAATAATTATGATGATGATCAAATCAACGCCGTTTATGACGTTTGAATAGAGCGCCTCATAGTCAATGAACAAAGAGTTGACATGACAGAAAGGAAAAGGGTATAGAGTGAACAGGACTGTTCTTTGGTATTCTAGTGGTATAGCAATGACACAATTCTCTCATCATTCTTTTGGCGAACATTCTTTTGAGTTGAAGATTTTTCTATTAAGATAGCAGCAAAAAAACAGGACTGTCTCCAGTAAAACAGTTATCAACTATCTCCCGGACGGATGGTGGCTCTCTAGTCAGGTCTCAGTCCTCCATATTGAGGCGTATATTTAGTTTTTTTTAAATAGACATCAAACATAAATAGAACAAAATGTCTTCAGCATAAAAACCCAACAAGGCTTGACCAAACCAAACACGTTCGCAGACAGTTAGAAATTAGCTTTTCTCAGTCCCCCAAGGCGTATATTTAGTTTTTTTGAAATTTTTTGTTTTTTGAAAGCATAAATAGAAGAAAACATCGTCGGCATAAAATAACCCAACAAGGCTTGACCAAACCAAACACGTTCGCAGACAGTTAGAAATTAGCTTCTCCCAGTCTCCAAAGGCGCATGTTTTTTTTTGAAATTTTTAGTTTTTTGAAAGCATAAATAGAAGAAAAACATCGTCGGCATAAAATAACCCAACAAGGCTTGACCAAACCAAACACGTTCGCAGAAAGTTAGAAATTAGCTTCTCCAGTCTCCAAAGGCGCATGTTTAGTTTTTTTGAAATTTTTAGTTTTTGAAAGCATAAATAGAAGAAAACATCGTCGGCATAAAATAATCCAACAAGGCTTGACACATCGTAAAATCTTACCAAACACTATCACAAACCGGTGAATGGTGGCCCTCCAGCTAGGTCTGTTAGAAATTAGCTTCTCTCAGTCTCCCAAGGCGTATGTTTAGTTTTTTTTGAAATTTTTAGTTTTTTGAAAGCATAAATAGAAGAAAACATCGTCGGCATAAAATAATCCAACAAGGCTTGACATGCCGTAAAATCTAACCAAACACTATCACAAACCGGTGAATGGTGGCCCTCCAGCTAGGTCTGTTAGAAATTAGCTTCTCTCAGTCTCCCAAGGCGTATGTTTAGTTTTTTTTGAAATTTTTAGTTTTTTGAAAGCATAAATAGAAGAAAACATCGTCAGCATAAAATAATCCAACAAGGCTTGACACATCGTAAAATCTTACCAAACACTATCACAAACCGGTGAATGGTGGCCCTCCAGCTAGGTCTGTTAGAAATTAGCTTCTCTCAGTCTCCCAAGGCGTATGTTTAGTTTTTTTTGAAATTTTTAGTTTTTTGAAAGCATAAATAGAAGAAAACATCGTCGGCATAAAATAATCCAACAAGGCTTGACATGCCGTAAAATCTAACCAAACACTATCACAAACCGGTGAATGGTGGCCCTCCAGCTAGGTCTGTTAGAAATTAGCTTCTCTCAGTCTCCCAAGGCGTATGTTTAGTTTTTTTTTGAAATTTTTAGTTTTTTGAAAGCATAAATAGAAGAAAACATCGTCGGCATAAAATAATCCAACAAGGCTTGACATGCCGTAAAATCTAACCAAACACTATCACAAACCGGTGAATGGTGGCCCTCCAGCTAGGTCTGTTAGAAATTAGCTTCTCTCAGTCTCCCAAGGCGTATGTTTAGTTTTTTTTGAAATTTTTAGTTTTTTGAAAGCATAAATAGAAGAAAACATCGTCAGCATAAAATAATCCAACAAGGCTTGACACATCGTAAAATCTTACCAAACACTATCACAAACCGGTGAATGGTGGCCCTCCAGCTAGGTCTGTTAGAAATTAGCTTCTCTCAGTCTCCCAAGGCGTATGTTTAGTTTTTATTGAAATTTTTAGTTTTTGAAAGCATAAATAGAAGAAAACATCGTCGGCATAAAATAATCCAACAAGGCTTGACATGCCGTAAAATCTAACCAAACACTATCACAAACCGGTGAATGGTGGCCCTCCAGCTAGGTCTGTTAGAAATTAGCTTCTCTCAGTCTCCCAAGGCGTATGTTTAGTTTTTTTTGAAATTTTTAGTTTTTTGAAAGCATAAATCGAAGAAAACATCGTCAGCATAAAATAATCCAACAAGGCTTGACACATCGTAAAATCTTACCAAACACTATCACAAACCGGTGAATGGTGGCCCTCCAGCTAGGTCTGTTAGAAATTAGCTTCTCTCAGTCTCCCAAGGCGTATGTTTAGTTTTTTTTTGAAATTTTTAGTTTTTTGAAAGCATAAATAGAAGAAAACATCGTCGGCATAAAATAATCCAACAAGGCTTGACATGCCGTAAAATCTAACCAAACACTATCACAAACCGGTGAATGGTGGCCCTCCAGCTAGGTCTGTTAGAAATTAGCTTCTCTCAGTCTCCCAAGGCGTATGTTTAGTTTTTTTTGAAATTTTTAGTTTTTTGAAAGCATAAATAGAAGAAAACATCGTCGGCATAAAATAATCCAACAAGGCTTGACATGCCGTAAAATCTTACCAAACACTATCACAAACCGGTGAATGGTGGCCCTCCAGCTAGGTCTGTTAGAAATTAGCTTCTCTCAGTCTCCCAAGGCGTATGTTTAGTTTTTTTTAAATTTTTAGTTTTTTGAAAGCATAAATAGAAGAAAACATCGTCAGCATAAAATAATCCAACAAGGCTTGACACATCGTAAAATCTTACCAAACACTATCACAAAACCGGTGAATGGTGGCCCTCCAGCTAGGTCTGTTAGAAATTAGCTTCTCTCAGTCTCCCAAGGCGTATGTTTAGTTTTTTTTGAAATTTTTAGTTTTTGAAAGCATAAATAGAAGAAAACATCGTCGGCATAAAATAATCCAACAAGGCTTGACATGCCGTAAAATCTAACCAAACACTATCACAAACCGGTGAATGGTGGCCCTCCAGCTAGGTCTGTTAGAAATTAGCTTCTCTCAGTCTCCCAAGGCGTATGTTTAGTTTTTTTTGAAATTTTTAGTTTTTTGAAAGCATAAATAGAAGAAAACATCGTCGGCATAAAATAATCCAACAAGGCTTGACACATCGTAAAATCTTACCAAACACTATCAAAAACCAGTGAATGGTTGCCCTCCGGCTAGGTCTGTTAGAAATTAGCTTCTCTCAGTCTCCCAAGGCGTATGTTTAGTTTTTTTTAAATTTTTAGTTTTTTGAAAGCATAAATAGAAGAAAACATCGTCGGCATAAAATAACCCAACAAGGCTTGACATGCCGTAAAATCTAACCAAACACTATCACAAACCGGTGAATGGTGGCCCTCCAGCTAGGTCTGTTAGAAATCAGCTTCTCTCAGTCCCCCAAGGCGTATGTTTAGTTTTTTTGAAATTTTTAGTTTTTTGAAAGCATAAATAGAAGAAAACATCGTCAGCATAAAATAATCCAACAAGGCTTGACACATCGTAAAATCTTACCAAACACTATCACAAACCGGTGAATGGTGGCCCTCCAGCTAGGTCTGTTAGAAATTAGCTTCTCTCAGTCTCCCAAGGCGTATGTTTAGTTTTTTTGAAATTTTTAGTTTTTTGAAAGCATAAATAGAAGAAAACATCGTCGGCATAAAATAATCCAACAAGGCTTGACACATCGTAAAATCTTACCAAACACTATCACAAACCGGTGAATGGTGGCCCTCCAGCTAGGTCTGTTAGAAATTAGCTTCTCTCAGTCTCCCAAGGCGTATGTTTAGTTTTTTTTTTAATTTTTAGTTTTTTAAAAGCATAAATAGAAGAAAACATCGTCGGCATAAAATAATCCAACAAGGCTTGACACATCGTAAAATCTAACCAAACACTATCACAAACCGGTGAATGGTGGCCCTCCAGCTAGGTCTGTTAGAAATTAGCTTCTCTCAGTCTCCCAAGGCGTATGTTTAGTTTTTTTGAAATTTTTAGTTTTTTGAAAGCATAAATAGAAGAAAACATCGTCGGCATAAAATAATCCAACAAGGCTTGACACATCGTAAAATCTTACCAAACACTATCACAAACCGGTGAATGGTGGCCCTCCAGCTAGGTCTGTTAGAAATTAGCTTCTCTCAGTCCCCCAAGGCGTATGTTTAGTTTTTTTGAAATTTTTAGTTTTTTGAAAGCATAAATAGAAGAAAACATCGTCGGCATAAAAATAATCCAACAAGGCTTGACACATCGTAAAATCTTACCAAACACTATCACAAACCGGTGAATGGTGGCCCTCCAGCTAGGTCTGTTAGAAATTAGCTTCTCTCAGTCTCCCAAGGCGTATGTTTAGTTTTTTTGAAATTTTTAGTTTTTTGAAAGCATAAATAGAAGAAAACATCGTCGGCATAAAATAATCCAACAAGGCTTGACACATCGTAAAATCTTACCAAACACTATCACAAACCGGTGAATGGTGGCCCTCCAGCTAGGTCTGTTAGAAATCATCTTCTTTCAGTCTCCCAAGGCGTATGTTTAGTTTTTTTTGAAATTTTTAGTTTTTGAAAGCATAAATAGAAGAAAACATCGTCGGCATAAAATAATCCAACAAGGCTTGACACATCGTAAAATCTTACCAAACACTATCACAAACCGGTGAATGGTGGCCCTCCAGCTAGGTCTGTTAGAAATTAGCTTCTCTCAGTCCCCTAAGGCGTTTGTTTAGTTTTTTGAAATTTTTAGTTTTTTGAAATTTTTAGTTTTTTGAAAGCATAAATAGAAGAAAGTGTCGTCAGAATAAGATAACCCAACACGGCTTGACACACCGTAAAATCTAACCAAACCAAACCGATCACTTTCACAGAGCGACGAATGGTGACCCTCCAGCCAGGTCTGTTAAAAATTAGCTTCTCTCAGTCCTCTATAGCAAATTTGTACTTTTTTGAAATTTTTAGTTTTTGGAAATGTTTTGAATACCCATCCAGCATAAATAGAACAAAATATCTTCAGCATAAAATAAACCAGCAAAGCTTGACTTGACATAAAATTGAACCGAACACATTCGCAGACCGGTGAGTAGTTGCCCTCCAGCCAGGTCTGTTAGAAATTAGCTTCTCTCAGTCCCCCAAGGCGTATGTTTAGTTTTTTTGAAATTTTTAGTTTTTAAAAAATGTTTTGAATACCCATCAAGTATAAATAGAAGAAAACATCGTCAGCATAAAATAACCCAAGACTTGACTTGTCGTAAAATACAACCAAACCAAACCAAACCAAACACTATCACAAACCGGTGAATGATGGTCCTCCAGCTGGGTCTGTTAGAAATCAGCTTCTGTCAGTCCTCCACACTGAGATGGATGTTTAGTTCATAGGAACAGGAGATCAGATCAACGTAGTTGACGTTTAAGTAGGGTATTTGCCTGCTCATCCCACTTATGAGGGCTGGACACAAGGTCTCGTTTTTATGTGGGCACATAAAAATTGCATCGATCTAGGGGGATGGTCCCCTTGGATCGATGCTATTAATTGTACTTTACCGGTCCAGAGGCCGAAGCACACTGGACCCCCAGCCGAGGCCGGGTATAGAAGGTAAGTCTCAAAGCATAGAATCTGGAACAGATACTACACTTTGATCCTCCCTCTAACTGACGTTTAAGTAGAGCGGTATCATAACAAAGGAACAAACAATCGCCATGACAGAAAATACATATGTAATGAGGGAACAGGACTGTTCTTTGGTATTCTAGTAGTGTGGCAATTCGACAATCCTCTGTAATAAACGTAAAGACAGTGTTCCTGTGGCGTAATGGTTGACGTGTTCGACTGCGACATCTTAGTAATCGACTTAAAATTCGAGTGTCCTTATTACGTACACATTCGGATTAATACTCTTGGGAAAAGTATGAACCTCTGTACCCCCCCCCAGCAATGCGGTAAATTGTACCATTCTTGTTCCTCTTTTTGGTAATTGAACATCATTCTGAGTCGAAGATACTTCAAGTAAGATAAGAGGTAAAAGACAGATTGGTCACCCCCAGCTGCGATTCAAGGATTTCTGCAAGAATGATCTCAGGTGTGGTGACGGTAGAATCTCTATAGAGGACTGCTCATTTCAGAAGTCACCCTGGCGCAACACCATGAAGCTAAGAGGTCCAGAAGAAAGCTGCGGCAACAAAGCATCGGAACATCATCATCTCAGGGATAGCCTTCAAATGAAAAATGTCGTCGAGAATGTTTTTCAAACATTGGACTTCACAGTCACATGAGGTGCTGTGACTTCAGGGGCACATAAAAAAAACTTTATCATAGTCTTCCGATACTGAAATGCCAATAATGGACTACCAACCCTTCTCAATCTCCTCCCATATCACTTCTTGTGGACTGGATTGCTGATCTGCTGGATCTGAGTTGGTTCTCCGATAAGTAGAAGTCCCTCATCGTTGGAGCTGCATTTAAAGAGTTTTATTACTTAATCTTCGTTCAAGAAGCCAAACCATGATGATGATGATGATGATGATGATGAAATCAACGACGTTTATGATGTATGAATAGAGCGCGTCATAATAAATGAGCAAAGTGACGCCATGACAGAAAAGGAAAAAGGTATCGAGTGAACAGGACTGTTCTTTGGTATTCTAGTAGTATAGCAATTGCAGAATCCTCTCATCTCTTTTTTGGCAATCGAACATCTTTCTAAGGTGAAGATCTTTTCTAGTAAGATTGCAGCAAAAGAACAAGACATCGCCCTGATGTTAACAACGATATGGGAAATGAAGAAACCATATCAACTGAACAAACCTCCGTCTCGAAGATCAAAACAAAAATAATACCTATATTTTTATGATTAATCTATGATTTGGTATGATAATCTAGGATTTATATTATATTTCTCGTTTGGCGGACAGCCAACCCTTCCCAATCTGCTCCCATATCTCTTCTTGTGGACTGGATGGCTGATCTGCTGGGTCCGGGATGGCTTCAGCGATAATAAGTAGTCCATAATCGCTAGAGCTGCATTTAAAGGGTTTTATTTCTTAATCTTCGTTCAAAAAGCCAAGACATGATTGTTATCATTATTATTATGCTGATGATCAAATCAACGACGTTTATGACGTATGAATTGAGCGTGTCATATTAAATGAGCAAAGAGTCGCCATGACAGAAAGGAAAAAGGTATCGAGTGAACAGGACTGTTCTTTGGTATTCTAGTGGTATAGCAATGGCACAATCCGCTCATCTCATTTTGGCAATAAAACATCTGAGTTGAAGATTCTTCAGGTAAGATAGTAGTAAAAGAACAAGATATTGTCCAGATGTTAACAATGATATGTCAAGTGTAAAAACCATATCAACTGAACAAACCTCCGTCTCGAAGATCAAAACAAAAGTAATGCCTTAATTTTTACAATTAATCTATGATGTGGTATGATTATCGGGGATTTATATTAAATTTCTCGTATGGTGGACTGCCAGCCCTTCTTAATCTCCTCCCATATATCTTCTGGTGGACTACCTGGCTGATCTGGATACGGGCTGATTTCTGCGATAAGTAGTAGTCGCTCATCGCTGGAGCCACTTTTAAAGAGTTTTATTCCTAAATCTTCAATCAAAAAGTCAAGCCATGATGATGATGGCGATGCTGCTGATGATGGTGATCATATCAACGACGTTTATGACGTATGAATAGAGCGTGTCATAGCAAATAAACAAATAGTCACCATGACGGAAAAGGAAAATGTAACGTGTGAACAGGTATTTTAGTGTTATAGCAATTGTACACTCTTATCACCTATTCGTGGCAATAGAACATCTTTCTGAGTTAAAAATTCTTCAAGTAAGATAGCAACAAAAGAACAAGACATCTGCTGTTGGTGATGATCAAATCAACGACGTTTATGACGTATGAATTGAGCCCGTCATATTAAATGAGCAAAGAGTCGCCATGACAGAAAGGAAAAAGGTATCGAGTGAACAGGACTGTTCTTTGGTATTCTAGTGGTATAGCAATGGCACAATCCTCTCATCTCTTTTTTGGCAATAAAACATCTGAGTTGAAGATTCTTCAGGTAAGATAGCAGCAAAAGAACAAGACATTGTCCAGATGTTAACAACAGTATATCAAGTGTAAAAACCATATCAACCGTAAAAGCAAAAGTAATTTAAAATTTTTTTCCGCTTAATTTAACTCTTAACATCCAATGCCACCTCATTCCACCTAGCCAGAAGTCATATTCATTTTTCTAATCTACTCCAAATGATAGCCTTTGTTTAAAGGTAATATTAAACATATTTAGAAGTCTTTGATTTAAGGGAAATAATTTAGGTAACTTTAAATAAAAAGGGCTTTTTTAAAAATATAAATCCTTAGAGGAATGGGGCTCTGGACTTAAAAAAAAATTCTCAACAGGATGTTAAAAGTTAAGATCTGATTGGATAATCTAGGATTTATATTATATTTCTCGTGTGGCGGACGGCCAACCCTTCTCAATATCTTCTTGTGGACTGGCTGGCTGATCTGCTGTTTCCGGGCTGGTTTCTGCGATGAGTAGTAGTTCCTCGTCGCTGGAGCTGCCTTCAAACAGTTTTATTCCTTAATCTTCGTTCAAAAAGTCAAGCTATGCTGCTGCTGCTGCTGTTGGCGATGATCAAATCAACGACGTTTATGACGTATGAATAGAGCGTGTCATATTAAATGAGCAAAGAGTCGCCATGAAAGAAAGGACAAATGTAATGGGTGAACAGGACTGTTCTTTGGTATTCTAGTGGTATAGCAATACTTACCTGGACTAGAGGGGAGGATCAAAGTGTAGTATCTGTTCCAGATTCTATGCTTTGACACTTACCAAAGTGTAGTATCTGTTCCAGATTCTATGCTTTGACACTTCTTACCTTCTATACCCGGCCTCGGCTGGGGGTCCAGTGTGCTTCGGCCTCTGGACCGGTGAAGTACAGTTAATGGCATCGATCTAGGGGGCCATGCCCCCCAGATCCTTGCAATTTTTATATGCCCACGTAAAAACGAGACCTTGTGTCCAGCCCTCATAAGTGGGATGAGCAGGCAAATACCCCCCCCCTAGTGGTATAGCAATTGCACAATCTTCTCATCTCTTTTTTGCTTTAGAACATCTTTCTAGGTCGAAGATTCTTCTAGTAAGATAGCAGCAAAAGAACAAGTCCGCCTCCAGATGTTTACAGCTATACGTTAAATGAAGAAACCATATCAACTGAACAAACCCCCGTCTCGAAGATCAAAATAAAAATAAGACCTTCATCTTTACAATTAATCTATAATTTGGTATGATAATCTAGGATTTATATTATATTATTCGTGTGGCGGACTGCCAACCCCTATCAATCTCCACCTATGTCTTGTCTTGTGTTCTGGCTGGACCCGGACTGTTTTCTGCGATGAATAGTATCTTATCATCTCTTTTTAGCTATAGAACATCTTTCTATGTCGAAGTTTCTTCTAATAAAATAGCAGCAAAATAACAAGACGGCCTCCAGATATTTACAACAGTATATCAAGTGTAGAAACCATATCAACCGAACAAGCCTCCGCCCCGAAGATCAAAACAAAAGAAATACCCTTTATTTATTTTTACAATCAATTTAGGATTTGGTAGGTGAAGGCAATGGATGAATGTATTCGTTAGTGTAAAAAGAATCTGTGAAAGGAACTTAAGAGCCCAGTTTTTCTTACCCATTCCCCCCATAAACATTTAGGTAACATGCTACATATATATATAGACAAAGACTTAGACATATTTTCGAAGCTAGTGCTATAAGCAACATTGATAATGTTAACTATAGACCTGGTTTCTTTAACATATCCAAATACATAGGCAAATCAGTAATCGGTGGCTATAAGATTGCAAACCCCGATCATAACAATGCAACGTGATATGTCTATGCAGGCGTGTATATATTTTGTATATATATGAATATTTCTAGTTTTGTTTCTAAGTCGTTGACTTTCGTTGAAATTGAAACAAAATTGATATGCCGTAAAA
Source organism: Doryteuthis pealeii (assembly GCA_023376005.1). NCBI lineage: Eukaryota > Metazoa > Mollusca > Cephalopoda > Myopsida > Loliginidae > Doryteuthis > Doryteuthis pealeii. The sequence goes on along the minus strand of CM042182.1, from coordinate 37,892,274 downwards.
CGAAAAAAACAAAAAACAAAAAAACAAAAACAAAAACAAACAACCAGACCAAACCTTTGAAACGCTAGAGTTAGGATACTTCGGGAGTCTCCGAAATCCAATGCTATTCATATGTAAAATGCGATTCTAATGACATTATCTCTCGCGCACTATTCTGCAATTGTAACCCCAAGAGTAATAATCTTAATGAAGTTAGCGAGACTCGTATTTGAAATTGCTTACTAAGACGTCGCAGTTAAACACTTTAACCTTTACGTATTAAAAGCATTAGACTCCACGGAAATACCCGAACTTTTGAGACGTTTAGGGTTAGGCTACTTCGATAGTTTCCGACGTCTGATTCTATTTGTACGTAAAATGCGATTCTAATGATATTATCTATTGCGCGCTATTCTGCACTTATAACCTCAAGAGTAATAATATAAATGCGAACGTAAGAGCGAGACTCGAGTTTGAACTCTCTTCCTTAGACTTTGCAGTAAAACACGTTAACCATTACGCCACGGAGACTCCCCCCCCCAGTAATTGATACGCGAGACTAGTTTGGTAACCATCACATAGTGGCGTGCTATTCCACTTTGATAATGTTTAGGAAGATTGTTTTTGTTTCTCATTCGTTGACTTTCATTGAAAACACCTTCGGTATAAAATAACCCAACAAGGATTGGCATGCCGTAAAACCCAACCAACCAACCAACCAACCAACCAACCAACCAACACTGTCCAGCAAATACCGACTCTACGCCTAGTTTACTTTTTACTAGTACTATCTCATTCTTCTCTTTTTACTCTTCAAATTTGTAAGTTCAAATTCAGTAATTGATACGCGAGACTAGTTTGTTAACCATTGGCGTGCTATTCAATTTTGGTAATGTGTTTGTTTCTAGGTTAGGCCACTTCGGGAGTTTCCGGCATCTAATGCTATTTATACGTAAAATACGATTCTAATGATATTATCTCTTGCGCGCCATTCAGCAATTGTAACTCCCAAGTGTGATAATCTGAATGTGAACTTGGTAGCGAAGCTGGAGATTGAACTATCTTACTAAGACGTCACAGTCAAACACGTTGACCATTACCCCACACAGACTTCTCAGTAATTGATACGTGAGACTAGTTTGCTAACCATTACAAAGTGGCGTGCTATTCAATTTTGGTAATGTATAGAAAGAATGTTTCTGTTTTGTTGGTGCAAGTAAAAGATCTAATTTTTGGTATCAGTATTCAGTATACTAACACACAACTTTCGCATAGACGGACAATTTGAAATTTTAAAAAAGGGAAAAATCGACCTACCCTATTACACAGGCTACTTCGGTAGTTTCCGACATCTGATACTATTTGTACGTAAAATGCGATTCTAATGATATTATCTCTTGCGCGCCATTCTGCATTTATAACCAAAAGTAATAATCCAAATATGAACTTAAGAGCGAGACTCAAGTTTGAACTCTCTTAACAAGACTTCGCAGTCAAACACGTAAACCCTTATGCCACGGAGACCTCAGTAATTGATATGTGAGACTAGTTTGCTAACCATTACACAGTGGTGTGCTATTCGATTTTGCTAATGTGTAGGAAGAATGTTGTTTTTTCGTTTCTCAGTAGTTGACATTCGTTGAAAAAAATATTCGGTATGAAATAACCCAGCAAAGCTTGACATGCCGTAAAATCCAACCAATCAATCAATCAATCAACCAACCAACCAACCAACCAACCAACCAACCAACCCATATATGGGTTAAATAGATTTAAAAAAATTGAGTTTAAATTGTTTTTTGAATACCCATGAAGCAGGAATAGAACAAAATGTCTTCAGCATAAAATAACCCAACAAGGCTTGACATGCCATAAAACCCAACCAGCCAACCAACGTTGTTCGACAATACCAACAATAGTCCACTACGCCTACTTGACTTTTTACTAGAGCTATCTCAATTTTTTTTCTCTTTTTACTCTTCAAATTTCTAAGTTCAAATTCAGTAATTGATACGCGAGACTAGTTTGTTAACCATTACACAGTGGCGTGCTATTCGATTTGGGCAATGTGTAGGAAGAATGTTTTTTTGTTTGTTTCTAGGTTAGGCCATGTTAGGGAAAGTTATCTCCCCCTAACGATTCGAACCGGACTCTCTAAAGAGGAGGGAAAAACAGACTGCACAGCAGATCAGAACCGAGCAGGTCATACACTCTCATCCTCATCAAGCTAGAACTCTAATCCAAACCCATCCACTGTATTCCCTGTCAGTGAAGCATAAATAAAACAAGTATTGTTATTGTTAACAATTTCTCTGTTTTTATTATCATTTCTGTTATCCCTACATCTCGGATACAACAGGCCACTTCGGGAGTTTCCGACATCTAATGCTATTTATACGTAAAATACGATTCTAATGATATTATCTCTTGCGCGCCATTCAGCAATTGTAACCCCCAAGAGTGATAATCTGAATGTGAACTTGGTAGCGAAACTGGAGATTGAACTATCTTACTAAGACGTCACAGTCAAACACGTTGACCATTACCCCACACAGACTTCTCAGTAATTGATACGTGAGACTAGTTTGCTAACCATTACAAAGTGGCGTGCTATTCAATTTTGGTAATGTATAGAAAGAATGTTTCTGTTTTGTTGGTGCAAGTAAAAGATCTAATTTTTGGTATCAGTATTCAGTATACTAACACACAACATTCGCATAGGTGGATAGTTTGATATTTAAAAAAAGGTTAAAAATCGTACTACCTTAATACACAGGCTATGTTTCCGACATCGGATACTATTTGTACGTAAAATGCGATTCTAATGATATTATCTGTTGCGCGCCATTCTACATTTATAACCAAGAGTAATAATCCAAATATGAACTTAAGAGCGAGACTCAAGTTTGAACTCTCTTAACAAGACTTCGCAGTCAAACACGTTAACCATTACGCGACGAAGACTTCTCAGTAATTGATATGTGAGACTAGTTTGCTAACCATTACACAGTGACGTGCTATTCCATTTTGATAATGTTTAGGAAGAATGTTTTTTGTTTCTCATTCGTTGACTTTCGTTGAAAAACATCTTCAGTATAAAATAACCCAACAAGGATTGACATACCGTAAAACCAAAACCAACCAACCAACCAACCAACCAACCAACCAACCAACCAAAAATTGAGTTTAAAAAATGTTTTTAAAAAAGTGAGTTTAATTATTTTTAATACACATGAAGCAGGAATAGAACAAAATGTCTTCAGCATAAAATAACCCAACAAGGCTTGAGATGCCATAAAACTCAACCAGCCAACCAACCAACCAACGTTGAGACTAGTTTGTTAACCATTACACAGTGGCGTGCTATTCGATTTGGGTAATGTCTAGGAAGAATGTTTCTACAAGAAGAAATAACTGTAATATTATCCTTTACTTCCTATTTTAACTAAATAGTTAAATTAGGAAAATTTACCAATGAAAGAGGGGAGTAATGGAAAATGATGGAATAGTTAGTTTCAAAGTTGTTCTATTTTTCGATTATACCCCCTCTGTTGCAGATCTTTTTATTTGCATTCTTAGTCAGTTTCTAATTTGATATGATATTTTATTATATCAAAACTTAAATACTTGCACCCGGAGGGTGCATATATTTGCTAGTGTGTAGAAAGAATGTTTCTGTTTTATTGCTGCAAGTAAAAGATCTAATTTTTGGTATCAGTATTCAGTATACTAACACACAACTTTCGCATAGATGGACAATTTGATATTTTTAAAAAGTGAAAAATCGACCTACCCTATTACACAGGTTACTTCGGTAGTTTCCGACATTTGATACTATTTGTACGTAAAATGCGATTCTAATGATATTATCTCTTGCGCGCCATTCTGCATTTATAACCAAGAGTAATAATCCAAATATGAACTTAAGAGCGAGACTCAAGTTTGAACTCTCTTAACAAGACTTCGCAGTCAAACACGTAAACTATTACGCCATAGATTGTTGTTTTTTCGTTTCCCAGTAGTTGACATTCGTTGAAAAAAATCTTCGGTATAAAATAACCCAACAAAGCTTGACATGCCATAAAAAACCAAACCGAACCAACCAACCAACCAACCCACCCATTTATGGGTTAAATAGATAAAAAAAAATTGAGTTTAAAAAATGTTTTTAAAAAATTGAGTTAATTTTTTTGAATACCCATGAAGCAGAAATAGAACAAAATGTCTTCAGCATAAAATAACCCAACAAGGCTTGAGATGCCATAAAACTAAACCAGCCAACCAACGTTGTGACTAGTTTGTTAACCATTAAACAGTGGCGTGCTATTCGATTTGGGTAATGTGTTTAAAAGAATGTTTCTGTTTTGTTTCTCAGTCGTTGACTTTCGTTGAAATTGAAACAAAATTTAACTATCCGTGCATCAGTTGTCTCCCTTTTCTTTTTTTTTTTTCTTTTTTCTTTTTCCCTTTAAAGATAAGAAAAAACAAAAACAAACAAAACAAAAAAAAAACCAAAAAACAAAAACAAAACAAAACAAAACAAAAAAAATCTATTTTCACGCAGAATTAAATCCATTAGAAGAACTGATCGTTTTCGTAGATAACTGCGAAGAATATTCATTCCAACTTGGTTGAGAATCAAATTAGCGTTTCTCGAAGACGTTCGAATACCTTAATTTCATCGAAAAATTCATGGTCTTCGAAGTCGTCTGCTTCAGTCAGTTAGTTTGTCGTCTGCAATGCGTCGTGTGATAGTTTTGTAAATAAGAAGAGGAGGTATAATGTTATTTGGCGTACGAAATAACCTGCACAAATAAACTCACAGTGTGCCTCCATGTTTGTTTGTTTTGTGCCGCTACTGTTCTTCTACAAGAGTGACTTTGGTAATTGTTTTTTTTCTTTTCTCGGTACTAATGCAGAATAGAGCGCAAGAGATAATATTATTAGATTACGTATTAAAAAAGCATTGGTACTAATGCAGAATAGCGTATAAGAGATAATATCATTAGATTAATTTTAAAAAGCATTGGTACTAATGCAGAATAGCGTGCAAGAGATAATATCATTAGATTACGTACAAAAAGCATTGGTACTAATGCAGAATAGCGCGCAAGTAATAGTGTCATTAGATTACGTATAAAAAGCATTGGTACTAATGCAGAATAGCGTGCAAGAGATATTATCATTAGATTGCACATAAAAGCATTGGTACTAATGCAGAATGGCGCGCAAGGGATAATATCGTTAGATTACGTATAAAAAAGCATTGGTACTAATGCAGAATAGCGCATGAGAGATAATATCATTAGATTAATTATAAAAAGCATTGGTACTAATGCAGAATAGTGTGCAAGAGATAATATCATTAGATTGTGTATAAAAAGCATCGGTACTAATGCAGAATAGCGCGCAAAGGATAGTATCATTAGATTACAAATAAAAAGCATTGGTACTAATGCAGAATAGTGCGCAAGAGATATCATTAGATTACGTACAAAAAGCATTGGTACTAATGCAGAATAGCGCGCAATAGATAATATCATTAGATTGCACATAAAAGCATTGGTACTAATGCAGAATGGCGCGCAAGAGATAATATCATTAGATTACGTATGAACAGTATTGATACTAATGCAGAATAGCGTGTAAGGGCGTAGCTTGGTCGGTAGGTTTCTGGTTCGATACCGGCCCTCGCCAACTCAGCGTATGAGTTGCATAGAGATCTGTGCGGTAAAATGAGGAACTGATGGTAGGTACGGCGCTCCACCTCAGACACCCAAACAATCTCCTTGATCTAGCGCTAGTGAAAAGGAGATAGACTGCCTCGCTGTTGGCTGATACCGAGTTTAGGCCACCTCAACGACTTTACTTTGTGTACGTATAAAAAGTATTGGTACTTATGCAGAATAGCGCGCAAGAGATACTATTATTAGATTACGTATAAAAAGCATTGGTACTTAATTTTATTTCAATAGAGAATAAAATTTATATTTTATATCTATCATTTTTTCTTATATATTACTAGCAACAGAAAACACCCTCCGGGCGTCGTAAAAATTAATTTTTGAAAGACATTGCGTGAGAGGGTGGGAGTTAAAAATTCAATGTCAGAGAGTTTGTATCATCTGTAAGACAAATCCTCATATTTATTAAAGGAGTAAAAAAACAAAACAACAATTTGAAATGAAAACTGAGTCCCGTCCCTCTCAAATAAAATGTTGCGTGCATGTAATAATCAAACAATTATTTTGAATATTTTCCACATCAATTTTACACAAAAAAGTAGGTATTTATTTATTTGTAAACTTTTTAGTTAACTTCTTGTTAAAATTTTTAAAATTGCTTACTCAAATTTTGGGTGTATATAGCATAATAATACTGTGACATAAGCTGTGACGTAGAGCTATGACGTAGTTTTTGTTACAGACAAATATAGACAATCTCCATTATTAATAGATATACTCTAAAATTATGTCTCTATCAATAGATATCTTCATTAGTCTATTTACTTAGTCCCATCCATGGGTTAGATGGAACAAAATGATTTCTACAAAAAAGTGTTTAAAAATCAAGTACCCATCAAGAATGAATAAAACAAAACGTCTACGACATAAAATGACCCAAGGGGTTGACATGCCGTGAAAACCAGCCAACCAACCAACCAACCAACCAACCAACTATTCTGCATTAATACCTAATCAGAATTATGAACGTTATCGTTTTTTTTATTTACCTTCCAAAACCGAGAGATCGTTTTGACGGACCCTGTATTTTTAAATTTGTCACAGACAACATGACATGCAACACTTCACTTGGACCCATATTCAGGCTGTACGGGTGGTCGGAGAGGTCCCTCCGATCTATCAGCTAGTCACATCAAGCCCTAGAACTTATATGATTGTTCCAACCATATTGCCATTATGGCAACACCTAATCCTTTTATCATATATGTGCTAGAAGGCGGCGACTGAGGGTCTTATTGTCATGGGTATGATATTAAACCGGAATGGTAGTACCTGTTAGGATCCTGTCTATGGGTTATATAGGGAAAAATGTGCTCTAAAAATGTGCTTACAAGAGAATTGAGTATTTAACAACTAACCTAACAACTAACACCAAAAAATATATATCCATCGGGAATTAATAAAACAAAATGCCACCGGCATAAAATGACCCAATGGGTTAACATGCCGTAAAAACCAATCTAACAACTAACACACAAAAAAAATTGTGTGTCCTTCAAGAATCTAACAACTAACCTAACAACTAACACAAAAATGTGTATCCATCGGGAATTAATAAAACAAAATGTCTCTGGCATAAATGACCCAATGGGTTAACATGCCGTAAAAAACAACCAACCAGCCAATCAGCCAACTATTCTGCATTAATAAGTAAAGTTTGTCGGTATCAACCAGTCAGCGAAGGAGTCTATCCCCTTTTCAATAGCGCTAGACCAAGGATATTTTTTTGGCGTCTGAGGTGGTGCGCCACACCTACCATCAGCTCCTTACTTTACCGCACAGATCCCTGTGCTACTCATACGCTGAGTTGGCGGGGACCGATATCGAACTAGGAACCTTGCGATTTCTAGCTCAACGCTCTACCGACTGAGCTAACCCGGCCCCTTATTCTGCATTAATAATCACCAAAATTATGAACATTGTTGTAGTTTTGTTTTTATTTCTCTTCCAAAGCCGAAAGACCGCCCTGTCGGCTGGGGCGTTAGAATGCACCGACTGCACCTCTGCAGAGGGGTAAGACTCCCCCAATGGGGCCACCTGTTGGCCGTGGGTGGCGACCCGTGATGCTTAAGGATAGAGCCCAGGTGGATGAGCAATTCATGACATGCAATACTCCACTTTGGCCCTATCTTGGGCTAGACGGGCGGTCGCAGAGGCCCCCTCCGATCAATCTGCTGGTCAGGTCAAGCCCTAGCACATATATGATTGCTCCAACCCTATTGCCCTTATGGCAAGCCCCAACCCCTTTTTATCATATGGGTGCTAGAAGGCGGTGACTGTGGGCCTACATGTCCTGGGAATGACGTTAAACTCTATCTGATGGTGGGGTTCCAGTTTTGGAGGTTTGGGGAATGTGGAGCACCCCTTCATCACCAGTGCTCCCTGGTCCACTCTGACCCGGAGTGGTAGTACCTGTTAGGGTCCCATCTATGGGTTAAATAGAAAAATGTATTTATAAAAAAATTGTATTACCCATTAAGAATTAATTTATTTCAAAACTTTATCGGCATTAAATGACCCACTGAGGTTGATATGCCGTAAAACAA